>VWZS01004865.1:3992891-4133092 GCA_013397075.1 Rhabdornis inornatus
GCCAAGTTGCGCGGCCGCTGCCCGGCGGCTCGGGGGTTGTGGCGGCGCCACGCGCTGCGGCCCCCGGCGGAGCGCGACGAGACGGGATGACGGCGGAGGCGCGGGGAGCGCCCGGCGGCGGCTAAAGACGGGCAAGGGGCGTGTGGAAGCGAGCGGCTGAAGCCCGGGGGCGAGTCCGGCCGATGACAGCGGGCTCGACTGGAGGGGACGCGGAGCGAACGAGGCGGGAGCGCGGCAGCGGCGCAGCCGAGCCCGTCCCGCGGCGGGTCGCGCCGCTCCTGCCCTGAGGACAGCGGGACCCCGGGAGGAAAAGTTTGGCGCTCGCCCGCCCCCGCCCCGCCGGGCAAAGTTGTCTTTGGGTTTGTTTGTTTGTTTTCCCTTTCCTCCTCCTCCTCCTCCCCCCTTCCGCTCCCCCGCCGGCTCCGTGCGGGGAGGAAACAGCGAGGGAAGCAGGAACTGAGGAGCGACCCGGGAGCCTCCCCAGCGCCCGGCAGAGCCCGTTCCGCTCCTCTCCTCGCCCGTGTGGTGTGTGAGGGCAGCCAGGACTTCATTTTTGGTGGTGTTTCTTCGTTGGTTTTTTTGGGTTTTTGTTTTTTGTTTTTTTTTTCCAAGCCGCTTTGTTTTTTGCTCGCCCGCTTCTCCCTCCGGTACAATATATGCTCGTGGAGAGCCGCCCCGCCGCCCAGCCATGTCGGCGGCCATCTCTGCCGCGGAGAAGGTGGATGGCTTCACACGGAAATCGGTGCGCAAGGCGCAGAGGCAGAAGCGCTCGCAGGGCTCCTCGCAGTTCCGCAGCCAGGGCAGCCCGGTGGAGCTCTCGCCGCTGCCCCAGCTCAAAGGTTCGTACCTGCCCTCCCTCCCCTCAGGCTGCAGGTGCCGCTGCCCACACCGCCTGCCCTGGCTCGGCCCCTGCCCCGCGCCCTCTGCCCTTTAGCCGTGTCCTCCCGTGCCCCCGGTGCTTGCCAGGTAGGGACCCCGCGGCAGGAATTCCTCCTCCGCTCGCACAAACCCGCGCCGCACGGCTCGGCTCTCGCTCGCTGTCCCGGGCGCTGACTCCGCTCACTCGCCACCCCCCCTTTTCTGGCTGCTTCGCGTGGTTTTTAAGGTGTTATTGAGGAAAATGTAGGCGATAAGTTGAGTTCAGGAGGGCAGGCAATTGGGCGCTAAAACCTGGGAGCGAGCGGTGGCTCCTCCCACGGGGGTTTTGCGAAGAGGAGCTCTGCCCGTGGCACAACATCCTGAGTTACCGGAGAGAGTTGGCGCTCGGCTGATCACTGCTTTCGCCCCGCTCTCGGACACGGTGGGAACCACGTTCTGCTGCTCTCCAGGAGCTGCCGCGGAGACTTCCCCCTGCACTGTACTGTGTGGAAACACTCTCCAGTGAATGAAAACTCTGGATGCTGGCATTGCTCAGACGGGAAATAGACAGTGAAGGGTTTATCCGCTGTGCTGCAGCTAAAATCTGAGAAGGCTCAGTTCATTATGTCACAAACACGAAGCGAAGTTCATTGCAACCTTCTACGTCTTTAAACATCAGAATACATTTCTGTATATTTTTAAAATTACGAAAAGTGCACGTTGGGGAGAGCATACAAACTTATTATTAAAGCATTTGTCAGGGACTTGAAAAATCAGGGAGAGTGATTACCTTAACGTGACCTAGCATGTTAATTTTGCTTCCACTGGCTTTAAAGTCCTAAGGCTTTTGAAGCTGCATCATATGATGGTGGAAAAGAAATCTGATTTGCAGCAAATATCCAAAATCCAAATAAGATCTGGCAAACTTAAAAATATTCCTAGGTACTAAGGTTTTTTTTTTTCAGTTTGATTTTTTGGCATTTACAATCGTGTCTGTAGTCAAGACAGTCACTTTTTCCTGCTCTTCGAGTGGCAGATGTACATGAATCATAAATCTGGCTCTTAGCAGAAATGTTATTGACTAGAAATAAGCTTAGGCAGGGGAGTAACAAGGGCAGGGTTGTTTGTTTGGTTTTAACATGTTTGTTGCAGTGGTTTTAGTGTTAGTTTTAAAAACAGCAGGGGTGTTCTTGCTGTTTGTTTTGGGCTTCCCTTTCTCTGAAGTTGTGTCCTGTCTTGGTCCACTACTTTGATTTGAGGGATTTATAACCTCAATATAATAATCTGTTTGAAATCAAGATTCACTTTCTCCTGTTCCCATGCTGTTTAGACAGTACATTTTCCTCAGAGCTGAATTTTAGAAACCACGCTTGAGACTTTGTAAAGGCCCTTGGCAAATACTGCACATAGGTGGCAGACTTCAGAAAGTTTGAGTCCTGGTCCAGCAGACAGTTAAACATATGTGTGTTATGCAGGGAGCAATTCCAGCTTAAATCAGCAAAATGTCCAAGTTTACGTTCTTTGCTGAGCTTGGACTTTAATAATAAGTTTTTAACTCTGCATTATTAAGTCTTGTAGTTTTGTCAGTGTGGTTTTACAGCTTTTTACTTGTAACACAGAAATTTTACATGGCATCAGCAGCTGAGATGTTTGGAAATTTGAAGCCATAAACCACTAGAGGAATTTCTTCAGTTATGCAGAGTTTTATAATGGTTTGAATTGCCTTAAGTTCTTAACGGAAAATCCCTTCAGTCTTTATGCTTATGATTCAGATGTGAAGTCTTGCCTTGGAGACCTGCTTCAGAACAGAAATTGTGGGCAAAATACACTTTTATGAGCTGTACTGTCTCAAGTAGCGAGTTTGCAGAAAGTCAGGCAGCACTCCTTTTGCTTGTTTTTCTCCCTTAGGTTTGTGATTTTAGATTTGTCCTGAATATAGCTGTGGAAATGGGATGGTTCCTTTTCATCTGTTAAGGCTCCCTCTCTCCCTTTCCCTCTTGAATCTTCCTTGCCCCTGAAACCAAAAAAGGTTCAGAAAGAGTTTGCTCTCTCTGCAAATGGATTGTTTTATAAAATTATTTGTTCTAATCACATATGTCTTGGGAGGAAAAAGCTTTGCTTTATTCTTTAAAGTTGTTGTGGAATTCAGCAATAGTTTTGATGCTGCCAGTGTAGTATCATCTACTGAATCATGAGCCAGAATTCCCAGGGATGGGCTGAAAAAGGAAAGTACAGTCATTATAATGATGCCTACGGGTGCTTAGCATACACTTATGTAATTAGAGTAAGTTTTTGCTTTTACAGACCTCTTCAAATAAATGCTAAACCTGAGGTGTTTCAGACCTGTATTGGGAGAAAATTGAATATTTTTAGATGAAAAAGCAGTTTAGTATTATGCTGCTGTAAAATGTTTCATCTCATTTTGTAGGTATTGTCTTGTTTCAACACTTTTAGGAGAAAATATTCTGAAATAAGTATAAACAGTGTTTTAAAACTTCCCAGTAGGTTTGTCAGACTGGCCTAAAACACTAGCATCTATTTTACTGGAGGGAGAGATGTTCCAGAAGAAAAATAGAAATTACCCATCACTTTAGGAACTACCTTCTTGGGTAGAGAGTGTTGTGGGATTTTTCCTTTTCTGTAGGGGCTGTTTTGTTTGCCACTGAAATGGCCAGCTCAGATGGTGAGATGCAATTTTGTATTGTTGTATTGTTTCAAAGCCTTTAGACAAATAATCTTAAAAATACATATTTCTGCAGTTAATTGTACTGCTGTTATGAATTACCAAAATTCTGTGCTCTGGCTGTGTATTTCTTCTCCTAGCAGTGATACATCACTTCTCTTACTAGTGGGTAATAACAGTCTCAAGCTTTACCCCAGTAGCAGGAACTCTTCCCTTCAGAGATGTTGGGGGAGTGAGATGGAGAGGAGGGATGGCAAAATTGTGTGTTGTGATCAACACTCAGCTTATCTTTGTGTGTGATAGTATCTCTCCTGTTTAGATAAAAGCTCAGCAAAACCTGGCTGATGGCAGGATATGCAAAATAATTTAGTAATTTCTCCTTCAGTTAATTTAGGATATTTCCTAAAACATTGTTATTCAGGACAGTGTCTGTCTTACTGTATAATTGAACAACTGAATAAGAAATACTGAAGACACAGTAATTATATTTAAAGGAAAAAAATATTGTTTAGTCCCACACCTTCCTCCCAGTCTTCTTTTAATTTTGTTACCTAAAGTTTGCATAATAAAAGAATTTTGAAGAATCTTCAGCGAAGATAATGTGCTGGAACACAGCAGGATTTTGTTGTTTCATGGACAATTCTGAGTGTTGCTTTTAAAGAAATCTGGCAAAGGGAGTGTTATTTTTGTTGTCTTAAGAAGTGATAATTTTGTCCCAATAGGAAATTGTTTTAAGAGACTGCAATAGAACACGGCAGTTACCGTCATTTTTGAAAAAGAGATGCAACTTGGCCTTGGAACCTGATCTGACTCCAGCGGGTGGATGCATGCTTGTCTCTGTCACTTTTGGTTGAAGCAGCCTGTAGAAATACAGGTGAAAAGTGGTGAATAGAAAACACGCCTTGTTGCTTTTATTTAGTACAGTTAATATGGCCAGTCAGGCTGTAAAACAGATAGTTTGTTTTTTTTTTTCTGTGTACCAAACATGTCAACTGCTGCTGGAAAGACTAAACATTTTCTGGTGCCACCTACCCTCACAAGAGAAGAATGGGAAAGTGGTCCAGAAATCTTTCAGCCATGGACTAGCAATAGTTAGGGGGATCTCTGTGGGACTGAGAGTTACAGAGGTGGAGTGTACTGGAATGAGAAGACATTTTTAAGAAGACTTCCTAGTGTGTAGTGTCAGCATTCAAATACAGGGTGTAAAATAGGTGTTAGCTCTGGTTATTTTCTTTACTTAAACCCTTGAGAGAGAGCTTGAGTTTGCTGAAAACCAGTTGCTGTGTTCAAGTTAAGCTTTTGTGGAAATGTTGCAGGGAGGCCTAGTAACCTTGCCAACAGGTAAAATTTTCATGTTATTAAATCTGAGGATCAGTTCAAGCCTCACAAATGACTGGTTTTGAGTCTCATATTGTGTGTTTCAGAGTGACATAAATAAGTGGAATTAAAAGCAGCGGAGAGGAATTCTCTTGTCGTATTAAGTTGCCTTTGCTCCCCAAGGGAAAATGTGCTTGAAAGTTTTAGAATGGTTTACTTTTACTACAGCCTTAATAAATATTTATAAGTGAAAGGACAGTTTTCTCTCTCAGATTTGCACTTGTTTTTTTGTATCCCTCATGATTCATTATTTCCTCTTCTGTAGTCCCCCTTTTGTATTCAACATCCCTTGCAACTGTGATCATCTTGGATGAATTTTTCCTTAAAAGTGGGAATCTTTAATTCAGATGAAGTATGAGGACGTTCTGTGAAGAATTTATGTTTACCTCTTACTATAATCTCAGCAGGGTGCACTATGAAATAGTCAAAACTTCCTTTTTAGTGAAGTTACAACCTTGAGAAATAAACAACTTGTAACAGATGAAAAAACTGTAGTAGTTCCATGAAAAACGAGCTGTTTGAGTTTTTTCTATATTAAGGAACTGTTCTTAGTTTATGGAGTGGAACATTTTAGTCTTTATTTCTTAACAAATTGACCTTTTTTTATCCGTAGACTTGAATTTTTGGTCTTAGAATATACTTCTATCAAAAGCAAGTCCTAAATATAGAGCCTATTGACAGTCTTCACATGAACTTTTCTATTTCAATCTTTCACATCTTCCGAGTGCCAGCTTAGTATCAGATTTCTTTTTCCATATTCATTGCTTTCTGGTTTAGTCAGACAGTAGTTTTGCAGGTGCTGAATTTAATGTTAGTTACTGTAGGAAATACAAATGGAATTAGTTATTGCTGCAGGCTATCTGATCAAAAGATGATTACTTCAGTCTATAGATTTGGGGTTTTTTTTAAACATCTGTCTATCTGAAAATCATTCAGTGCTTTTGAAAAGGTGTCATACCAACAGTTCTTGACAGATTAATATTCTTTTTAAGCACAGAGGGGATATGTGTTGTGTTCTGAACACATGAAAAAAAGACACTTCCACTGAGAAGGCTGTAAAATTTGGCTTCTATACCCTTGTTGTTCTGATTCCTGTTTTAATGTAGCAGGTTAAAATTATGGCTTTTAGCGGCATGTGGATTTGGAAGGTTGGAACTGCCGCCCAATTAGATGAATAGGTAGTTAATAACACCTGTTTTAGAAGATTCCCTTGGCAAAATGCTCTACTAGAAACTAGATGGTGACAGCTTCTTTTTAAAGTCTGAGTCATTGATTCCATTGGAGAATTACTGAACTAGTTTCTCTCAAGTTTTGCTGAATTTGTGGCCAGTGAATAATGTTGTCTACAAGATGCCTGTTTCATAGTATGTTTCTGACTTGAAAGCAGATTTCATCATAGTTAGGGTTGCCTTCAGTTTTCCTTCACAAGATCTTGTTCTCAGTTGCTTACAACATTGCTGAACTGTTTGGGCTGAAGTTTTCCATGCCATGTATGGACAGTTTTATTTGCAGCTGTTCCTCAGGCTAATTTTCTTAGTTTCAGCAAAACCAAACTGCTTTGAGCACTAGAGGAAAGATAATTTGTATAGTGTCAATATTTTAAAAAAAACCCCATGAATTATGTTGAGGTTTAATAAAGCTTGATGTACTTTGGAGCTTAGCACGTGGTTCTTAATGCAAATGAATCTCATTTGGTCCAAATTCTTGTTTGGTCCAATTGAAGCAGGACTGATGAGTTGGTATTTACCAAGAGCTGTTATGTAGGGCTCCTTCAGGATCTGCTGTGCTCTGGGATGCTGCTATGTGTAGCTTTCTTTAGGCTTCTTGTCTGCAGTGCTGCTAGGACAGCAGCCAAATGTAGGTAAAACCTGTCATTTTCTACAAGCAAGAGCCCAGGAGTACATTACAGGTAGAGGCATGGTATGGAACTGCTGAGATGATGGAAAAGCTTAAGAGGGAGGAGAGGGCAGAGGCCAGCTCCTCTCCAGGGGCTGCAGGGAGCTCAGTGTTTGAAGTCTCAACACTCCTGTTGGCTGTGAAACTTTCTGGAAATATTTCTTACCATATTCTCTTCTAATTTCTTCGTAACTTTTCATTGTAGCTATGGATTTTGAATTTCCCGTGATCTTCCTGAAACTTCACAGGCTTAGGGTTTTTGTTCTGTACATCAGGAATTGATTGCAGATTAGCTGGTTCATCAAATGAGAGTTTTTTCTTGAGAATTTAAGATGGAGGAGATCATAACTCTACATTTGGGGATGGGAAGTGGAGCTGGGAAAGGCTAGTGAAGTGTAAATGTAGGATACTGGGCCTCAGTATTTTAAGGGTATGGAGGCTATGGGAACAAGCACTACTCTGATCAGAATTAAATAGTCTAATCAGAATTCAGCAGACCTATATCCTGATAAAATAGTTGCATGTCCTGCTGCCGTGGATGTGGTGGAGAAAAAAGGCTTTAGGTTAAAAAATAAAACCAAAAATGGTGCTGTTATATTGCCTGTTACTATTGGGAAAAGATTTCTATCTCATTCTCATCTTAAGTTTCTTCTCTTTGCCATTGTTTCTGTTGATCTTACCCAAGCAAAGCTTTGGTGAAATTGATGGGTTTTGTCAGCTTTGTTGATGTGATAGGACTCAGAAGAGAAATACAAATTTTGCTGGGGAGTTGGGAGGTCGAGGTGAGAGTAACAGCAAAAATTATATCTGTGCATGTCTCTTCAAGAGCAATGCTGAATAGAACATAGAAGATGTTCTATTTCTAGTAAATTTTTTAGAACGCTAAGAATTTAAAAGATTATTAAGTTAACTCCCTACAATAAGAAAAAAGCTTTACACATGTTATACAAGTTTCAAATGACTGATTAGAAGTTTGTATCTGAGACTGTCACATGCTTGGAGGGTTGGCAAGCTATGGGTAAGAGACAATGAAAGTGGCACAGTAGATTTTCTCAGAACTGAAAGAGGAGGTGGGTTGAACAAGTCTAGAGAAGGACAGTATAGCATGGGGCAGGAATGCTGATCTGAAAACGATCAGGAATAAAAAGTAACAGGAAACAGCTTCATTTCTGCTATAGTTGTATTAAAGGATTAGCAGAGTGTACCCCTGCCTAAGCAAGTGAGCTTTTAGATGTGATTTAGTAGGTTTATTTTGGTAGATGCTTGGTCCTTCAAAATACAGAGGCACAGTTTTTATTTTATTAATTTCATCCCAAGTAAAATTATATGAGAGAATATGCGGGGAGAAAAGTGTTTTTAAAAATGCGGTTCTGATTTAGTGTAATTGTAAAACTTCTGAAAAGTCTGGTGCATTTTCCACTACAAATTCCATTCTTGAAACACGACATACATGTAAGAGTGAAGTCTTGTTAAGCAGTAAAATTTTGTTTCCCCATGTATGTAAAAGCAACAAATGGTGAGAACTGAGCTTAGGTCTTGAATTATGTATGGGAAACAAACTTGTGCATTTCAGCATAGCTGGATTCTGTAGGAAAACAGTTATTGTTGTTTTGAGAAGAAAAATTAAGATGACATTGAGAGACATGGGCTTGGTCCCGCAGTAAAGTCAGGAAGGGCAGGATTTGGTAGTACACATTCATTCATTTTTCCTTAAGAGTAGGAAGCAAGTTCAAAATAAACCAAATACAGCAAAATGATGTAAATCAAGTTTAAAAATAGCCAAGAGATTTTGCCAAATGGGAGAGGACTTCAAGTGCAGGTTCCCTCATTACTGAACACTTAGTGTTTAGATTTTTTGGTAGAAAGAGTGTAACTGTTAAGAGTATGCTTAAAATTGATGAAAAAATTAACTCAGCCTTCTATTTATGAGGCTAAATGTCTACTTCACTTAAATTAAGCAGAGAGATCCCACAAATGTTTGGTATTTGTCTGTTCAGGATAATCTGTTCTCATTCAGGTTGGTGGGAGTTGGGTCAGTGAGTGCAGCACAACCAGGATTTCACCTGTGTTCCTGTCTAATTTAATCTAATTTAATAATTCTTGCTACTGCAATGAAATTATAAAGTATCTCCTTATATTATTGATCTTGGAAGACTTTGAAAAGCTAGAAACACTTGTTTGGACAGTTTGTAAGTTGTGTATTTATCCAAGGAGTTAATCCAGTATTTGTAACTTCCACACAGATTTACACAGGAATTCAAAGGAAGAGGTGGGTTTTCCTTGTCTTTTGAAAAGTTAGATTGACTGTTTCCTCTGGCACACATTTCCTATTAAATTACTCCTCTATGCATCTCCTTTGTATTTAAAAGCTAAGTACTGAATTAACTGCAAATTGAGTTTCTGTACTTCTGTTAAATTGTATTTAACAGCTACCCTTAGTTTCAATAAAGGGTATTTTTTATATTTCACTTAGCACTAATATTGCCGTTTAAAAATTACATGAGTGTTTCTTTAGTTTCTGAAAAATAAACAAACTTGATTTGTATTGGCTTGTATGTTCCAGTGTCATGTCAAACTGGAGCAACATAAAAAATTTTATTTTATACTTGGATATGGTGAGGAAATGATGGGGAAGAATACAAGTTAATAGATATTTAATCTGTTAATAATATGCCACACAGATCCACTTATGGCATGCTTCATAATTACTACTCAGTAATTATAAACTATGGCAATGTCAGTCAGGAGTTTTGCAGTTGACTTAATGTAAAGGGAACTTAAATTGGAAATACAGCTGCTGTCCCTTGAGACTTAAAAGGTGCAAATCAATTGGTTTCATTCAAGTAAAGTGTTTAGGTCCATATGAATTGAAAATGTTATTAATGCAGTAGTGGATAATGGGTATTAAGCCAAAATTTTTACTGAGCCTGTGTGGCACACAACTTTGTCACCTGCTTTTCAGCTGTCTGTCTGCCCTGGTAAAATTTGTGCAGAGCACTACAGCTGTTGGGGGGCAAAATAGGGAGCAGAGGTGCTCAGATTATCCTTTTAATTCTTAGCAGGGTAGATGTGAAATGCTTCCTTGAGTCCACCTTGTCACACCCTCAAGGGCTTTATTGCATCTTCAAAATTACATGCAAAAATCCAGTATTTTGTTGAACCACTGCACTCTGATAAATAGTGTTTCTTTAAGGGCGTGTGCTTCCATTTGTGGAAAAGTGTAAATAATGTCATGTTTTGGGAACATGGAGCATCATACCAACTGTCCCTTCTGATCTTTTTGATTTGACACTCTCAGAAGCTTGGTCTGTAGTGCTCTTCCATTTCTGTAGTCTCTTGGGTTTTGCTGGTGGGTAATTTTCCTGGCACAAGAGTGAATTACCTGGAGTGACAAGTTGCTTGTGCAGCCTCTCTGGGTACTTTTGCCTTGTGACTCTTTCAGTGTAACTTTAGGTTTTAAAGAAAGGGCCTGTTTACATCCACAGGGCTTTACCTTGATCTTTATTTGCCTTCTTGTTAGGAGGACTTCTTGAAAGCATCTCTGTTTTGCCATAACAAAAACCTTTGTTGCATTTCATTATTTATAAAGCTATTTAGGAGCTGTCTTTTCTGTTTGGGAAAGCAGTTTGAGTTCTTGGGCCTTTGTATCAGTTTCTGTAATTTTAAGTTAAAGGTGCTATCTGTCCCATATTCACATCTTCTGAGAAACAATTGCCTATTCAAGCAATTGCTTATTCTCCCCTTTTCTTGACTGAATGACCTGGCTATGCATATGAATTCCATAATAGGATTTATCACCCTTAAATTTAGAAGTCTCTTCCTTAAAGAGGCAGGTTCCTGTTTTAAATTAATTTTTAGAGGCCCTGGATATATTAAAAAAAGGCTTACCCTGCCATATGATCAGTCACTAAAACTGCTTTTTGGGTTTTAAATGAAGACAGCAAACACAGCAGCAGTGTGTGCCAAAACCATAAATGAAGGCATTGGAAAGAATATAGAGACTTATAGGTGGGAGCAAGCTTGTTTCAAGTACAAGAGCAGTGGGGGGGGGATAATTATTTTTTGAAAATATAACAGTTCAGCTGTGGAAGAAGTGGAAGTTCTTTGCCTTTTCTAATAAATACAGTATCACTGAAAAAAACTATGGTTAGCCATGTGCAAATTCCTCAATTTCTCAGTACTTTCAAAAGCAACACTGATTCAAGTGTGTCCATTGGACAGTTTTCCCCCCTGCTTTTCCTTTTTGTTGCATGGAACTGAATTTCAGCTAGATTCTGAACTGCTGGTGTGCTCTTGAGGTAACCTCTGTATTGTTAAACTTGTACATTTTGTTAAGGTGACTTTAGGGTGTTTTTTGTTCCTGTTCCAGTGATGGTATGCTTGATGAGTTTTTATTTGTTTAAAGAATCAATGGTGCTTTAATTCTTGTTTTTTTTTAGAAAGTGTGGTAGAAATAATGTGAATTGTGTCAGGCCCAGTTACTAGTGTCTAACTTTAGGGACCAAGAGGATAATTTATATTATATTTTGCATCTTAACTGCTTGTTGTCTTCTGTAATTAAACAGTAAGAAATAGGGCTATTAATACAAAAGCATTTTAGCAGTGTACTTTCTTACTCTCTGAAGTGTCTTGGTTGACTCAAATCTTAATTAAAATCAAGGGATTTAACATGGTAGTAGCTGGAGACTCTTAACTATATGAGGTTATAAGAAAGCCTGGAAGATGGTAGAAACAATCTAGATAAGATACTTGCAGTTCATTATCATTGCAAGAGGCCGTGTCACAGAATTTGTGACAGATGTTGTTAGATCAGCGTGGGCTTTTCAGATTTTATGGACTGATCTGTTGAGGTCAACTGCTGGCCACGTGGAGCAGCAAATGAGACTCTCTGAACAAACAATATCTTACTGGGTGAGAGACAGCTTTCCAGGAGTATTTTTTACTACATGACTTAAAAATTATCTGTATCCTAGACTTGTAACTAACTCTCTAAACCACAGTGCTGTATGTGAATAAAAGGAATTGTTGATTGTTATTCTCATCTAGTTTTATTTCTAATATGTTATTTCTTTTTTTTTTTCCTTCCCTGGCATGTGTCACAGAATTAATCTTAAATTCAGAATATTCCAATGAGTAAAATTTCTGATCATCTTACTATTTCAAAAGAAACTGGAGATTTATCATGTGGAGGGTGCCATAGTGTGCAAGTCTTGCCTGATGGCAATCTGGTGAATAGTTTACTTAAAAATGGAAGTACAGGAGAAGCTCAGCTTATCTTGATTGCCCCTTTGCAATCCTGATTTCTGAAATGAAGAATTTAAATGTTAGTGTGAGCACATGGATCCTAGACAGGATTGACCAACTTGGCCATTGTGTGCCAAGTCCTTTTTGTGTTTGTTTTTTGTGGGTTTTTGTTTATGTCCTCTAGTTAGTATAAATTTCATTTCAATAATGATTGAAAATGTGTTTTTACTTCATTGTCTTCCAAATCTCCTTCTCTAGTGAACAAGCTTACTATTGAATAAGGAGGTGGTTGACTTTTAAGATATATAATGTTGTTCCGACTCCCTTATCTGTAATGCAAAGTCAGAGTTCTCTTTGCTGACAACATGCAGAAAAAATCACTCAGTCCCTTCCAGAGTCCTAGCAACAGCTGTAGATTTTGGGGTAACAGGTAATTTGAAAATACATTCTTTGAACTCTTGATTGGAGGGGGCAGAGGGTACACCTACAACTCTGGTCTACCAAGACACAGTGCTTATTCCTTAGGGTGACAAAGATTTTTTCATGTGGAAAACCTGAAAGTATTGATGAAAAGTTCCTTGGAAGCCTACAGTGCTGCACAGAGCTCGTCTGAGTAGCCCCATCAGTTTCAGTGGGGCTGCTGAGCTGCCAAAAGCTGGCATTGTGGCAACTTTTCTTACGAGTGTATGGAGTTACTGGGGAATGTTATACGCTACCAGGGCAGCCAAGTATACGAAAGCTACATTTTTTCTTTTTAAAGGAGCTTAAAGTTATTTAAAACAAAACAAACCCACAAAAATAACCAAACTCCGCGACAAACACAAAATTCAAAAAGTATTATTCTCAAAAGTATCTAACCTAATTGAAACATCTTACCTACACATTATCTCATGCCTCAGTACTTGGATGATATGGTTCCAGAAGTGATGGTAAACTAACTTAGTAGCTGACTGCAGAGAGCTTCTGCTCCCATCTCTAAGCGTGTGCCAGAGCTGATGCACATCAGGCCCCTCCAGAAGCCGTTTACACCTCACTAATATGACCATGTTATTGAGTTAAAGCAGCTTAGGAAGAGCCTGACAAGCTCCAGAGCCAGTGCTGATGGATGGATGTGACTAGAACAGAGAAGGGGAAGGGAGGAGTAAATGGGAAAGGGGGTAGCAGAGAGAGAGAGAGACTTCTCTCAATCTCTGTCAGCTGGCTGCAGATGGAGACTTCTGGGAACCTGGAAACACTCTGTGAACTGTTCTGACATCAACTGCGTCATCTCCTGACAATGTCTTGCCATGCCTGTAACATCAGCACTGACACTCAGATGCTGGGGGAGATCACAGCAATCACATACACAAGATCTCTCTGGGACAAAACCAAGTATTCAATTTAGGTCAAACGGGCCTCTCTGTGCTTGGTTTGTGTACGTTGGGCAGAGTTTATCACACTACCTTCTTTTCAGACTAATGGTGTCTCTGAAAGGAGCTGGCTGTTAAAAATGTTGATTTCTTTAAATTAAAAGCCCCAAAACCAAACCCAGTGTGTCTCAGTCTGCATGCTCCTCTCTCCATGTTAAGGCTTTGTCCTGCTCCAGCAGATCCTTCCACCACTGAGTACAGCTGAATACAGTGCAGTAAATGTAACCAGACAGCAGAGACCAAATCCTAAACTTTGCACTGGGGGATGCAGTGTAATTATGGCATGATCCTTTTCATGTATTCAGTTTATCAAGGAATTATGTTGAAGTGTAGAATTGTCACCAAGGATATATGTGGTACTTCATTCTGTAATACCATTGTCCTCTAAGTGCTTGAAAGGGCTGTGTATGGACTGCTTTAGGAAGCTGTCAGACAAAAGCTCCTTGGTTGGTTGTTTCGACCAACCTCTGCATCTTCCTGTGGTAGCTCTTTCAGGAAAATGTAGAAATATTTAATTAGCGAGACTTAAAAAAAAATAAATGGAAAACGTTTGCAAATATTTGAGAGGGTTTGTTTTGTATTGGCAGGGAAACTATGAATTTTGAACTTGCTATTTGTGTAGTTGAGAGAGTTTTTGTGGATTTAGTGGTTTCTGTTGATGAATCGAGGATTATGTTAGGTTCTCTGGCTTTGTACTGAAGGTTTTGGGTAAACAGTTGTGTTGAGAAAGGAGAATTATCTATCTTTTCCTTCCAGGAGGAAGGCCTGTAAATGTAAGAGATAAGTATATTGTAGGAAGACATTGTTGTAGTGGTTTTTTGTCTCCAGTGAGGTGGCTCTTGTGAATTCTTTTTCTTTCCATTTTTTGCTTGGGCCTTCCCTAGAAAGATTAGCTTCTTAACTCAATATTCCATGCTTAGATTTGCATTGGTGACCTTATAAATCTGGAAGTGTTCAATTTAGAGACAGATCTCTACAATCATTCAGTTTCAATGTTTTAAAACTTCTGCTCAGGAAGAACTTACAAGTCAAATTGCTTGCTACTTGCTGTCCTTTGTTATTGTGCCCACTATCTGCAATGGGGGGGGGTGTAAACAGTAGAAATAGTCTGTGGAGAACTTAAGTATTATGAAGTGCAACATTCAAATTAAGTATTTTAATCAAGTACAAGCTCTCTACTATCTATCATGGAAATTACCAGAGGCAAGTCATGATTAAAGTGGATCATAATTTGCAATAACTCTTTCGGTGCCGGATGTTAAGTTTTTGTCTTTAGGATTTCCCATCATCATGCTTGATTCAGGGTTGTTTCATTCAGGCATCCACTGTCTCCTTTGAACCTGGTTTGTCTTCTGTGGCCTTCATGGTATTTAGGATATTTGAAGAATAAGAATTATCTTGAACTCCACGTGCATGATGTAAATCTTCATAGAATATTAGATTGAAGCTGGTTTAAAAACCATGCTGTGGGTTGTTCAGCTACTAAAGCTACAAGCTCTAGTGTTTATGCAGTTATGGTGGCACAGTTTATTTTATTCCTAGAACTAGAATAAGCTATTGTGATATGATTTTGTTGTGGTATAAAGTTGTCTAGCTTTCACCGTGCTGGGATAGTTAAAAGCGAGGCTTTGAAAAGTTAAGAACCCTATCTGACAAACAAACTTTCCTCAATCACTTGGTGGTTCCCATGGTACCTTTCATAACATTCCTGGGACAAATGTGCAATGTGTCAAGCAGGGATTGAATGAAGACAGATTGTGCTGATGGAACAGAGATGGCTTTCTTGCTACCTTATTTTTGCCATGGTTGCACATAATTTTCATCTCTTGTAGATGACAGAGTAATAAATTGATAAAATAATCATGTTTCCCCTTGTAAGTACAAAGAAAGGATGTATGCCTAGAAGAAGATACTTCCTTTGGTTTTACATTTTTAAATGTTTTAATAGTAATAAAACAGATTAATGGGCAGGTTTTTCATTTGAGCAAACACGTCCAATTGAGAGAGATCAGGTTGCTGATGAAATGGACTGCTGATGCATGGCAGGAGAGAGATTCTCTTTGGTGTCTAACTAGAAGTAGCTAATGCAGGAATTTATTTGGTATCCTAGGGAAGGTAATAAGTGATTCAATTATTTTGTATGAATTCCAGTTACTAGCTTTTAACCTGAGGTCTTTAGTCTGTTTGAACCATGTACTTAGAAGTATTCAGGTGTTTTTTGAAACGTCTAACTAAATTTTGCTTAGTGATACTTTTTTTTTTAAAATTTTTTTATCATCAGCTAACTGTATTGTGTTAGCTGTGCCTCGCTTTGTAACTTGGAGTATAGTTGAGTTTGTAGTGGGGGAAAATAACACTAGGCTTGGTTCCTGTGTTAGTCTGGCTATCAGCTTGGGGCTGGCAACAAAAAAAGCTGCCCTGCCTGTGTCGGTTCCTTAAATTAGGCTTTTTGGATTTTATCCTCAGCATGTCACTGTTATTGCTTTGTTGCTATGATACAATACTTACTCATGCAACCGCTGTAGAATATTAGAAGATCTGAGCTGAAATGTTACGTAACTTACAAATGTTTTTACAGCTGATGTTCATTACTTCGCAGAGTGTAACAATTTGTGTCTTTGTAGTTATCTGAGTGGAACAAGCATCTTGCAAGGATTTTATTCAAAAGAAAAATGGTTAAAATGGCAGAATTGACATTCAGAAGTGTGAATTGTTCTTCATGAGGGGGTAGTAATTGCTGGCTCGTTCTGAAGCTCGCTGAAGTTGTTATGCTCAGCTAATAGGATCATAGCTGTCAGGTGGGGAAAGGGAACACAATGCAGTATTCTGGTGCCTGAATTGCCAGGGCACAGCGACCACTGTGGGGTTACACTGGACGTGTCAGTCCATTTCAGCAGTTACTTTTTGCTTATGGAAACAAAACAATTCTGTCAGATAACTACTGAATATGAAACCCGCTGTTGGCTGTTGTTGTTCCAGCCGCTAATGAAAGGTGTTTTGGTAGGAAGCTTGAGAAATGGGCATTATCAGAGTGAACTGTTAAGGGTATAAACTTAATGAAGTTGGTTTGATTAGAATAATTCTGAAACATTAAAGAGAAGCATGAGAATTTTTGTGATTTGTTCACATTTTAAAGTGAGACTTAAGATTTTCAGTACACATTTGCTTTTTTGTTGTCTTGCTCATTTTTTTAGGTGATGAAACAGCAGTGCTCATAGCAATACTGCAGTGAATGAATGATGCTAAGGGATGCAGTCAGGCTGTAGATCAGTCTTGAAAATTCCTCAGGGGACAGCATTCTTTATTTGGAGATAAAATTGGGAATACTATTTTTTCACCAGAATGAGTGAAATGCCAGCTGGCTGATAGATGAGGTGATGCTGTATTGGTGCAGTGGCTTTGAACCCCTATAAACAGTTGAAAACAAGAACAAAAGACACATTAAACCAAAATTTCAGTTAAACTCATGACTTTTTTATGGTTGTTATGATTATGCAGCTTTGAAACAGTTGCAACATATTAGGGTTGTATTAAATTTTTGAAGAGTGTAGTGCTTGATAATCCATGTCTTTTAGAGTAAATGTGAAATGCTAATGGAGGAATTCTGCTTATCAGATTACAGACGTACTGAATGCTAAAATGAAAATGCTAAGTTACAGCCAAACACGTTGTCTTAATAGGCTAAAAAATCTGGAAAAACCCTTATATGACTAAGATTGTCATAAATTATTTAGACCAAAGCATTAAAATTCAGGATTAATCCTTTCGAAATATTGGAATTCTTTCTTCAGAGAAACCTTGATCACATGATGTCAAAAGTATGTGAAGCATTTTGCATTGGGGTAAAAAGACAAGGTTCCTTCAAAGCAGATTTTACAGCTTTTAAGCGGGTTACATAATAAAGGATTAGGCAACAGAATGAGACAAATCGGATGAATGAAAGGTTAGTTTGATGCACTGCTTCTGGATATGACTTTTGGTGATGGAGAGCTGGGTCTTGTTAATGTCTAGGTATTTCAAATAAAGTTAATTCAGTTAAATATATTTACTGGTATATCTTTGTCCATTATTTCTTTCGTGTACTAAAAGTTGGGGATGGTGGGTGTTCCATTCTAACATACAGAGGTATTTTCAGTTTTGACAAAAATTGCTCAGTAATTTGCTATTAGTTTGCTGACTATGAAGCACAACTTTTCCCCATCAAAAAAGCATGTCATACCTATGCAAATTCTTGTCAACAAAATAGATTTAGAAATCCTGTGTTTGCTTCTACAGACTTAAGTGTTTGGGTTTTTGTTTTTTTTCTTTTATAGATGCCACCTTCAATGAACAGCAAGATCTTTTTTGTCAGAAGTTGCAACAGTGTTGTGTGCTCTTTGACTTCATGGACTCTGTTTCAGACCTGAAAAGCAAAGAAATCAAGAGAGCAACACTGAATGAACTGGTTGAATATGTTTCAACAAATCGTGGAGTGATTGTTGAATCAGCATATGCTGACATAGTGAAAATGGTAAGTGGAATGCTCTTGTTATAGTTTGAATTTTAATAAAATATCTTAATCATTTTATGACTCTTAATGGCATTTTACTCAGAATTGTGGTTGGTTATTCTGCTTATACAATGTAATATAATTTGTTAATGATAACTTGGCTCAGAAAGGCTTGTAAAAACAAACAACTTGCAAGTTTTAATTATTAGCTGAAACATGATGCATTCAGGTTAATTAAAATGAAAGAACTGGTACACTGCAGATACTTGCAGTCTGAGTAAGCTTTAAAGTTCTCTTTCAGAAAATGGCAATATTTCAGTGCTGCCTATCTGTATTTACTAGTGGCAATGGAGAGTTAGGCTAAAGTTTTCTGGTAGTGATTGCTGCAGATACTGGTGACAGCAGAAAGGTGTATCAGCGTAAAAAAGCAACTCTACTTTGTAAATACTTTATATGGCTGTTTGTTATTATTTTGGCCCTGGAGAGCTGTGCTAGAGTAGCCTAAGTGGTTTGCTGAAGTTATAAACCACAGAATGACTTGTCCCATGCAATTGCTACTAATGGCTTGTTGAATAATGAGCAAAATATTTGTGGTTGTTATCTGCTGACTTTCCCAGGTGTTTATGTGCATTTTCAAATGCTACTTAAGTAATGGTTTTGATCTGCCTATACTCCGTGCACAGGGAATGCAACTGAAAGACACGTGAGAATAATCTGAAGTTACTTTTTTTCCCTAGAAATGTGAAATGTTAAAACAATGGCTTTAGTGCCTGTGCATTTATGTTAATGGTTCTCTAAACTTTGGTGAAGTTTACATAGACAAAATGCTGACTTTAAAAGAGCTCTCAGGAACATAAGCAGAGCAAGCAGTTCAAATATACAGCCTTCAACTTGTGTAGTTCTCTATACAGTACAAGCTAGTTTTTTCTTAAGTTTCATTTTGTTTGTTGTTTGGTTGGGGTTTTTTCTGGGCAACTGGTAGGGAAGATCAGATCTTTAATGTAAATAAGTGTGGAAGTTTTGCCATAATACTGAAGAGCTAGGATTATTGAAACCCTTTTAATCATTTTGGCTGTTTCAGCAGGTGCTTATTAAGTTTTACAAAAAAATCTAGGACACTCTGGGGGGTTTTGTATAGTTTAATTTTTCAAAGGACCTGGTTTTCTGTCCTAAATGTTTTTTACATAAGAAAATAAAGGACGAAGTATGTTCACCTCTTCTTAGGCTTCTTTTTTTTTCTTGCTGCTGATGGCAGCAAGCCTGAATCCTTGCAGTATTTTTTTATTCTGTGTGCCCTCTGTAGCCCCTTGTTAGAAGAAAGAATATACTAACTAGCCCATAGTACTTGTTGAAGGGAGGTTTTCTTTTATATTGGAGTTGTTTTCTTTTCTTGGAGATAAGATGGTGTTGAGCTGTTCTTTTGAGGTTTTTGTTGTTGTGCAAATGATTGGATTCTGTGGATGCTTGTTTTTCTTCCATAACAAATTTCCATCTCCTTTCCTCCCTTAAAAAATGACAGAAAGTGAAGAAGCTCAGTGAGAGCTTTAAATGCTCAGTGAGAGCTTTTTGAGAGCTTGAGACAAAAGATCCCTCCAAGCTTGAATAGTATTTCTAATCTCCCTGGCAACTGGCAGCAGAAAAGGTCTTTGCTGTGAATTAGGACGAAGTACCAGCTTTCAGAAAAAAATCTGCACGGGTCTGTCTCCCTCCACATAACACCTGTGTCAGGCTCCAGGCCTTTCTTGGTAGCAAAACTTGTATGAGATTGAAGAGTTACTGTTCTACTTTTGTTTTGTTTGGGTTTGAAGTTTTTAGGCTGTTCAGAGTTCCTATATTAAAAGAAAAAGATATTTGCGTTTTACTGTGGAGTTGGAAGGGTGTTTTTGGGATGAAAAAGTAGAAACGGCCTTAATGAAATCCAACTATCAGGCAGACTAAAAAAATTCCCTGAAAAAAGCCAGAGTGGCAGCAGTGGCAGAAGCAGAAACAATTTCTTTCCAAAGTCCCTTGTGTTTCCCTAGGCTGGGACACCTTTTCTGCAGCTCGCAGAGGAAACAGCCTCAGGTTTCAAACAGGTTTCCTTGGAGTCACCTGAGCTGTGGGGAGGCTGAGTCAACAATGCCTTCAAGGTAGCAGGGAGGGGAAGAACGTGTTGTTTCTGAGCAGTGCATAGGCAAGGTCTGTGCAGGTGAGGAGGTCTCTGGCATTCCTTTCCTTCGCTGCTCTCTATTGGCAGGACAGCTGCTGAGCCAAGTATCACACAGGCTTCTGCTTGGCTCCTGAGGCAGGGAGCTTGAAATGATACCAGTGTCATTTCAAGCCACTGAGGATGGAACAACATCGTTAAGAAAGTCTTTGTTTGAGCAGATGTGTAGGACACACTGTAGGTTGTCTTATTGGTGCCCTGGGCAGCCTGATTTTCCTTCAGCTGTGGAGGAGTTTTGCTTACAAATAGTTTTGAAGGTGTAGCACAGCAGTCAGTGCACCTCTGTTCTGGGTCATCTACACCTAGTGTCTTCTCTGTCTGGAAATTCTCTGTTAAAAGCACTCTGAAGCTAAAAGGAAATTAGGGTTTGGCATTGTGAGTATTTTAAGTTTTAAAACTTCCTGGGAAATTAGAAAGTTCTACTTTTTATCTGTTTTGGGAATATGACAGAAATGTCTCTTTAGTACATGTAACTCTTCATTTCCTTGTACCTATCAACCTTGCCTTGTTGCCCAGCAGCATATACAAATCTAATGTTATGAGATTGTCCTAACAGGCTGTATGAGTTGTGGATTCAGAATTTAAAAGAAATCAGGTATCTTCAGTCTGCACAGTCAGAAATTGGAATTGAACCTAGTATCTTTCAAATGTTTAGATCAAATGTACAGATGATAAGGGACTTTTTTTCATTTTGTTTTAATGAAACATAATTGCTGTATCTCAGTACACTAATTGATACATTTTCTGATGTCATTTCTCAAAACCTTTGAGATTTAATTTAGAAAGCTGATGCTGGATTTATCTGGAAATCTATCCAGCTTTGAAAGCCTTTTATGATTTGTATTTCTGAAATCACAATTTTGGGATAAGACACCATTTAGGAAAGAAAAAGAATGTTTTAAATGATATGAGAGGATATAGAGAACAATTTGCAAAAGTATTGCAAACATAGTAAAGTAAATTAACTGGGTTTTTTTGGGAGACAGGCTAGTACGTTTAAAGGGTGCAAGGTTTATTTTAAATTTCATATATTCTTGGGAGATGAACAATGCTAGTGGAAGTACTGAATACTCTGAAAATCATACAGTTGGTTTTCCAAGGGCCTGGCTGAGAGGCTTGCTAATTGTTTCTGCCACAGAAGTGTATTCAGTTGCTTTGTTTTGGACATGAAACTTACTCACTACTCTGAGGTTCTGTGCTAAAGGCTGACCAGATCAGTTCAGCAAGATGCATCTAGAAAGAAAAAGAAGGGTTTTCAGGAGATATTAGCTGAACACTTGCAAGCAGAGGTAGAACATTCCCTGTAGGAGACTGATTCAAATGCTGGAGGGTTGTATGGAATACCTGGTAACAGTAGACAAAGCAAATAAGAGAGCCAATGTTTGTTATTGAGCTTGATTAAAATTAATGTTCTCTGACTCCTGTTTCCCCCTCCTCTTCCGCCCCAGCCTTTTGTTCTTGAGCTTTGGAATCCCAAGTCCCTTGTGTTTACAACATTAAAGGACAGCTGTACTGTTTTTGTGGGGTTGTTTGTTTGGGTGGTTTTATTTGTTTTGGGTTTTTGTTTTGTTTTTTGTTGTTTTTCCTGTGCATTAGGCTGGGAGCCAGCTGAACCCATCCACACAGAACTTCATTGCCCTTCCAATCCAGGACAGCAGCTTTGCCATGTCGCCGTGTCCCAACAGGAGACAGTGACACCACACGGAACAAAGGGCATAGGAGGAAATGAAAAGTCATTTTATGCAATAGCTGTGTATCTTGTTTAATGAGGCAACTGATTCTTATGTGCAGAGCCAGCTGGGTGACTTCAGGATCTTTCTGAAGTCCTTTTCCTAGATTCTTCAAACACCTTGGAGACTCCATGGAATATGTGCAGGAGGATTTTCTTCAAACTGTCAAACAGTTTCTTTTGTGCTTAGTAGGCTTGAGTGATAAGCAGCTACTTGAAACAGATTTGATCAAAAAGACTAAAAGAGTTTAAAAGGTGATTGGAAAAGTCTTCTTCCTGAAAGAATGGTAGGAAATGCAGAAATGAAATGAACTTCGTGTTCTCTTTTGTTTGTGTTAGAGATTTAAATCCACTATGTTATATCTGGTGCAAGAGATGACATTTTTCCTTTGACATCTGAATGCTCTTCTATCCACACTTTAATATACTTCAAAAATCCCTGAAGAAACCTTTTTAAACTTGTCCTTTTGAAGTTGATTTGATGTGACTGTATCATACTAAAAGTAACTTAGAGTAACTAAGAAAAAATAGCTACTATGTGAGATGGAAAAGCTAAAATGGTTATTTGTTTCTAACTTTCCAAACCCTTGAAATATCTTGAAATTTTCAATGGTGAAAAATGTAAACAGAAATACCTTGAACTCAAGTGAGGTGAAGAACTCTAGAAATAAGATATGTTTTTGGAATTGTCTGCCTTACATGACAGACATGCTCTCACTTACGTGGAGAGAGGTCTCTCTAAATCATGATTCATTGGTTAGATTTTATTTGTGGTCTTATATAAAAACAGCTGTTGGTGTCACGTAGTTAAAAATTGTTTTTTGTAGGGAGGCTGAAGTTTTTTTAACTTCCGTAGTTTCAGGAAAGAATCTGGAGTATGATGATGGCTAGCTACAAGCTTGTAAAGCAGTTGAGACAAAAGTTACTTTCTTATTTTCACTGACTTGTTACGGACTTGGAGCTGTTTCTATTTTGCAGTTTTGAAAAAATGAGCTAGTGATTTATTATGTTACTTGTTTTTAGATGGTTTTGTTTCATTTGATTTCAGGATAAATGCAGTACCTTGATGAGTGTGATCTGTGAAAGCATAAACGGTGATACAATTAATTTTTTTTTTTTGCTTGCAGATTAGTTCTAATATTTTCAGAACACTTCCACCTAGTGATAACCCAGATTTTGATCCAGAAGAAGATGAACCAACTCTTGAAGCCTCATGGCCCCACATACAGGTGTGTGATTCCTTTGCCTTCAAGCCTTCTTGTAAGGCAAGAAATGTGCATACTTCAGTCATTTTGTGCCTTTGTTAAGAACAAAAAAATTGCTTTTATAATACAAGTGAGTTTTTACACTTGGGCGGGGGGAAAGTGGTGCTTTTATTAGAATGTATAAATATGGCTGAATGTAACTCTTATAAATGGCTTAAATACTATTTTTTAAACAGAGGGATTGTACTGTTAAATAGTGGTGTATGTATGTCTTAAAACTGTGGCTATTTTAGGTAATTATGTTCTTCACCTAAGAGGTTTGTTTTCTGCAACTGAGCAACTTTTTAGTGTTGTTTTAGTAAAGGAGAAGTTAATAATAACAGTTCAGTTTCTCGTGGCAATATCAAAAAATGGAGTAATAGCCTTTATTTGTCCTTTGAGCAGATAGAAATCCTCTCCTTCCCCACCCTTTTCCCTCCCTCCATGCAAAAACTTTACAATATCAGCATTGTTTGGTAACATTTGCATGGTTATTCCATTGTTGCACTTCTGTGGCCATCTCCTGATTTTTATAGCACTGCTGTATCAATCACGTGATTGAGTTGAAATGCTGCTGAATTTTATTTCATTTTTTATCAACTCTTAGAAGCTGTAAATGTCCAAGCACATATCTGGGGTAGTTCTTTGCTGAATTTATCTAAGTAGTATCTGTTAAAGAAAAGTGAAGTAGCAGCTCCTAGCAGTGGGTAGATTGAGCTGCTGCACATCTGCATACCATTTGTTCTCTCCTCTCAAGAGCTAAAATGCTACTCTGCCCCTATAATATTACAGTTCTAATGCATCTAGAAGTGCTCTTATTTTAAAACTGGGCTCCTAATATTGATTCTAAAAAGTATGTATTCAGCATTGTATTTCAGACTTAAACCAAACAAGAATTAAGTTATCAGAAAAAATAAGTCTGCAGGTTAAAGGCTATGATAATTATTTTCTTATATATGGCTGATTGTAACTTATAGGAGAAATGGCTGTAGCTGAACTAGATGAGAGGCTTGACTTTGTTGGGTAGGAGGGTGCAAGGGCTAAGCAAATGTCTCTTGTGGTCAGTAGCAGCACCATCTGACTTCTAAAACCTGTGTCAGAGGCAAAATTTGTAAATGCTAGCTGAGTTCACTTTAGGTCATAATTAAACTCTAGTCCAGTTGATAGAAAAAGACCTGTGGATTTTGTGATCAGTTCAATTGTGCCTTAGATTTGTGTGAGAGGAATTGAAAGAGGTTTGTAGTCTGTGGTATTATTTGAAAGTTTATTTTCAGGTTTCTTCTAAGGGAGTTTTTGCTGGGCTATCTGGTCAGTGGTTGTGGATTTCCCTCTCCCGTGTCTGTTGTTCATCCTGTCCTTGGAATTGATCACTCCTTGCAGCACAGTGGAAACAGTTTGTGTTTCCCACTCTGTCCTTTTGCAGTCCGTGTGCTACTGGACCATAGAAGACTGAGTTGGATAACTTGCTCATTGCCCTTCAGGAGCACAAAGCTGCTGGAAAAGTCAGATTTTTTGTGTAGAAGAAAGGCTGTACACAACCATTCTCCTTCCCAGCAAAATAAACTATTATTTTTGGCATGGTCTAAAGGACTGCTTAAGGAGGGAAGGTGTGGATATTTTGCTGACTGTGATTTGTGACAGATCAATTAACAAACAAATTCCAACTTCTATCCTGATCTGGCGGTCAGGTAGCCAGTTTTCTGGGAGAAGAAAGAAAAAAAAATCTGAACCTGTACTCTTCTCTGCTTGAATCTGTTGGCATAATTGCTTAGTAAGTTACCAGTGTGTGTAGCCACAACAAAAGACTCCAGACCTTCAATAAAATGAGTGGCACTTGAAAGATGTTGCTTTAAAGCAGTGCTCAAGATGGTTTGTAACAGCCAAAGTAGGTTGAACAGGTTGGTATTTAAAGTCACTGTGCATTTTGAAGCTTAGGGAGTTGCAGAGTTGATGGAATTGGTGGTTTAAAGCAATAATATAATAGTGGTCCCTGCAAGATTGAATCACTAAAGCATTAGGAGTTGTATTTCATAGCTCTTTGACCCAAGCAGACCAGTTTTGGGAACAAAAAATACTAAATCCGACATCTTTCCCGCGATTTAGTATTTCCGAAAGTAATGTGTCTGTTAAACTCAAGGAAGCTGAGCATGCCTGTCTCTTTAGGTAGGATCTGTTGTGGCCGGAATCTGTTCTGGTGCCCCTAGTTTGATTGTTGTTGTTATGATTTTAAGTTTTCAAACACTAGCATACAGGAGAAGTGAGAGTTTGACTTACCCAGAAATGGCCACTACAACTTGCTTCCTGAAATGCCCTGGATAAAGAGGCCTTCATGTATCTCCCAGGGCTTACAAGGATTTCCAAAGTTATTTGATACCTATATCTGTTTATGGAAAGAAGCCATAATTATCCTTCCTCCCCTGTCCTTTAGAGAAAACAAAATATGCCAGTTTAGTGTTCACTCTTAACAAGTGTTCTATCCCATGACAATTCTGGTGGCTCTTTCTCTGTACCCTTTCAGGTTTTAATAAATTCCCTCAAGCATGTGTAGGTCTGTGCTATCAGTATCTTCCTGGAATATCCTAGGATTTTATCTGTCACTTCCATAGCTTCATTGTGAGGATGGATCTTAGTCATCCTGTGGTTAACCCTTTTTTAGCTTAAGGGCTTGCAAATGCTTATCAGAGCTTTTTCTTGGAACTCCAGCTGTGACTTTGTAATCTTTGAGTTTCATCTTGTATTTATTCTTCTAGGGCTTCGGGGTCAACTTGTCCTTTCTTGTTGGTAGCATGATGTACTTTTTTTTTTCTATTTTCCCCTCTGGTGGTAGCCTCTCATATTATGGCATTGTCTAATCAGTTATCACACATAGCTGTTCTTCGTTGTTGTCACTGACAGAAATATTTCATATAGGAATTTATTACAGAAATCTTGAGTTAAATTAAGTTCCAAAATTAATCCCTATGAAGCTGTTCTATATAACCTCCCTCTGCCCATATGTTACCCATTTCTATATGAATTTATCTAGTTGCTAATTTGGAAACAATCAGTAGAATCATAATGGTTTGGGTTGGAAGGGACCTTTAAAAATCACCAAAGTCCGAGCCCCCTGCAATGAGAAGAGACACCTTACATGAGATCAGGTTGCTCAAGGCACCTGCTCAGTTTAGTGTTACCTGCAAATGTGCTGAGGGTGCTCTCAGTTCCATTGTCTGTGTCATTGATGGAGATGTTAAACAGCCATGGTTGAGCTCTTTCTAAGAGAATGGAGTATGGTAAAATTTCAAATTCTACTGTTGGGTTGTCTGTTATGGTGCCAAGGGGATGGTGCCAGTGACAAGACAAGGAGTAATGGCCATACACTGAAACAGAGGAGGAACTTTACATAGAGGGTGGCAGAGCACTGGTTCAGGCTGCCCAGGAAGATCGTGGAGTCTCTTTCTCTGGGTACGTTGAAACTCCACCTGTTCCTCTGTCACCTGCTCTAGGTCACCCTGCCTTGGCAGTGGGGTTGGATTAGATGATTTCCAGAGATCCCTCCCACCCTAACAATCCTGTTATTCTATGTAAACTGCTGATATGAAAAGCTCTTCTTACAGTCTGTCAGAGGGGGACAAAGTGAAGGGTAGCTTGAGTTTCTGAGCCCCTGCTTTGCAGATACATCACACCCTCCTTTAGGCTATGCATAAGTCACTGTCAGCTCAAATGTTCTACATGAAAGTCCTTACTGTCATGCATTTCTCTAAAGTGAGATTCCTAATTATCATTATGAATTACTCAGGTGCTGGCTCTTGGTTTAATTAAGTACTCAGAGTGGTAATAGTTGAAATTCATGCCTGTGAGTATAAGCGCAGCTCTGTGTGGGTTTTATTTAGAAGCCCAGTTAGTGATGGCATTATGTACCTAAATTGCATTGTAGTATTATTACTAATCAGGTGTTTAATCATATGGAGTTATGAAACAGGCATTGAGAACACAAACAACTCTGAATGTAATCAAAACATAAGGCATTTTTCCTCTCAATTCTGTCTTAGTGAAGAGGTGCCTTCTGTGTACTTTATTGATCTGCCATTGTTATGAAAGTGCAGTATTTTGTCTTGACTTTAGAGGAATATGGAACCTGTTCTCTGGCCTCTTCATGCCACTCTCTGCTACCCCAGGCCTTTGGTAGCTCCATCTCCTGTCAGGTTTTTTATCTCTGGGCATTGTGGGATTGTAGCAAATAGGAACTTGAACTAAGTAGAAATAATAATGTACAAGCATAATGGATATTATAATTGAGTTTCCAGGATATGGAAGCCTAATTTTAATCCGAACTCTTTCAGTTTCTGTGAATTCCTTCAGCTGTTTTAATACAGCTTTTCATTTTCAGAGTTTGTGGTCAAAACTTAATTTCAGGAACACTTACTAGATTTTTCTTCATCTCTTTAAGGAATTATGTAACGTTAGAGCACTTAATTTAACTCTCAGTGCTGCTAAACGTTTGCTAACCTATTTATTCGTAATAAGTTCTTAACATGGCAGGAATGTAACATTTAGGACTTGTTTTTTGTCCACTAGTGGTATTTTCAATAGATTATTTATTAAGCTTTGACTCTTCTGGGAATTAAAGTGTTCTGGGTACTTACCGTAATTCTTCCAGTAAATTCCAGTGGAAGCTGTGGTTAATGTGGCAACACACACGGTGATGTGTTAGGATTTGATTCCTTTTGTACTTTTTGAGCACCTGAATAGTCCCACTGACTTTGGTGGTGGTGACAAGGCTGAGATCTGTATGATGGTGTACTTACTAACTTTAGAATGTTGATTTTCCGTGTTTCCGTGTTCCGTAGCTGGTGTATGAGTTTTTCCTGAGGTTTTTGGAGAGCCCAGATTTTCAGCCCAGCATTGCGAAGCGATACATTGACCAGAGATTTGTACAGCAGGTAAGAGGGAAGTTTTAAAGTTGAAAGTGCCATTTAAATATCACCTCTCGAGTGAGGTTAATTTCTCAGATGGACTCTGAAAGATTTCCTGTTGTCACAGGGTAAATTTCAGTTGTTGCAGCAGTGGTTTCTGCCAAACACAAGATAAACAGTACATCATACCACAGGGGCTGTATGTATGTACCTTCAGGAACACTTTGTTTTCAGATACCAACCTCAGTGCTTTGCAATGCAAGATATTTGGAATTGGTAAAGTTCTGTTTTTCATGATGTGTAACTTAATTCCAGTCAAATCAACAATGTGGTAATTATATTTTTGTAGTCCTTCTGTGTTTGAGAAAACTTACGGCAAACTTTTTTCTTGTAAAAAGTTCATGTATTTACTGTACATGAAATGTATTTCAACACCTTATTTGTGTCTAGATAGTGTAAATTCTCTTTACTATTGTGTATTAACCACAGAAGGAAAATCAAGTAAGAAATTACTAAGGAAAGTCATGCTTTACCATGCAAAGCAACTATGAACAAGAATATGAAGTGAGATTTCATGTTAAATATAACTTCTTAGGGAAATACAGCGTAGAATGCAATAACAGTTTTTGGTTCAGGGTAAATTCAGTGGGATTTTTTTTCACTGTGCTGAAATATTTGTTTGCCAGATTTTGTTTATTTGTTTGCTCAGTATCTGAAGAGTGAGAGCTTCATGGCAAGTCATCACAATACAGCAATGAAAAGTAAAACCACAAGATGGATGCTTTCCTTCCCTACCTTCAGTGACTGCATTTTTCCACTTATTCTCTGGTTCTGCTGTTCTTGTTTATAAGTGTTTCCTTCAACTTCCACACAAAATTTAAGCTTGAAGCTCCTGGTGAGCTATTGGCTGTGGGTATCCAGTTTACAAATTGGCCTGTGGTCCTTCAGAGCAGCATTGCAGAGTTTGTTCCTGGCATTTCACTTGATCTTTCTCTAGAGTACAAGATAGAGACAATGCAACCAACAGCTAGCTATATATGGGAAAAAACGTGGAGTAGTGACCCTGAGAAATTCCTGCTAAATATAAAATTGAAATGAGCTCGAACCAAGTTCCTGAACAGCTGTTTCCAGTCCCTTGTGCTGCTTGGTACAGACATACCTAAGCTCAGACCTGAGCAGGAGACTCTGGTGACTGCTTGAGCTGTTACTGACTTGCTCAAGGCAGCTAACATTTCTGAATATGCTGTCACTTGGGCATGCAGTGTTAAAAGAACAAAAATTATGGTCCCTAATGGGATTGGAATATTTTTTTATGTCTTTGAGTGAGCACAGTCTTTTCTGTATCCTTGGAAGACTTTCTACAAGAAAAAAGCGTGTGGAAAATTTTTTTAGCTTCTTGCAGCATTTAGTCTGTATTAATAGGGAATTGGTTAATAATTGCATGTCTTGTGCTTATTCTATGACCCCCTCCTTAATTGTAAAATTTCTTGTGTAGGAATGCTTCTGCTTGGCCATCAAGACACAAGTACTGTTTTGAGATAAGCAGTAAAAGATTTTGATTAAGAAATTGTGAATATATGGATATGAATTTGCTTCATTCTGATTTCTTAGATCAGTGTAAGATCTAAGTGTAAACCTCTTACCTACAGTTTGATAATCTCATGTTTGCAAATGCATTATTTTGATAGTATAATAGTAACTGGAATGACTTCAGTGTCTGTTGTACAGAGGAAAGGAATAAAGTTGATGAGTTTGTTAGAAAAAATCAACTTTATTAAAAATATAATTTTGAAAATCTACTGTTGACATCTAAACAAAATGTACAGCATTTTTTCCTAATGTAAACTTGGAAATTAAAGATAAAATTCAATTCAGCTAGTAACAAAACAAAGTCTTTAGCCTTTCAAAAGTAATACATTTCAATTTAATTTTTAAAGTTGTTGGAGCTCTTTGACAGTGAAGACCCACGAGAACGTGATTTCCTAAAGACAGTTCTTCATAGAATTTATGGAAAATTCCTTGGTTTAAGAGCATTCATCAGGAAACAGATAAACAACATTTTCCTCAGGTACGTTGTGCGTGTGTGACTAGGTTGAGAAATATTTTGTCTTGCCTTCATGGTCTGGGTCTGCAGTGATTTATTCTTGAAATAAAAGACCTGTGTTTGGTCTGTGATCTTGCTTTCAAGTCTCTGAAGCTTAGTAAAGGTTATTTCTTTGGAATCTCTGATCCTCTCTGGCAATTTTTGATGGTTGTCTTTTTTGGTAACAGGTTTATATATGAAACAGAGCACTTCAATGGTGTTGCTGAACTTCTTGAGATATTAGGAAGGTAAGTTTGATATCACACAGAAGAAATATAAAGTGTTATTGTGAATGTTTGCTTCAGCTTTTCTGCTTTGGGAATGGAGGGGGGAAGAGAATTATTACAGTAACAAGTGATGTAGTGCAGTCACTGATAATCTAATACTGTCTGGGTTACCACATGAATATCAAATTAGGACACAGAATAAATTGTTCTTTTTTCAGTGCAAGTTTTAAAGATGACAGGTAAAAAATGTTTCTCAAGGGTTCTTGTTTGTCAGACCTATCTACTCTTGCTTATCTTCTACCTGATAGATGACTTGTTCTTTGATTCAGAAAATGAATGTTAACTTTTGCCCTCGTGCAGAATGAAATGCTTTAATCTTCAGCAGGCTGGTTTTCCTTCAGTTATATTCAGGAAAGCCTTGTAAGTGCTAGGGTTTTTTAGTTACCTTTTTTTTTTTTTTTTTTTTGGATGTTATTTCACTAACTTAAATTTAACTTTGAAGTTTTTCTCTGGTAGTTTTTTTACTGCCTTTCCAAAACTGTCACGCATTTCATGGTAGAAAATTTTATTACTGGTTTAACTGAGAATACAAATATGGTGAACCTATTGTGGAACAAATTTTCATGAAAAATCAACTGATAGGGATCCCATTATTTTCTCAGATTTGCCTAAAATGTAAGGGGCAGAAGAAACTAACCTTTTCCTGAAGGGCTTTGTTCTATAGCTCGTCAACTCTTAAATGTAAGATGACTGAATCAGTGAGACAACTTTTAAACTTTGCTTTTGAAGGGAAAGGTTGTTCAACAATCTCAAAACAAGTGTTAAAAGTGCACTGTTAAAACTGTATAATCTATTCTTTTTTCTCTGCAAGTTGCTAATGGTTGTGGGTGAAATGGAACAGCTTCCTGATACATCTGCCTAAGCTTTACAATTAGACAGCAAAACTTACTGTAGATTATTTTATTTAATGGAGGTTGTGATAAAAATACTTCAGCTGATCTAATGAGTATTATTTATCTTCTAGTGTGGTTCTCTGGTATTCCTTACCAAGAGTCTAAACTCTCATGATACCAGCACTTTAAAGGTCGTGCACATGTAGAGCTATTTTATTACTTCAAAATAATCAGGTTTAAAAACAATCAGAAATGGAATTTCAATTGAACTTGCAGAAATTCTTGATTTGCTAGGAAAAAAAATATTTTTTGAATAAAAATAAATCCTGCTTATTCATGTTTTCAGTATTATCAATGGTTTTGCACTGCCACTGAAAGCAGAACACAAACAGTTCCTTATGAAAGTTCTGATTCCCATGCATACTGCAAAGGGATTAGCTTTGTTTCATGCACAGGTAAGCTTTTGCCTATTTTTAAGAGTGGTGGGGTTTTTGTATTTACATTTGAAACTAGTGAAATTTAAAGCACTTTGTGTTATGATATCAATATTCCAAAATATTTGCAAATTCAGCCACTTTTTAAAAAAGTCTTCCAGATCTAATATCTAAATATTAATTTTGATATAATATTTGGCATCTATTACAAGTGAAAGAATGTACCAGTGAGTCAAAGACTTACCAACTGAAGTTGGAAGCTTTTTTGCTTGTAGTCTTGTCACACTTTAAGCTTCATTTAATCCCAGGGCCTTGTGCTGTTGTCATTTCCTTTATGTAACTTAAATGCTGTGTGTAAAGGAACCTTGGGTATGGCCAGATATTTATTTCAGAAGTGTTTTTTTTCTTTCTAAAGCTGCACCAGTGATGGGGTGGGAAGGAGAATGTTGTTGCCATTTATAAATGGTAGAAATGCACAGTAGCTCTCTGGATCAGCCAGGAATTATGTAGATCCATGACACGCTGTCAGAATGCTGCAGATCTTCAGCTGACTTTGATTCTTATACTTGCCACAGACATTCAGCATTTCATTTGAGGAATAATCTGTATCCTTTCCAGACATATGGCACTTCAAGTATTGAATATGGTTGATGCAAACTTGGAAGTAATTCTGCTGTGGCTAATTAAAACTTGTTTTTGTAACTTAGCTCACTAATACAGCTCCATACAGACTAGAGATACAAGAAAATGGGTTTCTAATTAAAGTGAAATCATTATGACTGTATAATAGCCTACAAACAGGATCAAGTGAAGAGCTGACTTAATTCCTAATTCTCATATGAAGTTTTAAATTAATCAAATCACTTGTCTTTGTGGTTTATTGCCTTGCTGCTCCATGAAATGAGTCAGGGAAATGGAAGGGCCCAGTCACCTCCCAAAGGTGTTCTCGCTGACAGATCAGTGCCATTTTTTTCTGGGATACATTTAATCTGGTTCATGGCTACTGAAAGGGCAATTTTAATTCAGCTGTACCTGAAAGTAGCATTTGTCCTGCTGACCAGGGCACTCCTCTGTCCCTTCAAAAAATACTGGTGCCAGGTGCACACACAGAACTGTGTGTTCCATTTGATCCGAAAGGTCTATGCCAGTGTTAAATTTGCTTTTCTGCCCTATGTGGCCTGGTTGCTTTGTTGCTGAGAAAAGTAAAGCCTGCCCTTAAAAGTTAAAGCCTTAAAGATGAATTAAGCCTGAGTCTTTGTGTCTTTGAACAGTAAAGCATTACTGTACTGAATACATACAGTGGGATTTATGAGATTAATGTGTGACATTTATTATTTTTTGAATCTATACAAATGTATCAGTAGCCCAAGGGCAAAAGAAATAAATTAGACCTGTTGCAGTTACAGCATTGTAATTATCTGCTTTGGCATAACAGATTAAAAAAAAAAGGAAGGGAATGCTTAAATTCAAGCATCCTGAGTATTGAAATATAATGCATATTACATATTTTTTGTGTTTGCTTTATATCGTGAAATAAATACTGTGATTTTTTAAAATCAGTCTTAATGGAATCTAGGATGGTAGCTAGTTCAGTAGTAGGATTATTGTATGGTTTCTGCATGGGATAGTTGTTTATTTACTCAACTATGTGCCCAGTAACTAAACTCTAAGTAATTTATAACATTAAATATCCTTGGCCTGAGCAGGCACAGAAACCAGGAGAGGCTGGGAGAGCAGTGCTGGTCACTTAATCACATTATGCTTCCCCACTCCTTCCACCTTTCCACAGGCACTTGTTGGCCTTTGCTGCACTGGGACAGGACACTCAGCTGGACAACAGCTGCCTGATTTCCTGTGGCCTTGGAATATGTTCAGATTCTTTCACTTGTAATCTTACCACTGAATGTTGTGTGCTGTAGATGTCTGGTACCTGTGCAATGTGTGCCAATCAAACCTGTGTTGCAACTTGTTTTTCACTGGAAGTATGGCCTTTTTTACCCCAGTATGGATGTTTGAAAGTGATAGCTTTGTAGTGTTAATACAGGAGTTGATGTTAAGGAAAGTCTGTCTGGATATGGGATTTGAGTTAGGGAAATATCTGCCAAGCTTAAAAATAATTTTCTAGGTTGAAAACAAAGGATGATTTTCAGTATGCAGGAAGTTTTTTTAAGATAGAGCAGGTCTGTATATCTTGCTGCTTTAATTGCTGTTTTGTTTAATTTGGACTAATATGAAATGGCTGTATAGGGGTGTCTTGGGTTGGGTTCCCCCCATAATCTGAAGTACTTCCATTAGAAGTTATGATACTTAGTAATGCTGCAATGTCCAAACAGTGTCTGCTTAAACTAAATAACCATATGACTTACATTCCAGCTCGCCTATTGTGTTGTACAGTTCCTGGAAAAAGATACAACTTTAACAGAGCCTGTAAGTGTTTTTCAGTTGGATGTCTTTCTATTTTTAATTTCAATTAAATATTGCCATGTAACCTCTTGAATTGTACAGCAGTGCTGTTATCCTGATTAAGGATGGATAGATAGGATTTTTTCAGGGGGGGAGGGGGTGGAAATGAAATCTAGAATAGTTAAGAAAATTCTGAGTTTGAAAGGGCATTTAAGTCTTAACCTGTGGCCAAGATAGAGCAGATTTAACTAAAAGTTTGAACTGCTGGTATCATGCAAACCACCCCAAATGAGAAGACGTCATGACTGTATTCTCTCCTCATACAAACTAAAATGTCAATGGTTTTGGTACTGATTGCTTGTGCTTAGCCACTTCATGAAGTTGAAATATTTTAGGGAATAAACAATCCCAAAATAAAAGTTGAAGAGAATAACAACACTTCATTTAGACAGAAAGAACTCTGAAATTCTAAATGTGGTGTTTCTGTCCTGCCTCTTCAGTTCCTGGGGTGCCTCTTGGCAGTCAAAACTTAGGTGCTTCAGGCATCTGTGGCTTTTGCCAGACTGCATCTCCTGTGATACATATTGACAGCTCAGCTAAAAAGGGTTTATGCACAGGCTTTGGCACGGCCCATGAAGAAGAACAGAGGCTCAGGGCAGTGCAGCAGCTCGTGAGGACACAGAGTGATGTCAGGCTGGCTATAAAAGAAACTGCTTTTAGTTGGACAGTCAGGAATATCTCCATTAGGCTATGTTGATACTTAAATACTTTACCACTTTTGTGACAGAAAAATGAAGAGCTTATGTAAGACCTAAATTTTTCTTCTATAAAAAAAAAAAGATAAACCAGCTTTGGGAAAACAGCATTGATCTTCACTGAGTGATCTTTCAGTGGAAGCTTGTTTCCTGCACAGCCATTTCAGCTGACCAGTTATTCTGTAGGTGGTAGAGGATTTTCCTTGTGTGCTTGAAGCATCTTCTTCCCCCTGCACTGCAGTGTTCCCAGCCACACTAGTCAATAAACTTATTTTGTGGGATGGGGTGAGAAGAAAGGAATTGTAACCTGTATTCCTTAAGCCTAGTGAGGAAACAACCCCGGCATTTTGACAGTTAAAGTTGACATATGAGCAGAAAATATGTAGTGTTACATAAAAAGCTGCAAGATTGAATGAAATGACAATGTGACAAGGTCAGAACTGACACAAACTTACAGAAGTGTGGTGCAGGATCCAAGCCCAAACTGCTGTGAAGAAGGCAGGGCTTTAGAGCAGTGCCACAGTGCAGTTCTGAGGCTCATCTGGACCGTGATCTGTAGAATTGTGGTTGCTTCTTAATCAGCTAAAGGTGAATTCAGGCTGGAGAAAACACAAGAACTCACTGCAGGGTCACTGCTTGTATTTGCTTTCGTTGTTACTCTGGGTGTATAGTAGAAGTTGCTTTATAAAAGAATTAAAGTGAATAAGATAAGAAGCGAAGCTTTAAGAAACTTCCTGAAATGCTTGGAAAGTAAATGTTAAAATTTGGGGCAACTGATAAGATAGCACTGGAAATTTTTCTTGGCTCTAGGTCAAGTAATATTTTAAGAACTCTATCGGAAGGCTGTCTTCACACATACCTTACTGTTATTTTTCTGGCAGGGATTGTCACTCAGGGTCAATTTGGAGGACATTCAATCCGAGCTCTTGTAGCTATGGTAGTCTGCCTCAGGTCAGTCCTGATGTTTGCAGAGCTGACAAGAAGAGTTTGTTACCTAACCCTGCTGAGTGCAGTGGCCTTTACATGGAAGAAATCAGGCTAAAAGTGCAGTCCTTGTACATAAGTTTCCCAGCAGGTGCCTACAGTTCTAAGCCACTTCATGGGAATCCTATAGCTCAGGGAAGAATATTAATCTTGTGTAGTAAAAGCAGCAATCCATGAACATAAATGTGCAGGTATCAGCTTTTTGACATAAAAGCATAGTCAAGCTGGAAACTGATACTCCAGCAAGGAGGAGCAAGGAATAGGTATCTTGTTGAGGTGTGCGCTGTTATACTCAGAACATGTTATTCCTTTATCAAGTTGAGAATATAGGTCTCTTCTCTAGCAAAGTATATTTAAAAATTCTTGCAGTAATTTGTGCTGGGAAGTGTACTTTAATCATATTAACTTTTTTCTCTGGAAAGCCACTTTTGATAGTATATATAGTTGTTTAATGAAGCAACCAGCTGGAAAGCTGAAGGAAAAAATCAACATGACAAAAAGCAAATATGGAAGGTATTTAAATGATTGAGTAAGTTTTCCCTTTGGATATGATCTATTAGGTGATGTTTATCATAAAAAAAATAGAGGTCCTTTCCTCAATGTTTATAAGGCTCTGAGAATGTTTCTGCTTGTGGAATACTGTTGCAGCTTTTTTTTTCCCTCTTTTTAAAGCCAGTATTCATTTTGTAATTTAGACGCCATATGACATGTTTATTTCTAGGAAAAATGCCTCCAGCCTTTCTTTGCTGTATTCCTTCCATTCCTCTTTGGGGCTGTACTTTCCAATTAATTTCCCCAAAGGTTTTGTTTTTCCAGTCTTGTGTAAGGTAGTTTCAAATGTAGATACTAGAATACATTTTCTCTGTAAGTTCACATCTTTCTTACTTTAGTTTCCAGTCTAACACATCAAAGTGTAGCAGAGAAAAGGAAGAGTTGGAGGCCATGGCTCCTCTGTAGAGCCCTGTCAGCATTTATTGTTTCCACTCAGGCTTCAAACCTTTGATGCCATGGCAGGTGTTCCCCAAAGTATGGATGACAAAAAATAGTCTGTGGGATTTAGCTACAGGGGGGTTAACTTCACTTTGTGTGCTTTGATGTGATCAGCATCTTGTCAATTCATATGAGTACTGGGATGGGAGCAGAGTGTGAATGGATAATCCCAGGCACACAAAGTGATAAGGGTCTGAGTTATTCTGATAACCTAAACAAGACAAACATTTCAATGAGTGTTTATTCAGTTTTCATTGAACCTCTGGATAAGGAAAAGCAAATCAGTACTTTTTTTTCTTATCAAGTACGTAGTAGAAACTTTTCCTGCTTTAACTTGTTTGTATTTTTCATACAGGTAATCAGAGGACTGCTCAAATTTTGGCCAAAAACATGCAGTCAGAAAGAGGTTGGTTTTGTGTCTCATTTCTGGTGTCTGCTGTGATGTAACGTCTTAATGGGGAAGATTTACAAACCTTCTCTCTGCTATGCTCTTCAAGACATCTTGCAGAAAACCTGCAGTTCTCGAAGCTTCTTGAGGCACTCACCTTTGTCATGTGACTCAGTCTGGTTTCTTCTATGTAGTTAAAATGAGTTTAAAACCAGGAGTTTGATTTATCCCACTAGATTCCATCCCCAACAGCTCTTAAAAGTGGGTCCCTGTTGTCTCTTTTTCTGCAAGTGGTGATAAATTTTTCTGTGCCAGCTACACAGAGTTCTGCTGGTTGCAATTTTATATGGGAATTAACTACTTATCACTTCAAAAGCTACTTCGGTCATCTCTGATAATTTCTGCAACCATTCTTGAAATAAGATGCCCTAATTTTTCTTATTTAACTGCAAAACCCCATTTGCTGCAGAAGCAGTTTGGTGAAGTATTCAGTATTTACACAAAAGAAGTCCAAGAGGAGAGCTGTAACCTGTTAGCTGAGAGTGATGATTGACTTCTTTTAGGCTGCAAAACCCCTGTGAATGTCTAAATGCCTTGTAATGACAAGCAGTGTTCTTTGCAGGATTCATGGCTAATGTATAAGCTGTATTTTGTTTGCTTCTGTTTACGATGGTGATATGAAACATTCTCATCCTTTTTTTCCTTTCTAAACAAACAGGTAATGTTTTTAGGTGAAATTGAAGAAATCTTAGATGTTATAGAACCATCACAGTTCAAAAAAATAGAAGAGCCTTTATTTAAGCAAATATCTAAGAGTGTGTCAAGTTCACATTTTCAGGTAAATAAAATAAGTATTAAAAGAACCCAAAAAACCCCTTGTGGTATCTTATTTTATGGTTGTTATGGATCCTTAACTTTGTGTTTCAGGTTGCAGAAAGAGCTTTGTACTTCTGGAATAACGAATATATTCTTAGCCTGATTGAGGAGAACATTGATAAAATTCTACCAATTATGTTTGGCAGTTTGTACAAGATCTCCAAAGAACACTGGAATCAGTACGTAACGTTTCACTTTATCTGTAGCACCATAAATAAATTGCCCCCTGTTTCAGGTTTGGATTGGGAGCTTTCTGAACTGCCCAAGAGCCAACTCAAATCATATGAAATCCATGACATCCTGGGTGTTACATGGAGTGTCAGTTTTCAGCTGTGTTGTTCTTTCACTGTTCTGCACTGTTACAATGGAGACCTGGAATTCATTGAAAAGGTGTGAGGAAATTGGATGATGGTCCTTATATTGTAATCACATCTGATCTTTTGTGTTAGTTAAAAATGCAAATTAATGCTGCTTAGACAAAAACCATTTCCAAGGGTTGATTCTATTTATGCTTTGCTGTCCTTTAATACTTCAGATGAATACAATTGTCTGTGTCTTCTTAAGTGTTTATTGCTGATCAGTGAGATAAGAAAAGATCCTGTCAGAGAAGAGCAACCCTTACAAAGGATGGTAGGACTGATAAATGAGTGACCACTTCATATTTAGTGCAACAAGTTAAATATTGATATTCCTGTGTTTGAAAGCAGCAGTAATGGTAATGAAATACTGAAAAGCAAAGCTTGCTGGTGCCAGCACCCTGAATCAAGTTGCAAGTTAATATGCAGAATATAAAGCTTGTACAGGCAAAAGCCAGGGTGAGCAGGAGCCTCCCACAGCCCTGCAGTAAAACAGATGTCCTGTTTTAAGCCCTTGGAGGCTTTGCAATTATTCTGGTTTTATCTAGATGGTGTGTCTAGTTGCAAACATAGCAGCTGAGATTGAATATAAACTTCGGGGAATAGTCCTTGGAGTATCAATGTATTTGGGACCTCAGCAAATTTGGAGGATGTCACTCTTTCCCTATCTGCAGGCAGAAGTTGCCCTTTATGAAGGAAGCAAAAGACACAGGATAATTGCCTACTTGAGAACAAGGAAGTTTGGGGAAGAAAGTCTAATCCTTTGATTCTGATCTGTTTTGGAGGGCAGCAAAACATGCTTTTATCTTTCTGGTTGTCTGATATGGACTCAACTGCTTGCTCAAAATCCAACTTTTCCTCTCAGTAAACCAAAACTTTAAATAAGCTTTTGTCCTCAAACCACATGAAAGACAAAGCAAAAAAAATTTAAAAAATAAGTGCATAAAGAGGCAAAGGATACTGTGCATTTAGAATGGAATGAGCACAAGGCTCTGATGAACAGCTGGGAGATTTCCTAGTGCCACAATGGACAGAGTGCACTGAAAAGGTAAACCTGGTTCTCTGGTCATTTCCTTAGGGTTTTTTTGACTCCTTTTTCAAGGTCACAGGGCTGCAGCTTTGCAGTCAGTGGGGAACTGCTAGTGAGGGAGAAGACAGGGAAAACAGTTTACCTACTTTTTGCTTAGTGATTAAGCTTAATGACAGGCATTTTCATGTTTAATTTTATTGGTTTTTCATTTCTTTGTATAAGTATGAATGGGTTTAAAGGAGATAACACAACATTTAAGATGGTTTCTTGAAATATGCATACTTTCACAAAAGAAGGGTAGTGCAGGAATACAGGCAGCCATGTAACACACAGCCAGTGTTGCTCAAGCTGGTGAGTTTGTTAAGGAAACTGAGGTACCCAAATCTTATCTGATGCTACTGATTCTAGTTCTCTAGCAAGACTTCTGCTGCCCAGAAACATTGTTAGGAGAGCTTTGCTGTGCTAAACCACACTAAGCCTGTGGTTTGTCTTCTGCCTTCTTGAAGCCACGAGCCAGAGGTTTTATTTTTCTAGACTCTCATATTTCATTGCTTAAATGTTAGAGTTGTTGTTAAAACTTGGTTTATTAAAGGTTCACATAATTGAATGGCTTTTAAAGTACAGCCACAGCATGAATAATTATATCCTGTGCAATTACAGAAGTCAGGAATTTAAGATTAGATAGCCATTTCAAAAAATGTTCAACTATACTATAATTTCCTCTGTAAATTAATAAAATGGAAAGGATTTTGTTTCAGAAACTCCCTGACCTTACAGTAGTATCTTGAATAAAGAAGCTCAGAATCCAAAAAAGAAATCAAATGCATGTTTTCTGAAGTTAATTTTGTCACTGAGTAAATCTAATGGCTTGTGCTCCTTCTGTTACAGAACCATCGTGGCACTGGTGTACAACGTGCTGAAAACCCTGATGGAAATGAATGGCAAGCTTTTTGATGAACTCACAAGCTCGTACAAAGCAGAAAGGCAAAGGTACTGAGCCCTTTTCCAAGTTCCCACTGAAGAGTATGCCCAAGCTGTAATTTTGGATGTGGCTGTGGGGCTCTGTAGTGGAGCTGTTTGGTGCTGGGTGTCCCGTGTGTGCCTGGCAGTGCCCTGGGGGAGCTGAGCCCAGGGAGGGGACAGGAAGGTCCCAGCTCCCCATCCTGCCTGGCCAGGGGATGTGCTCCTTCCTGGGTGGTGAAATGGGTCTCAGCTGCTGCTGGCTGTGCTGCCTCAGGTGTCTGAAGACACTCTTCATAGCTCAGCAGAAACATTGCTTACCCCGCTGACCTACTCAGCAGCACTGTTGGAGTCAGGGAGGCAGGGGACAGGTGCCCCTTGGGCAGCTGAGACCACTGCTAAGCCTCCTTGGTAGCTGTGTTCTTCCCCCTCAAAGATTCTCAGTCCCTTAATTTGTGTGCATGTGATAAAAATTCTCCTTAAAACAGCAGACAGCTGTGCAAAGCCACCCTGCAGCAATTGTCCGCATTTGCTGGAGCAAAGGTACAGTTTCACCACTCACCATTACTTATTTGTTATGCTCTCTTTTTAATTGAGGAAACTGTAATTGCCTCTAAAAATAGCTTTGGAGAAAAACTTTAAAGAGGAATTAGTAGATAGAAGTCACAAGTTACTGTGTCTCCAGATCGTGCTTAAAACACATCTGAAATTGATCTTTCACTCTTTTCTTCAGAGAGAAAAAGAAAGAATTGGAACGTGAAGAGTTGTGGAGAAGGTTGGAGGAGTTAAAGCTTAAGAAAGCCATGGCAGAAAAGCAGAACAGCACTCACAACGTGCTCAATGCACACAATACAAGTGCCAAATAAAAGAAATGACCACCTCTACTCGGCAGACATTCTTTTTTTGTACCCTTTTGAAATATATAAGGATTTGCAAAAGAAACCTCATCAGTATAATGGAAACAGCCAGTTTTTTCCTCTGGCAAATGTAAAGATTTGAATTTAAATACAGCAGTTAAGTGATGTCATTACCACAACATATTGTAAATTTGTCCGATTATTGATATACTGTCACTTCCAATGTTTCATAGAACTGAATTATCATCCTTAATGAGTGAAATAATTACGGGAGTGGTTGAGAATTATGACTTGAATTTTTGATTGTGTTGCACATAGGTGGTATAGTTTGCTACGTACACATTTTTCCTTGTTTTATATGTGCTTTTCACATTGCTGCATACTTTGGTTAAGATGATAGAAAAGGCTTCTAGTTGTGCTGTGTTTTCTCAAATAAAACCAAGGTACGTTACCAGTAACTTGAGATACTCAGTATATGCCCCTCACAGCATTGAAAAGAACTTGGATACAGAGCTGTCCTTGAATTCCTGATTGGATTCAGATTTGGATTTATACAATGCTCACATTAGAAAGGAGGCAAGGTAGGGAGAGAATCAGCTGCAACAGGTTGGGGTGACCAGTGCCTCTACCCCATTCCTGCTGCCTCTTGGGTCCTGGGCTAGTTAGGGATTTGCTCCTGCTACAGCTGAGGATGGAGCTTCCTCTGGAGAGCCCATCAATGATGCTCCTCATCAGCCCAAGGACCCTCCAGAGTGGTGCAGTCTCCAAGAGAGACCCATTGTGGATGTTTCTGCATTAGTTTTAGCATCTAATGGACTGAAGAATGAGACCAAAATTGGCATTACTTTATTTTTTTTTCAGTAAGGAGGGAAGAATGTCAAGAAATTGTTCCTTGTTTTCTTTAAAGAAAATGCAGTCTGTTTCTTAAAGGTGGAAAGTTGACAATAGAAGTCTTGTCTGTTTACTTGATCAAGTATTTTTTCACATCTTTTATCAGAGTACCATTCCAATCTCTTAAATTGCAGTTGTGTGGAAAAATTTTGTAATGAAAGATCTTCGGGGAATTGAGCAGCATTGAATAAAGTCTTTATGTTTGTATTTAGTGCTGTACCTCACATCTTTGTGTTTCTGAAGACCAGGAGAATTAGAAAGGCAGTTACAAACAACCTTTTTAACTGTCCAGTGTGGCTTTTCACTGAGTGAGCAAAGAGGGGAAGTCCCTGCTACGCTGTTTGAGTCAACTGTATTACACTTATTTGTTACTTGATTTTTGTCTCTAAGTAGTTGTTTCACTGAGGGTATGGGACTAGCAGTGCCTGAAGGGAGAGGACAGTCACATAGGTACAGCTCACCTCGGTTTAGTGCTTTAGTGCCTTTTTTCCCTGTGAAGAATAAAGTTCCCAGTGTGTGACAAACTTTGTTCAGCTGTCCAGAGCCTAAATGAAAATAACTTACACAAATATAGGGGAACCAAGTACCTTGCAGGGGTTCAAGGTGTAAATCACTGGCATTTATAATTGTTACAAGTTATGTTACAAATAGGGACCTTAATTAATAGAAAAAACGACACAGGAGCTGTAAGATAGCCTTCCAAATTGTGCAACACTTGCTGTCAGGATGGCTCCTATAAATAGGTATGTAAAAGAAAGGTTTCTTGGCTGGGATCATTGGCCTGCTCTTGTAACATTTCCTTATAAAACAAAACATCTTGACAGCTGAGACGTAGTGACTGAAGCGGACTGCTGTGGGAGTTTATTGAAGAGGGAAAAAATAGTACATACTGCAAACAGGAGTTTATCCTTTATTTAACTGTGCTTTCTACTCATCCCACAGCTGCAGCTACGTTGTCTTCCAACTTACCTTCACTGACCTCATTAGCAAAAAAACCCTGAAACAATGCAGTAGGATCCATCAGAACCAGTTCCAATTGTTTCTGATTTTTCTTTTATTTTTGGTAAAATCCAAGAATGAGCTGCTCTAGTACCATTTGTTCAAGGAACAGTTGGGTGTTCCTTTGGCAGTGAGGCATCAAGAAAGCTCAGTTGTCATAGCATACGCTGTTAGCTGGCAAAGGCAGTGGGGGTTTTCTTGATGTGGAAGGGTTAAGTGTGGGGGATTTTATCCATCCCCCACCCCCTGCCTGGTTTCTGTCCTGTTCCCCATCACCCAGGGATGGAGTAGCTCTTTCTGCTTCAACCATGCAGTGTTTGGCCTTTGCTGCTCCTGTCCAGTTTAATCTCATTCCCTTGCTGTGCACTAGCCTGAGCTGTTCAGCAGCCATCATTGCTCCTGGTACTGAAGACAAGGTGGGGACTGGACACCACGTTTCCCAGACATCCCAAAGCACCTTTGTCCCGATTAAACATTTTCCCCCAAACAGCCAGTGCTGCTATTGTGTTTATTTTACCACAGTTAGTTGTTGCTCCCCTCTTTAAGGCTGTGTCTGGTCAATGCAGTGCCTTAATTTGCTCTGGAAGCCAGCTGAAAGTAGGAAATTTTGTCCCAAAAGGCTTCCTCAGATGCCAGAAACAAGGAAGAAAGGTGGGGGGTACTTTTGATACACTTACTCCTCTTGAGTAATCTTCTGGAAGAGGAAGGAAGAAGCAAACTGTGCGTTGGCATCCTTGCAGCAAAGCCTTCAGAGCAAACACACAGTGGTACCCTGCTCCCTGTAGACTCCACACATCCAAGTCAGGCATCTCAACTAACAAGGGACTTATAAGGAAGAAAAAGACACCAGCACCCCAGCACAGCTGGTGAGCAGGCATTCTCCATGGAACAGAGAATCACAGTTCCATGGCCTGCTGATGAAAGACTGTTCTTCACTTCCTTAGGAAAGACTGCCAGAAAGAGGGATAAACAGCCTGAGACAGACTTTCAGATTAGCCACCAGCTCAGGCGCCCAGGCTGTCCTGTTGCTTGAGTTTGCTTTGAGCTGGACTGATCAGTGGTTTTCACCTTACCCTCATTCCATAACACTCCTGCCTTCCTGTAAAGCTCCTTCCAAATCTGAGAGCAGGTAGTTTCAAAGAAGGCACACAATAGATTACTTGAAGTATTTTTTTAATATTAAAGTCGTTGTACTTTGACTTAAAGATGACATGTAGTAGAATTCCAGTGTATTTTGTTTCAAAACATACTTTGGAGAAGAGAGACCAGGATGTTTTCAGAATCCTTTACTTTCCACTGAGCACCATCAAGGCAGTGACTGTGCTATGGGAGCAGAAACTAAAGGGTCTGGCTGAGAAACATTCAAACACTGTCCACTTTTTCACAATTTACTACAGTGATGACTTTCTGAACATTAGTGAGTTTCCCCCTGTTCCCCCATACACTGAGGTAAACTTGTTAAACTTGGACTAGAAAAGCGTGAGTTTGTTAGACCTGTCTGAGAGTTAGCTCCTTCTGCAGTTCCAAGGCTGGTGCACTAGGCTGTTCTTCCAGCCAGCATCTCTGTGGAAGAAAACATACCTGGTTTTCAGCTTTAATTGCTGATTGCAGTTTATTCCAGTTATTTTCTATCCCTCCTGCTATGACCAGTTTAAAGGCAGTCTTAGTCTCAGCTTATGTGGTTCGTTACTTGATGAGTCCTCTTCAGATGCCTTCTTCGGATTTTGATCATCCACTTAACACTCAACTTGGCAAAGTCTGCTGCCTTAAACAGGGCCAGGAAGATACCACAAAGAAGAGCAATCATGTTCCAGGGATTTGCTGTGATGATCTGAAAGAGATGACAAATATTAGTCACCTCATCTGATTCCACATAAGTGCAGAGGAGTGAGATGTGTGGGAATAGGCTTTAAAGGCCAAGGAGGTGCCTGGGTCCTGCTAGGACAGCAGGAGTGCAAAGCACCAATTGCTGTCCCACACAGTCTGCATTCACACTCTGGTTTTTGGACAAGAAAACACCAACACTAGATTTTGCTGCTGCTGGACCTTGGTTGTTGAGTAAATACAGTACCACATTTTATTCTAATGAATTTATTCTAATAACGGATTAAAAATACACCAGGCTATTTTTATTATTCTTATTTCAGCCTAGGTTTCCTGTCAATTAATAAAAAAAAAAGTCATTAAATCAGATTACCCAAGCAGACTTATTTAAGCAAAAAGTTCAGTCCTGACCTGAAGCTACTCTTTGCTAGAACACAGGGGGACAGGCACTTTTCTTAGCTACAAACAGAATGCTGAGTGTCACCAGTCTAAGGAAAAGCATCAGATGGTCCTGACCTCCACACAATTCATTACTGGACATAAGGAAGAGCCTACACTGAAATTTCAGATGTATCCTCACTCTTTGCATTTCTTCTTGAAGGGAGTTATGAGAGGCAAGTTCATGCACACACAAACCATGAGCGTGCATAGTCAGACAGTGATTCAAGGAGAGACTAGCGGGTCACTCACATCCTGAACAGTCTGTATGAAAGGATCTTTCCATTCAAACACCACAAAGAACAGCTGGTCACTCCTTGGTTTTGTTCTCTCGTCAATGTAGTTAACCACACTGGTCTGGGGAGAGGGAAAGAAAAGTGCAGGTTACTTTCTTCAGTGGTACAATGAGTGTTGTGCAACAGAAAAGGCCTGTGAGAAGGTGAAAATACCAAACTATTTAGGGACTTCCACCACAGCCTTTCTCTACCTAAAACATGGTGCTGCCAAAATATGGCAAGGGCAGTTTCCTCCCTGTCTCATGTTCATATTATTTTCCTATTTCTCATTCAATACACTACAATACCATTTCTACATTGCCTCTCAAGAGAGGACAATTAATTTCCAGAATTCATTTACTTGCAGTAATACAACATTTGGAAAATTCTCATGAATGAATGTTAAGTTAGTTTTATTTGCCAGAGAACCACATATTGGTGGCAGGAAGATTCCTTCTTTTTGAAAAATGGGTTGTAGAATAAACTACAGCATTCCAGCAAGTGCAGAATGAACATGGAAGGAAAGAAGCCCAGGTGTTAACCAAACCCATACTTGTCAGTACTGCCCATTAACTGGGTCACCATTTGAAACTAATGCTGCCCAGCAGAGAGCTGTAACACAATTCCAACAGGGAACTGGGTTAGGATACCAGACTATGTTACAGCCACATGAAACCAGAGTCTCAAGAACCACAACCAGGAAAAATATTAAGACATCAGGCCCCAGGAAAACACTTGTATTGTACCACCTGCTCCCAGCCTAGGGGCACAAACTACACAGGGTTTGTACACAGGCAGTAACCAACACTGTCTGAACTGCCCAAGAGCCACACAGTAACCTCAGGAAAGCACAGTGGTGGAAGGACTTCTCCTTTTCCAAACCTCAAAGGAGTGTTTACATCTTGCTGTGTGCAGAGAAGAGTACTGCTGCTCATCCTGTTTAATTCTGTACTGGAAGCAATGAATCCAGAAGCACTGTGACTTTGTATCAGGGCTGTGACATGAAGATGAGACAGATGATGGAAGAACATGCCTTTCCTATGTTTTGTGAGCCCAGTTTTCCAGGCAGAGGATGGCTGAGTTGGAAGTTTAAGGACCACCCTCTTCATCTCCTTACAAGCCTTCCCACTGTATGAGGGATGACCTGCCACAAAATCCTCCCATCTATCATGGTGCAGTTTCTTTACAAATACCTGAGGGTTTCTCTCAGTCTTCTCCACAGTCCCTGCCCTGAACAGATTTTAGGCTGCAGACAAATAGAAGCAGGAGCTGGAACACTGTTCATGGCCACTCAGAGCATATGGAGCTTCCCCAGCTCCTGGTTTCTGGTCAAACACCTTTGCAGCAGACTTGCCCCACACTTGTACAGCTCATTTCCTTATTGCAGGGTACCAGCACCCCAACCACACTCACCCAAGAAAACTGCACTCCAAGAAACAAACAGTACACAAGGTTAAACGAAGGCAATGGGAAAGGAAGAAAACACAAATGAATGACTGCTGGGCTAGTTAGTTAGCACAGTGAGTGACTGTTCTGTTTGACCTAGCATTTGTATCCATCTTTCTGGCATGCCAGCTCCCAGGTTGGGATTTGAAAGGCTAATGGACTTCCTGGTGCAATTTGAGCAGATGCTGTAGTGTCAAACAAAAGCAAGTGCAATTTATGTCTGAGCTGTGTCAATTTCTGCTGTATTATTAATAGGCATCTGATTCCTGGTTCCTAGGTTTTATTAAAACAAACAAACAAATGAACCCACAAAACAAGCAGAAAATCCAAACCAGCAACAGTGTTCACTTACTCTGATGATCAGAGTTCATAACTGCTGAACTAAAGAGATGTTTATGGTCACAAAAAACTCTTTTTTCTGAATTTGAGCCAGCCTTTTGTTTCCACTTTGAGACATGTTAGACTTGTGCACACAAAGGAGGACTTTCAAAAATCCTACACTTGGTAAGCACCAAATAGCAAATGATATAGAGAGCTGTAGGTGATGAAGGACAGACAGACAGCTGCTGTCCATGCTTACAGGGCACCAGCAGACTGATAAATTCTTTCCTCTCCTCCAAACCAGTTAATTTGGGACTTGCATGACTTCAGCATTTGCCTCCTGTCCTTCTCTAGTGGAGTAGGAGGGTACCCTCTCATAGTCACAGCTCTGGTCTTCCCTTAAGGCTGTGCCATGTAACACCTAACTGTGAGAACTAAAGACAGAACTGAAGATTCTGCTTCATGTTGCTCTCCCCAAAACACTCTTTCCAAGAGTATCATGGACTAAGAGAAAGTACAATCTCTGAAAGAGACACCCTCCGGAAAGGACAGCTCTTAAAATGTTCTTTCCTCACCACCAGTGAAACACTTCCTTTCCAACCAACACTGGAAGCAAAACAAACTCAAAACAGAAATTTTCCTGTTCATTAATGTGAGCAGAACAGGAACAAAAGTCAGGCTCATTTCTTCTCTAGATAAGCTTGCATCTTCCACCTGCCTAGTTTCTAGTTTTAAATTTTGAAAGAAGTGAAGTTACTCCATGTTTCTAAGGACACTCAACAGCTAAAAATTCCAAACCCAAACAAAAAGCAGACATGAGAATGCTACAAAGGATACAGGGCTTACATTTACCTCTTCATCCCAACATCAGTGGCAATCTAAACAATACCTCTTTCCAACAGTAGCTGTTATTTAGACAATTCCTTTGGCAATTGTTCTCCACCTTGAACTGTAGGTAGCTGTGTTAATTTTTCTGTGTCGGTCTCTTGGGACCCTTACCTCAGACTACAGCTGTCATAACCCATTTGAGGCCTAGATTTCTGGCCTCCTTGTTAGATGTTTTCCCGAGCTCTGTCATGAGGCCATACCAACAGCTGAGCACATCAAGACATTTACACTTCTATAGAATCCCTCCTTCTTGAGAAATAATGTGAGTAACTAGAGTGAAAACAGCTCAGTGCAAAGTGGCATCATGGATGCAATGAAACAAAAAACAAACGCCCAAAACATTATGAGTACTTATTTTCTGTTTTTTACCTCTTGTTTGAATTCAACAGTCTCAGTACCATCTTCTTCTTTTGTTTTGACTAAGGACATCTTGACCCAAGTTCGGAAGCCTCCAGAAAACTTCCAGCTGGAGTATGAGCTTTCACAGTCCTTCATGAATTTTGCTTTTTCTGGACTAAAGGGAAAAAAAACAAGCATTACTTTACTGACCAAACCGAGCACTGTAGGAAGGGGAATGTCAGACTCACAGGCATTTCAAACTATGTTCACATTTCCTTTTATCTTCCACCTGCTTAATTCATCATATCTAAAACATTGTGTGTAGTGATGTTTTCATGAATTGTAGCACTTCACTGGTGCATCCTTAACTGCAGAGGACTTACCTGGTACCCCATGACCCTGGAATTGTGCCTGCCTGTAGGGATTGTTCTGCCTCACAGGGAGTTTAGCTCTGCTCATCTGTCACCTCTGGGACAGAAAGGAGCAGAGCCAGGACCTCAGGAAACAACTCATCACCATGTTAAGAAGCAAGAGACAGCAGGAAGAGCCTAGAGGAAGGACAGGATGCTTCACCTCATTTCTGGTTGCCAAATAAACTACTTGCAATGCTGACATGCTTAAAATGCCTCAAAATCTACATTCAGGATATTCCTATTATTCTGGAAACACTGTAGCTCTGGTGTGAGGCTCCCACCTGCAATAACTGTTTTCCCAATATGCAATCACAGCTATTTGCAGCCCCCAGAACAGCAGAATTGCTTCGTATGTTTTGATTGTTTGTTGTTTTGGTTTTTTTTTAATACTGTGACTGTAAATCCTGAAGACTTCCAACAGCCCTCATGCTGCAAGTAGTAATGAGGTATCTTTAAGGCATACCTGGTCTCCACCTCTTCTCTACCAGCTGCATAGGACTTAGTGAATTAACCATGCTATTTACTTGGAGCTCCTCAGTACTGTGATTTTAGCCATTTTCATGTCATCCCTGTGAAATAAGCCCAGCCCTGCAGCTGCTTTTCCAATAAGGTTTCATTTGAGAAGAAGGGGTAAACAGACCACTATAAGAAGTCATGAATCACTAAAGGCTGTTTTTACTAAGCTAGATTTCAGGCTGTAGAGATGTGCCAGTGTATGCTGGTCCTTAAAAGAAGAGAGAGGGTTTTGATCCAGACTAAATCCATCTACCTGGGAAAAGGGAAAGAGTGTTCTTTGTTTTTAAGGCAGAGGGTGTGCATAACCGGGCTTTTAGGAGATTAAGGTGGTCTTCCAGGAGAAAAATGCAAAGAAGTAAAGAAGAAAAGCAGAGGTGAAGAAGCAAGCTCTTGTCCCAGAACAGGCCAATCAGGAAGATTTATCTGGCACTGACTGGACTTGCAGTTTTCCTGTATTTTTTAATTAGTTTTCAAACTCGGGGCTTCTTTTCTTTCTACAAACCAAGGTGCCTTGTCTAAAAGGACTGCCCTAATATAAATATCACATTGATGGCTACTCTGTACCACACCACCTGCTCAGGCTTAATAGATGAATACGCATGTGTCCATGGGAAGGCAAAGCCATTCTCTCAAGTCGGGGCTTCAGGCAATGGACCCAAACACAGAATTCCACTGTGCACGTGCACAGAAAGAGAAGGGTTTCTGGAAAGAAAAACTAATACACCTTGCTACCTATCAAGACAGATGCTGTTCCCAGGGTGTTCTAGGAAGTTAGGAATATCTTTCTTTTGACATGAGGTGCTTGTTTAGTGACCCCAGCAGGATGGCACCTCTCTACCTCCCACAGGAAAGATGTGGGTAGAGCCTAAGGACAAAGCCCTGCCTACTCCTCACAAGAGCAAACCAGCAACACAGGAACACCAATCTCACACCTGCTTCCCCCCTCGGGATGTAGGCAGAGCAGCAGCTGAGGGGACAGCACAGGGGAGCACTGGAGTGCTCTGCCACTCAAGAGGAACATACATAATTAGCACTCTGCCAGCCAGTCATATGCCTAATGGCTGGCTACATACAGCATCCTAGAAAAGCTTTCCAAGCCAACGTGGAAAAATGAGGCAGGAAGTTATGACACAGAGTGGAACGTTACAGCCACAACTTCCATGGTAGGCAGACAGCAGCAGTATGCTTTGCCTTTGACAGTAATTGTAGGCTTGAAAAAGAAGGATTAATAATATCTTAGGCGAAGCTGTGGAGAAGTGATCTGAGAGGCATCTCTGTAATCCAGACCACTGCCACAGAGCGAGGGGGGAAAAAGGGGGGTGGACAGGAGGAGCACAGCAGAGAGGCACAAGCTTTGCACAAATTATAGCAGACGGCAAATAACACAGCTTTAAAACCACACACAGCCAACTGCACACAAGACAGGAAAGGGATTTTAAGCTGAAAAACAGTTCTCCAGGCAGTTTCTTTTAATTCTCTCTTCACACCAAAGACAGACAACTCACACAAGCTACACCTCATTTTTTGTTGCTGTTTGGTGTTTTTCCTTTTTTCTTTCTCTTTATTTTTTGATCTGTGGGAGTCACTGACCTATTTCTGGGCTGGGCTGTAGTGTTGCAGTGGATCCTTCTAACACCAGTGTCTATGGACCACCCATGAGAGCTAGAGAAGTTTAGGACATCCCACCAGCAGATTCCAATGCAACAGCAAGAGCCAAACCCACTGATGGTTCAAATCCAATCTGCGTTTATTGCTTTTGTGTTTCCCCAGAGCAGGAAACTCTCAAACAGCTGTGGCATCTAATAAAGGTTGGTGTGGTAACAAAAGTCTCAACCCTTCTATGTTGTATTTCTCTGCATGCAGCAATCCAGATCAGAGACATGAACATGGAGCTTTGTTTAGACCCTTAAATAATCTCTGATCTCTTCACATTGGTATCCACCATTTCATAGGACCATAAGTTACTTGACATGCTACACTAACAATAGTTTTGTCAGGAGTATACTCAGAGGATTTTCTTCTAAACCCCATGTATTATCCTAATGACAGTTCAGGAGAGGAACTTGTATTTTTAGCCACACATTTTGGGTAATTTGCAAGAGTTTCATTATTTCCCTCCCTCCAATTAATATGGTACAGACAGCAGCTGCCACTGCCTTAATAAAAAAAGAATAAGAAAAAGAAGCCAGCAGCATCTCCCTCCAGCTCAGAGGCCAACAGCAGCACACAGTGAAGCAGTGTTCTGTGGAGACCAGAACAAAACCAGCGAGCAGTGCCAGTTTCATGGAGTCTGATCCAATTTTAACAGAAGAGCTGCAGAGAATAAAGCCCTTGACAGAAACAACTGGACCTTGCTTGAGTCCTCAGCACTTACTACACAACAAAAAAAATCTCTTAAAGGTACAAGTCTTCAGATGTCATTTTTTTATTGCTAGTGGCACCTCTGATAACACTGCACATGAACTGCTGGGCACAGTGTTATTCTGGGTTCTCATAGCCAGTGAGACACTTTGTCAGGAAAAGTAGTTAACAGAGGCCAGTAATTGAAGTTTTCAGAAGCTATATGGAAGAACACATAACAGCTTCTACAGATATCTTAATCCAGACTTCCCATCAGCTAAATTTAGCATCTGCTGATGAACAAGAAATCATTTCTATTTTCTCTTCTGCTGGAATCTGGACAGAATGAGTGCTCTCCACAAACACAGTGCAGTTTCACATGCACTTCTCATAGTCAGGAAAAATGTAAACTCCCAACCTGCCCTGAGCCCAGCCAGTTCATGCCAGGACAGCAAACACAGTAGTGAGCAAGACAAGCCACAACATTTGTATCAAGTTTTGGAGGATGCTGCAAGAAAAGCACCACTGGCCTGTTGCCCACAGCTGGGTTTTTTCCTGCATTCCATCTAGACATGCAGGTCATTCACCACTAAGGCCTTCATCCCCTTGCCAATATCACCATTCACCTGGGTTAGTTCAAAACCAGTTTTAACTGCCATTCTTACTACCTGCCTCAAGCAAGCACAAAGGCTGCATCCCCAAACAAACATCCCCATTTCCCACGTGGCTTCCAAGGCCTGAGGATGCACAGACTGAGCTGTTCATCCTGCCCTGAGCCAGGTGCAGCACCAGGGGTGGTCTCAGGCACTGCTTGTGTCTGGCAGTATAGAAAGAGCTGAGCACCTTGCTGCAATTGTTCCCACTGTAAGCGTTTCTAACCAGAGCACAAGCCATAAAACCAGAAAAAAAACCAACATAAGGAAAAAAGCAGCACCTTTTACACCACTACTCTTAACTGGTATTCTCTCACCTTAAAATATCAATGCCTGAAATACCCAGAACATTAGCATTTTATAAGGTGTTTCAATACAGCTACAGAAAATAGTTAAAGACTTAGGATGTCTTCACTGAAGTAGAAATGCTTTGTAAAAGGCAAATCCAGCTAACTGGTCTTTGGCCACCCAGAAGTATCATGTCTAAACACTTCCAGTCTTTGATCCATTTGAAAAGCATCAGCATGACCATGTCCAAGCCTCTGAGAAGGCCTTGCTACAATAAAATCTGTTCTCTTCCCTCTCTCACCTCATTTTATTCTCAGAGATCCTCTATCCCCTGTCCCTTTTTCACTGAGCATCTATTATCAAATTAAGGCTTTCTATCAGGTGCCACTAGGACTAATATTTCTTGACTAACTATTAATCTGGATCTCAGAGAGAAGAACAGAACTTGAATTTAAATTAAAGCAAAAATTAAACCGTTAAGTATGAAATTTATTCTCAAGAAGTGAAAAAAGAGCGGGTCTTTCAAGAGAGTTCAAGACAGAATTAATTCCATTCTTGTTAAAATTAGAAGGTTGATTAGATAATCCAATGATACCGATGTCAAACCAATACAAAGCAATTTCGAAAACCCCATATATGAATTTACATCATTCTGTAGAATCTCAAACAAAGCCAGTAAACAAAGAGAGAAGTCAATCTTTCAATGCAATCACAACATAGCAATCTAGGGATCTGACCTTGACAGTAATTGCTTTAAAAACCCCCAAATGGTACAGAAATACTCGTGTTCTTGGTGCACTCCCTGACACACTACCCAGGATAGCACACTTCCCAATCACCCACAGCAGCAGACAGCAGGAAGCCAGCACAAACTCCAAGCTTTTAGAAAGTGCAGCAATAAATGGTTTAAGCACAGCTGAAGAAGTTTTTGTCGCTGAAAAAGCCCTCAATACATTTTTTACAGGTCAGATTAGTAAAAAAAAAGATATGAAAGAGCACCAACAGAGTCCAAACATTTAAAAAAAATCATAAAAGCCTGCCTGATTTTTTACTGAAAACGCCCTGCTTTCACAAGTATTGTGACATTAAGTCCAATGCAGCCACAGGCTCATCCCCTTTACATACCTGCTGATGAACTCTTGGAAAGAAGAAAACAGCAGGTAGTCAATGGCACTGAAATCTTGGTCAGTTTCATTTAAATGGAACTGCAAAAACACCAGTTCCCTTTTCTTCACATCACGAGGGCCTTGAACAACCAAAGCGTACTTCTGTAAGCAAACAGAGATGGTGAGAGGAGCAAAGGAATCCTCATTTCCTGTTCATTAATTTGCCATCTGGCACTAATACTCTATCGAAATCTAGTACACACAGAGAGTTTCTTGGCTGCTACTAAGTACCCATCTGTTAAAACACCTAACAAGAATGCCACTTGAGTCCTTACTTTTAGTTTAAAAAGGAGGTCTTTACATCAAGATTCAGTGCTTAAATATTAATATTTAAGTACTTAATATGGTCATTTCTGGGTTTTGGACTTTTGTTTCTACAGAAGCAAGCTTCCCTGCACTCCTAAGGGCAATTCAAGACATACTATCACTCAATGTGCCCATCTTGCTGGCTCAAAGCATTTCAGTGTAACGAAACACTTGGTGCCCATTTAAGATTCTTCCAAGTGTGACAAACATGGTATGTAATTTCCAGCAGGAATTCATGTATGAATTCCCAGCAAGCATATAAAAAGAGATTAACTATCCTCCTTTAATGCATACTGATACTGCTTTCAATCAAAGCTAGACTGATATACAATATCAAGGAAAATGCTTCCCAGTTCATTAAGGAGAAGAATGAAGTGAGAGTTTCACTGTGAAAAATGACTTATTTTATCCCATTAAGGGTTTTGTGCTGCACACACCCACGGGACAGCTGATCTTCCATAACACATACATACACTGACTGGGGTCTTTTACATTTCTGAAAACAAAATGACAGATGGCTTACAAAAAATCCAAACCAGAAGCAAGGATTTTTTTACAGCATGTAGTACATACTTTTACTTTCCAACAAAATTATGAGCAGAAAACCCACACTGAATAAGCTTTGTTCCATTATATTGTTATTACCATAGTTTGATTAGTAAAAGGATCTGTGTAGTTGATCCTCTGAGTGGTGCATTCAATGTCTCCTGGCTGACCTGGATTTATCAGAGGTGGAATGTGATCATAGTAATGATGTTTGCAGCTAAGCAGCCGAGCCTTGCCTGGGTAAAAGGCAATACCTGTTTGGGGAGAGCAAAACATTAGAGAGCACTGATTTCCTTCCTGAGGACATAGATTTTAATTCTGGAATTTAATCCCAAAGGATACTGAGCTATCCTTAAGATGCCACAAAACAATCAGATTAAACCACACACTTCACATTTTTCTGGAGCAGGACAAAAGCACCAACTGCATCAGGACAGAAACCCCACGAAGCATTGAAAAAAAATCAGGGTTCATATTCTGTTACAACAATTCAAGGCTCATAGAAGCTCCCAAGTTTTCCTAGTCTTCCCACAAGCCAGCAGCTAATCCATCAGACCCTCTCAACCCCAGACGAATCTGTAAAATATGTTAGGGGGCATCAAATGGGACATGGAGCACTTCACATTTCAGACATTAGCATTTAATACATCAAGTGTTAATCGGAAATAATGTACATACCATACATGACAGAGCAAAGATCACTGGCCAAGCTTATAGGAATGAAAAGATGCTCTTCAGAATACAGCATCTTCTGTTAACTGAATGTGACATCATGATAAAAATTGAAGCCATGAAACACGCACTAACTGCTACTAACTGCCAAATATGTTGTTATTTACATCACTGGGTAGGGCAGGCAGCTACTCCACCTGGATGAAATCCACATATGCCATAAACCTCCTGTTCCAGTCCAACAGTGCATTCAAACAACCTCAGCATCCTCAGCTTTGGAAGGCTAGCAAAATATGAGAGCCATACCTCAAAAGCCTTTTACACCACCTATGCCATATTTATTATTGGAAACAAGCTTGCCGGAAGATAATCTAGTCCAACTTTAAAAAAAAAAAAAAAAAGAAAAAAGAAGAGAGTATGATTGATTAGATATCATTAACTCACAACTGAGATGACCTGCCCACCAAAATGTGAGATGTCAAAGCATTCAGCATATATCAAATGCTTTACCCCTTTCTTCAGAGCTCCATGCTTGCAACTTGCCATCCTATCATTTTAATAGAGCAATAAAATAAAGGACTGCATTGATTTAGGTTCTCTGATCTGCAGGGATCTCCAACAATACTTTTGGATTTATATGTATGCTGCTCTGCTTATTTTCTTCCTGTTGTTGTATGAAAAGCTCACATGGGGAAAAAAATAAAAAGGAGAAAAGTTGAGTTTGCTTGGTCTAACAGTCAGATTCATATGGCCCAAACATAAGGCACTATTTCCAGAGCTGGGCCTAACTGGCCATAGAGAAAAACAACTACAGTAACATGGCAACAACTCAAAACACCTTTCAGCCACAACTACTGAAGTGGGTGTTTGGAAAATGTGGTAATGCTTCAAACAGAAGTGTTATTGTTAAACTGGAAACTCACTGATGACTGACTGAGCTGCATTTCCTACCATGGCTCTACTTATGAATGGCTACTGGACAATTAAAAAGAAGAATAACAACAACAGAACTCACTAATCAAAAATGCTCCTGTGGAGCAATTCCTCCTGCAAACTGCAACAGCTTCTGCTGCCACGCTGCATTTTTATGCCTACATTGTTCCCTGCAGGCACATCACATTTTCATTGGCTACTGACGTAATACCGTATTGTAAACAAGGCAGGGTGGAAGCAGAAAGTGGCATTGTGGTTATTTTGTGGTTGATTTGAGAAATTCACCTTCTTTACTGTGAATGGCATCTCATTGCCCAGTGCAGCACTGAGCTCCTGATACACATCCTATATGTTACTCTGTTTGAATGACACAATGGGGAGTATTTCCAAAAGGAATTATCTTTCTCCCCTAGAAGAGGCCTCATTCTAGAGTCTGAAAATACTTCCTATCTATGAAATGTTGCACAATTCTCCACAGCTTCTGCCACTCATGTTATTGGCATGAAAGCTTCCCAAAATCTCCCATACAATGTTAACATTTCTGTGCAAAGTCAACACAACTTTTTAACCTAAAGTGAGGAAATTAAAGACCTGGGTCAAAGTATTATATGCACTCTTGGCTCGGGAGAATGAACATCAAAAATTTAAAATATTTCAAGAAAAACATGAACAAGAACTTTAGCCATTTTTCTTGTTACCACTCTTACCAGGTGCATCATACAAGGACACTTCCTTGTAAGTGACAGACATCACTGGGTGCTTCAGCTTCTCCCTGAAGTCACTGATGGTTTGGTAGACAAGGAACACAGCTACAGCCATAAGCAGCAGATAAATAAACAGGAGAATTACTGAAAAAACATTTTTTAGGCAGGTCTTGCTGAAACGCAAAGAAGGGGTAGCGGTACCCAGTTCACCATCTGGAACCAAACAGAATATGGATAGGGACTTTAAAATGCAGATAGTTTTGCTGAGCTTTCATTTAAAGATCAATCATGTGAGAGGAAATTAAGCCTCAAACTCAGCTTGATTTCAGAAACCACAGCTAATTCTGGTTTTGATGATCAGCCAGGCAGATGCCTCCTTCTCAAGTATGAGGTGTAATCAACCTAAGATTGTGCCTCCTTTTCACATGCCAGAATTTGGCACTCTGCTTAAGGCCACTGCAGGCAGGAAATAGGGTTCATTTTTAAGGACAACTGAGAAACAAAGTTTGAAATTCACAAGAAAGTCTGTTGATGGTCAATCTTCGCTTCTGGAAAAAAACAACTCCTTTCCCCCCATTTCCAGCCTGAAGTGATTCTTACACACAGTCAGCATAGACATCAGTGGAGTGATTTAACATCCTAATGCTCATGCCCAGCTCTATGCATTGCATCTCCACCGTGGTAGAAGTCACTAGATATTTGTTACCATCTAGTTCATAATTCCTTGTGCACATTAAAAACTTTCATAGAAAGATTCTTCCAATTACAGCTAGAAAGAGACTGACCCAACACTCCCAGAGCCTCCTTTCTTTCAAATCTTGTTCTCTTTAGAGCTTCACAGTAGTCTCACTCACACACAGACACTGCTTTACTCATGCTCCTTGCATTTGCCATTTCTTTTGGCAATACTTCTAAGGAAAAGGTTCCTGTACTCCTGAGTTACACAGCATGTTTTATCATGAGCCATATACAGCTGAACACACAAAATTTTATGTTAAAACTCAATGTAAGAAAGGAGATAAGCAGTCATGCTTCCTGCTGACCGTTCTTTTTGCTGTCACTTAATGAGTCAGGCCCTCTCAGGCCATGCCACACGCTGCTCTCCAACTCCATGGTTTGGTGTTTGTGCCTTCCCATAGCAAGCATGAGCCTTTTAGTGAACCCTATTGCACACATAACCACTTACAAATGTCCATGGGCAAGTTACACGCCAGGAGATGGCAGCCAAGGCAATTAGGGCATTAATATGCATAAAATTGCACTGCTGAAACAAATATGTCTTGAGCAGTTGCAAGGCATTTGGGCCATACTCCTTTCAGGCTGGCTAACCTCAGCACCCACACCTGAGCTGCAATAAGCCCATTTAACACTGCTCCACACCCTCCAAAAGCAGCCTGAATACTAACTAAGAGTCTATTTAAAATCATCTATTCAATACTGCATCTTGCTCATGTAAATCTGGCACAGACTCTGCCTGCAACACACTGCCACTCAGGTGAGACACAACATAAAGGAAGATGACATACTAAGCTATCTCAGAGTCAGATGTGCTGAAGCTCTTTCAATTGAGCACAGCTCCTGACAAAGAAATATTCTCCTATCAGTCCTTGGAAAACTTCCCTGGATTTCCATCAGTACTGATTCACATAAAATAAGTAAGTGAAATTAGTGAAGCAAGTGAAATAAGTACTGAAATTAGTGTTTTGTTTACTTTCAGAAGTGCAATAAAATAACAAAACCAAAACAATCAAAGCCACACGCAGCAGCAGCTAACAGGCCCTAAAAATCAGTAATTTTTGGGTCAATAGTTCTCACCTGGTAAAATAACAGAGCTGGAATCTTCATTAACTTCCATCTCTCCTTCTCTCTCCTCTGTTGGATTTTCAGATACTCGCTCCACATCTTCACTCAGCTGTGTAGTTAAAACAGTGGTTCAATTTCCAAACATGCTCTCAACTTGCAATTGTTGGAATTTCTATGGTACAAATAAAAGAGGCTCCAACTAACCAAACACACAAAAAAATGCCCCCAGTCCAAGAGCACCCAACATCTGTTCCACTTGTTCACAAGACAAAAACTAAATTTCTGTAGACTTAGAGCCAAAAATTAAGTGACTTGCATGCTACAAATTTAACCTACTTGTACCCTGCTGCTTCAACAATAACATCACCTTTCCATTCAAGTTCAAAGTAATTATTTCCCCAGCAGCTCCAACACACTTTAAACTCACAATTAGGACAGTGTTCTCTAACAAGCGGGAACTTCATTCTGTCACTGAAGAATGTATTTTTAGGCATAAAGAAACCACAGCACATACCAGCAAACAGAGCATTAGCACCTCTTAATAAAGAGGTATAAAAAGCATGAGATGCATTTTGACAGGTGTTAAGGCAAGGCACTGAAATACAGCCTCAGCCACACAGGTGGCTGGGTCATTATGAGACAACAGTAAAGCATCTCTATATTTCTGGTCCTTATTTGATCTCACTGTGCAGATTATTATATATTAGTGGTCACGCAACTAATTAGTTTTCCAGTGTTTCTGAAACACCAGCAGAGACCAGATGTTTTCTTGTTTTGCTATTCAGAGCTCTGGGCTCAAACTGCCAGGCCACTGTCAGAGTCAGAAGTTCATCACATCAGATACGCATCACACGACATTGTGAAGCACTACAGATATTATCATAAATATAAAGTATCTCTTGTACGTTTTCCAAGTTTTATTTCGTGGTGGGAACTAACACAGAGATTACGACAATGCAAACCCATCATCTTTGTTCTTGTTTCAAGGAAAATGGGGGCACAGTTAATGCTGCAACTGCACTGAATGCTATTAAACACTACACCCCTAACTTACACAACAGTAACGTGCATGTACCCACAAGGGAGTGCTTTTAATTCACCCAACTTTAATTCAGTACTGAAATCATCATTATGCCACTACCAGATCATCATTAGCACCTATTAGGAAAGAGTCCACTCATTTTATGTTTTCAAAGTCTGACGTAAAGTCTCCATCACCTCCTGCTGTATTTCTGCATTCATTTCCACCACGCAAAGCAAGATTAAAGCAATTGCCCAGCTGTTTTTAAATGCTTAGTACATTAATGAAGCATGATTTCCCAGAGCATGAGGCAAGAAGTGAACGGGTAACTTGTAGGCTAAAAACTCAGCTCATGTGCAAGACTCTTACTAGGGTCCAACTGAAGATACCTTTTTCAATTATCACCATAAAATAAGGGGAAATTAAAACTCTGCTCCTTTGTGTAGAAACGTGCTGGTTCTATTTGTTTATCTGACCCAAAATAAGCTACTCTGACCCAAGAAAAGTACTTACTGAACCTCTTGTACTAGTTACATTAAATCAGCTAAGAAACCAGGTCCAATTATACTCATGCAAATTGCTGATACCAGAGCTGATCCAACAAATATAATGTAAGTTACAAAGCCACTGCAGCTCCTCAGCTGACCTCCCACACCTGTCTGATTCCCCAGGCACAGGCATCTCATTGATGTAATTAGGAATTACATCAATGAGGGTAATTGGGAGAGTAAGTGAATTCTATTTCTGATGGTAAGAGGTTATTGGGAGGGTAAGTGAATTCTGTTTCTGATGGTAAGGAATCCCAACACGAGTTTAAAAAAGAACAAAATAAGCAACATTTCGTATCCTCTCAAGAGAACCTACAATAATTTTTTTCAACAAGTGGAAGAAAAATTATCTTACAGGTAATTCCCAATCTAAATGATTCTGTGATAAGCTTAGAAAACACAACCTTTCAGGACTCCCAAGAAACAAACCAAAAAAATCCAAACAATATGCAACTATGTTTTCTTATCTCTGTTCACAATGTTTCACAAGCTTTCCACACATAAAGCCAGAAAAGGACAGCCAGGCAAGAGCAGGACTCCTAACATTGCTTCAGATGCAGTTAGCAGGTTGAGCTGATGTGTAAAACCTGCTCCCTAAAACCAACAATATTTTACTGCAGATCCTGAACACCTGAACTGACAAGAGGTCACCAAGACCCCAGCACTGTGCATGGCTCAGCCACTGCGTTCGGAGCAGCACACAGCACCCTGACTCTGTAAGGCAGAGCAGCACAGACCTACAAACCCAATCTCAGTGACTGGGAAGCCAGCACAGCATTACGGCAGGACAGCTGATTCCAGTTCACACTCGTCACTTCTCCTGGACTCAGGGATTCTGCCAACAGGGAACCTAGAGCACGCCAACCAGGTTCACCCTCACAGGCCAGCCCTTCCTATTTTTGATAAGGTATTTTTGATAAAGGGTGAAGCGTGGTGCCAATCAGAAGGAACAGAGATTGCAGGGCAGTTGACCTTGCAACAGCATGCAGAGCCAGGACAGGATGTCAAGGGCACGAAGCAGACCTTCATTCAGCATTCCTCGGACTCCAGCACACACAGCTCAGGGAGAAACAACCGCAGGAACCTGCCCATGTCACAGCAGGTCTTTTTCAGTCCTTTACATAGAAAAGCACTGAACAAACAGAAGCTCAGAAAAGGCAATTCCAGCCATTTGAGCATCCCTGCCAGGGGCAGAAGCAACAAAGACTGCTGCAGGTGCTGGAGAATGAATGGACACACAGGTGCTGCACTCACACACACACACACCCTATCTTGACTCCTGCTACAGTTTGGGATAAACCCAAATACATGGAGCAGCGTCAGTGGCGACTGATATTTAAGGTGGAAACATAACATGCACCATCCATATCCACACTTCAGGCATTAATGCAGCTTCATTAACCCTCTCAAGTACCTTCCCCAGGTAGAAGCACAGAAGTCAATCCTATCTTGATAGCGATGAGCTAAAACCTTCCTACTGGATAAAACTCCCTTAAATAAAAGGAGAACTTGTTCATACAGGCCTTTTGCTGATCTGCTGATTCATCACCTTCCAATGCCTTCCAGCCTGGCAATAAAACCAGAAGCTGAAACTAAACAGACAGTACCACACTAAATTAGAATGTATTAAAGCTGAGCCTCAAACTACCCGTCACGTGTAGAGGAAGGAAAATATCTGCATCCCTTTTGCCTGCAAGACACAAACAAAAGTGCTCTGCTGTAACTCTCTGCTGCTGCTAACTTGGCACAAATTGCTCGTGGGTCTGCTAGGAGAGATAGGAAGGAGCAAGGAAGTCGGGTTGCTAAGCCTGTACATTGATATGCAAACCGGGCGCTGCCTCGGGCTTTTGGCAGGGTGATAAAGCGTCCTTCAGTTTCGGGTGCGAGAGCTCTGGTCAAGTCGCTTCTCATACCGGTCAGACCATCCCCGTGTTAGCAAACCCCGGTTACAGAGGCCAGCTGTACCCATCTCACACACCTGAAACAGCTGCTGCCCGCTGTTTTAACCACGTCCACAGGTAAAACACGGAACCGTGCGCACCCGAGCCACCCGCTCCGTCCTGCAGAGAGCCCCAGGCATCCAGCCCAAGCCGAGCCCACGGCCACACGCCGGCTGTCCCCGGCTCGGGCACCAGCCCCCCAGCCCTGCCCGGCCCCCCGTACCTCCTGGTAGGATGCGGACACCTCTGGCTTTGGCATAGCATCGGCGGGAGTGGCGCCGCCGGGCCGGGCAGCCACGGGCCAAGCCGGGCCGAGCCGAGCTGAGCCGGGCCGGGCCGAGCTGCCCCGCCCGGACTGGGCCACGCAGGCGCCGCCGGGACCCCCGAGCCGCCCAGGCCGGCCCTTCCTTCCCTTCCCGTCGCCGGCGGTGCCCGCCCCTTGCCGGGGCTGCCGGGAGGCGTAGTCCGGGCACGGCGCTGCGGTCCGGCTGCTCGGCGCACGCCTAAGGGGCTGCTCGGGAGGTTGGTAGGAACATCTCTCCCTCCTGAGAGGCACTGGTGGGGAGATGAGCCTTTTCTGCTTGGCAGCGCAAACTCTGCTAACACAAGCATGAGCCGGATTTGGAAAGCCGGCTCCCCACAAGCTGCCCAAAATATTGCGCTTTTAATTATTTCTTTTAACTTTTTTTTTTTAATTTTTTAAAAAAATTTCCTCTGCTCAAGGCTGTTACCAGAACACCAGGTGTTCTTGTCCTGCAGGACTCCTGGGGTCACCCCCCCCACGCTGTGCCCGCAGCAATGGGGCACTGCAGGAAAATAAAAGCAAAAAACCGCATAAACCGTGATTCACAAGCCACAAATACCTACACAGCTCTTTTTTTTTTTTTTCCTTCCCCAGCCTGGAAATAATGTTTCATCATCAAGCAAAAGCATGTGCAACTTTTTTATTGCATTGAGATGCAACACTGTAAGGGAGTCCCTGCTGACTAGATCATTTCCCTCTGCCTAACGCCCACACCTGGAAAGTTAATAACCAAGATTTGAGGTCCTTTGACAATAACAATCCTATTTATTATACATTTTAATTACAGCACTACAGTCAGCAAGAGTGGATGCTGCAGGATCAAACATCCAGGATTTAAATCCTTCAGATCCTCACTTGTCAGCACTGCAGCGAGGGATGTGATGATCTGAACTGTAAAAACTTTCTACTTTTCTTAATTCTATATAGAATGATAAACATCAAGCTCGTTCTTCTGCCTGTCCTGAATGTTACCCCGTGCCGTATTTATAGCATAGGGAAAAAATTTGATCTGAAAATTTCCTATTTATTTTCTCCATTATTTGACTAAAAATATCTGGGTTTTTCAAGTCACAAAGATGAAGCCTGCACTGCGTGCGCTGATTTTGTGAATAAACATTGCAAACAGCTAGCAGAGAAACTTCAAGAGGGGAAGAAGGAGGAAAATGGAGAAATCTTTTATTATTAGGTATCTGTTATGGTGCCGCCAAGCCCATCTCTAAAACACGTCTTTAGGTGCTACATCCATGCTTCTTTTAAATACCTCCAGCGATGGTGACTCCACCGCCGGACGCAGCGTGTTCCAGTGCCTGACCACTCTTTCTGTGGAGAAGTTTTCCCTAATATCCAATCTAAACCTAAAAATATAAAAGAAAATCACTGTTTCCCCTTGTCCTATCGATTGTTACCCGTGAGGAGAGGCAGACCCGCGCTTGCCTCAGCCTCCTTCCAGGCAGTCGTGGAGCGCGATAAGCTCCCCCCAAGCCTCCTTTTCCTCAGGCTGAGCACCCGCATCCCCCTCAGCGCTGCTCGCGGCTGTTCCTGTGAGCACCCGGCGCTCTCCGCCGTGCTCCTTTAACTCCACGAGTTCCTTTAGCTCCAGTCCCGCCCCGCTCCCTGCCCGGGCCCGGGCCCGGGCCCAGGCCGCGCCTCAGGCCGGGGCGGTGCGCGCTCCGCGCCATGGCGGGCGCTGCGGCAGCGCTGCCCGGCCTGCTCTCGTTCCTGCTGCCCCTGCTGCTGTCGGCCGCCAGTGCCGAGCCCCAGCTGCGCTTCAAGCCGCCGGCCGAGGCCCCTGTGCGGCTCTTCACCGAGCCCGAGCTGGCCAGATACGACGGGCACCAGGTAGGTCCGGGCCGGGCCGCCGCCCTGGAGCCGAGGCCGGGCCGGGCCCGCACAGCCCCGGCTCTCGTGGAGCTCGGGTTTCTCCTCCTCTGCAGCCCCGCCATCCCTCCCGCCCTGTGGCTCTGGGCATCTCTTGCTTCTTGCGCAGCAGTCTGTGAAAAGTCTGCAGGCACCCGTGTGCTCCAGCCTCTCGCCTTCGGTCCGGCCGGCAGCTGCCGTGGTTGATGCTGCACACACACATTTTGATAATTGGGTGCCGCGTGCCCATTTTACTCGCTCCCTGCCTGGCAAGGTGCTCCTGCTGGAGAATTTCAGATTGCTATAAATTGGGACCAAAGTTAATTTTCTCTCAGTAATTCGTTAAACCATGTACTTAGACTTTTTTTTTTCCCTTTTTTTTAAACTCCAAGGTTATCAAAATAACAAGACAGTTTTAACTTAGGAGTGTTTAGCTTCTTGTGATTCAGAAGTCTCAACAGAACTCCAGACTCAAAGCTATAAAGTCCTGAAGTCCTATATTGATGCACATCTGCTTCTCTTTTGAAACACTTGCTGTCTGACCGTCTCAGGGTCTTCTCTAGATACTTTGAAGAGACTAACCAGTGTCTGACTAAAATTATATCTTATGTATAAAACACAAAGCAGAAGCACTGGCTTATTAAGTAAAACAGAGGCCAGCAGATTAGATTTACGTGTGTTTGTGTATTTATCTTTGTTTCTTAATCAAATAATGCTGTTGGCCACACACCCTTTTATTTTGGGCAATATCCATCTGCATTAGGAATAGAAAGATGTAGTAGACAATCTTCAAGCAGACTAGTGTGCAGACAAGAGGTGACTTGCAAAAGAGACTTATCTTCTATGGTTGTGCTGCTTAAAAAGATTCTCTCATTGCTTACGGTTGAATCCTCAAAGAATATTAGGGGCAGTTAAAAGCACAAGCAAGAAATGTCAACAGAGGGAACATGCATGGTGGTATAACAAGAGTAAACATACAACAAAGAAATCGTGTCCTGAGAGCTTGTGGATTTCTCAGCTGAAACGAGATGCTTTTTGCCTGTGCTTAAGTGCTGAGGATGAAATGATGGCTTTCTCTCCAGGAAGGACAGCCCATCTACCTGGCAGTGAAGGGAGTAGTGTTTGATGTCACTTCTGGAAAAGGTTAGTGTGCTTCCCCTCTGCTGTCTACTTTGCTTTCATGTTATTATTCAGTCATTTGTTTTTAAATATTCGCAGTGTATTGGAAGACTGCAATTCAATTGTAACAAAAAGATACACTTCTTCCTCTTCTAAAAAACTTGATTTTCCTCCTCTGACAGCTCCCCTACTAAGGTTTTGTCTAGAACTTACACTAGTCTGGCATCACAACTTGTAGACAGACAAGCCAGCACTGTCCAGGTAGCTTGGGCAGTGCTAATGAAAACTGGAAGACACATCCCAGATCTCTGAGTCCTTGCCAGATGTGGGGTCAGGCCACATGGAAGCTACAGCATTTTATTGCCCTCGGTACATGAACTGAGCAGATCAAAGTTGATGTGGATGTACTCACTGTACAATATCAACACTGCTGCACCTGCATCTTTTCCTTTTGTGCTGGTGTTCACAGCCCCTGCTGTTTGTGCCTTCCCTGAGAACTACAAATGTTTGAATTTGAACTCTTGCTACTTAATCCAGATTTGCTATAAAAAGTTTGAAGGGACCACGAGGGTCTTAGACACTTGCCTTGATGTCATCATAAATAAACTAATGGCTTGTTACTGTGTTTGTACTAACCTTGTCTGGGCATACATGTTGAGTTGGCAGATCTTCAAATCCTAAATTAGACAAGGCTTGCAAATTCTGGAATCTACAAACATCTCATGAGAATGTAAAGCACAATTCCCTAAATAATAGGTAAATTTTAAGAATGCAGTATAGGAAGTTCAACAGCTGTATAACCCCAAAAAAGTAGGAAATCCAAAGTCAGTTCTGGAAAGAAGAGTCTTAGACTTGAGTTGTTGCTTTCAGTTCACTGACATTCAGTTCACAGGCTGGTGAAGGGTAGAGGCTGAACATACCTTGTACATTGTCAGATCATCACTGGATTTTTTTTTTTTTAATCTGACAGAATTTTATGGAAAAGGAGCGCCATACAATGCTTTGGTTGGAAAAGATTCAACAAGAGGAGTTGCAAAGATGTCTCTGGATCCAGCAGATCTTACACATGACACAGTAAGAAAATGGGCCATCAGTTAATTTCCACTTTGCAAATTTATATTATTATGCAAGATGATGAGTGATGATTTTAAATAGTTTGTATTTATATAAGTTGATTCACATATTTAAAATCAAAATGCATTAGTTCTCTTTAGATACATAAAATATATTTACTGGTCATGAAAGGTGCTAACAGCCTTCAAGAGAAAAGTTCTTCATTTGTGGAATCAATACAACATCTGTAAGCATGTAAAAGGGGACTCACCTGCTGTTTAAAAAGATGCTCACAAAGACAGTGAATCCCTTTCTTTGTCAATTGCTTTGGTGTATCCTGATGTGGCAGTGAATGCTAGCTCTGGTGGTGGGTTGTTGCTTGTTTGACCTGAATACCTTAAAGTTTTGTCAAGGCTGAGTTGGAATGGAAAGAATACAATTACAGGTTGTACTGTCAATTTTGTTCATCATGCTCTGCAGTGTAAACCCAAAAGCTGACCCTAAGGTTTACAGTAATTGTTTTTTAAAAAGCATGTAAACATCTCTATTTTTATTTATTTGAGACAGGACTTTAATTTCCCTATTTCCTTTAGACAGGACTCACAGAGGAAGAACTGAAGTCCCTGGATGACATCTTCAATAATGTTTATAAAGCCAAATATCCAATTGTTGGCTATACTTCTCGGCGAATTCTGAATGAGGATGGCAGCCCCAATCTGGACTTTAAACCTGAAGATCAGCCACATTTCAGCATTAAAGATGAGTTTTGAGGAATTCCCTGTGTTGTGGAGTTCATGACTACAATTAGCTATCATGAGTCAGTTCTCTGCTCAGAAAATACGTGTGTGTATGTACACACGTAGCATAGAGGAGACAAACAGATCTGTAGTAGTGTCATACACCTGGGCTGTTTGCTGAGAATTATGGGAATTATTTAACCTGCAAGTTCTTTCTGCCAGGATTTCTCTGTTAAGAAGTGCATAATGTAAAATTACATTCCTCAGAAGAGAGAAGAAAACTTTTAATAATTGAAATATGACTGGTCTTTTTGAAAATCCCAAGTTGTTTCCCACTCCTTGGAAAAGTGTAAATGAATTATTTGGACAAGCTAACATCAGTTTTCTGTGCTTCATGTGAATGTAGGTATCACGAATACAGACAGGTGCAATAGAGGCTTACATTGTAAAAAGCATTTTGGAGTTTAATATTTGATGGGTTTGAGAATACTGGATATAAAGCCACTCAGTCTCCTCAAATGCAGTTAGTGTGGAGTATTATGCAGTACTGTGCAGTATACTGTGCAAAGCCTACAGCTGTAAACTGAGAAAAATAAATCTTTTCTTCCCCCCAGAGGACTACTGTGACATTTTAAATAAGACTGTTATGTTAGGTTTGGATAAATGACACTTCACTTTTTAAAAATAATTATCAAAGATGTCATCTATATTAGATTATGATGATTTCCTTCTACCTTCCTCCAGTCTTTCTCTGACAAAAAGAGAAAATCATAGGCCACTGTTTGCCACATACTCTTACAGCACAAGTTTATTACAGCAGTTTAGTGTCCTGTGGATGTTGTTAGCATTTTTATATTAACAATTTCAGCTCTCATTTTTTATGTCTTAGTTTTTCTTTGTTCTTACACTGTCTTCATCACTGCTGTTTTAATGAAGTGTGCAGTGCCATGTTCCTCTCCTCTTAACCTGATACAAAACTGCAGATCCTGCAGGGTGAAAGCAGACTCCCTTTATGGCATTTCCCTGACAGTCTTTCAGCAACAAGAGGACTGTAAAAGCCCGAGCTGTATAAATTGCTGCTAACCCCTGACTTGCACTAACTTAAGTAGAATGTGAATTGTCCCATATGTGGATTTATCTGTCACTGTCACCATTTTGACTTATATGGGAAAAACTAAGCAGCTGCTCCCAATTTTGTATTAATAATACAGATATAATAAAAATATGATTCTTAAGCATTTTGGTAACTTTCTATGAAGGGAAGATTTTTTTTTTAGATGATTCTCCATCTTCTACTTTGCAGGGGACAGCTGCCTGCCAGTTGAATAACTAGAAAAGCTGTTTCTTGTATTTGCCCACTCTTTCACAATGTTACAGATTTTATTCCAGATTTGTTTTGTGTCTCACCATTAGACCACTTTATTTGCTGGAGGGACTCCATGGGCCCTGCCACTGTTGGATGGTGCTCTGAGTAGAAAAAATAAACCAGCATCTAAGAAATAAATGTTGCTTCAGATAATTATTTTTGTGTTACTATTTGTTATTATTACTGCTGACCTTTTGATTAGAGGCCAGCAGCAGCTGGGAGTTTGCTCCTTGGTGATACCTGTTGTCTTTTTGGAGTGCGTGTGGGTTTGGTGGTTATGGTGGTTGGTTGGTTGCCAGCATTTCACAAATAGCTTTTTCAGTGCCTACTAGTTTTTTTTTTTTCCTTCTTTCCTTACATGCTTCTTGATAGGGCAGCTGCAGTAGTTGTGCTGCTGTGATTACTGCAGAAGTCCTTGCTTCATCTGGGATCACAATACCCAGCTGTGTTTAAAAAAATAAAACAACTCTTGTAGCTGGATTGCAGCTCATCCCCACTGAGTGACTCAGTGCTCCTGCTCCTGTTCTCTCCCTTCTTTTCCTGTCCTCCCTATGAAATCACCTTTGCTGATGTCAAAGCAAGTAACTCAGCTTCTGCCTGTACTAAATGTCAGGTTCTTTTCAGTGAGGAAGTGCTCCTGTTGCAACAGGAAATGGTGATATAAAATCCCCTCTTGTAATGCAAGAGCCTCATGAATCCAACCTGCTCTCACTCTTGTCTGTGAGAGAGATGCTTTAGTCCTTCCTTTCTGTTATTAAAGACGAGGTTATCACAACTGAGTGCACTTCAGAATGCAATACATTTCCTTTTTGCTTTTATTTCCATTTGGAAACTGAAGGTTTCACGTTTAATCACTTCCTAGGCTATTTCACTTGGGGTTCCCATTCAACAGAAGTGTTACAACAATAAGGCTTTAAGTGGACACATCCTTAACACGTTTTCACTGACTGCTTTTTAAAAATGCATTCAGAGTACCACAGTATTTATTTTACTGTTAATTCAACACTATTTTACATCTAAGGTTGTTTTATTTGCCAGTGGCTTGAACATTTTTTTGCTTAAAAGCAATCTGTCTGCTATGGCTGCTTTGTTCAGGCAGCTGCATTTCCCTGACCTTTGTATTATTCCAGTAAAACAGGTGCCCTCGTGATCTATAAATTGCACTCAAGCAAGCTGTGAAAAGCTCTATTGCAGCCCTCCTACTCCACACCTCCTTTGGAGAGTCTAGAATTTCTTACCAATTTGCTTGCTGCTTCCAGATAACATTGCAGATGCCACTCTTTTTGCTGTGTGCTTCCCACAGGCATCTTGCTAACTTAGGTCTAAGGTGTCAATGAATTGCTGCTCCAAGAATTGCTTTCCTTTAGTATTTAATAACAGTTTGCTCTTCAGAATGTTAAGAATTATCAGATGGGTTCACTTACCTAGATGATGCATAACCTGAGTTGGTGTTTCCCACCGGGCACTCTTTTCAATAGTCCCTCACTTTGACCCTAGCACATTTGTGACAGGATAAATTCTATCATCCCTACTTTAGGAAGGACTTCTCTTACTAACAACTGAAGCATTAGGACTGCAAGTACACGCAACAAAAATTCAGTAAAGGGTTTGTGAAACGCAAATCACAGTATTCTCTTTTTTTTTTTTTTTTTGCAGTTGTAGAGAGCGCAGTGAAGAGAAATCCTCCTAAGAATGTGTTATTAGTTATTGCATCCTAATATAAACAAGACCACCTGCTGGAATGCAGTGGCTCTGAATCCTGGAGACTGAGTAGCTGAGATTTTTCCAAGAATTTAGGATAAGACATAAAGTTATTTTTGTCTATCTGTAATGTGGATATGGACACCACTTTTTTGTAGCCCTTTGCCAAAATATGAATATTTCATTGGCTTAAATCAGGTTTTGTATTGGTTTTCTTCTGCAGAAAAGGTCTTGTGATCCTTTGAAAACTGCAGCTTAGGCTACTAACTTTGTGGTCTGATGGTACCACTGGCTGTGAATTCATCAGAACATCAGTACAGAAATCAATGTAGTATCCCAGCTCAGATTGAACTTGTCAGACCTACGAGGCTTCCACCTTTCAGTAAAAACTAAAAGAGGATACTTATCTGTTTAAGGATGGTGCTTTGGAATGGAAGTAGTCTCAAAACAGTTTGTAAATCACCTCCTTTTATTGTTGTTTCAAAACCACTGTCAGGCAATACATTCAACAAATGATAGTTTGGAAAGGTATTAAATTGCTGTAGTTTTCCCTTGTAAGATTCCTAGGAACCTGTAGAACAAGAAAAATGGTTTAAATGACTTTCACATATATATTCTGTCTCTTATAGATGAATATATTTATCTGAAATGGGCTCAATGTAATTTGCATTTGCTCAAGAGAAAATGGAAGAGATATGGAAAGATCCACTTAGGAAGCCCAATGCTAATTTTTCATCTAATCTGGTTGAACTGAAAGGAAAACAAGTGAAAAAACATCTGACTACTTCTGTGAGTGAAAAAGCTGCCATTCAGAAGGATTCAGCTGCACATCAGGAAGATGTGCTAAGCAGCTCTGATTAGTATTTGCATATTTTCAGATGAACACTGTATATCTTGAAATCCCAGAACTGACATAAGCGATGACAATCACACTTTGTTAACCATCATCCATTTATTCCTTTGTCTAATACTTTCTTGTCCATACAGGAAAAAATATACAAACCATGCAATTTATATGACAAATCTGTGTCCCATAAGTTATATTCATAAAAATGCACATGAATCTATAACCTAAAGCTATTTACATGGTATACAGAATGGCAGTTTTCTAACAAACTAGTACTTGTCTGTGAATGCTTTGAAACAAACAAAAAATCACTAAACTTTTACATTTGTAGCACTTCACTCAGAGCTCTGTGAGTGCCAGTTCAGACAATTACAATGTACAATGTATCTGTCTGCTTTAGTAGAAAAATCAGTGCTATATCAAAAGGTGATTTTTTTACCTTCTATATTCAGTCAGAGTGTCAAAGACCTAGGTGTATGATAGGTGGGCATCACTGCTAGAAGTACTCTAATAGCATAGGCATGATTTTGACCTTGGCATGTCCAAAAAAACCCCTAACCCAGAGAATAGAATATGTGGGAAATGAGAATTTATCTTAGTGTGCTACTGGGACAATTTATACTGGCAAGGTAGATCTGTCAGAGCAGGTCTGATAGCAGTGCTTCCTATTTTTGCTTCTGTCAAATCTGGCCAATGATAACAATGTAAACTTGTACCCTTACCCATCTGTTGGGCTTTACATAACACCTCCTGGTTTAGCTTTTTTTTCCTGTTCAATAGAAAGTGAGAGTCCTGATTTACTTGTTTACAAAACTTACATTTAAATCTTGGCTTGGGTAATCTGTTGATGAGAAATCCAAACTAAGAGAAGCAGAGATTAATGTTCTGTGAAAAATAGAGCTTGTGCACCTGGATGAACTGCAGAGCCACAGGAAGTACTCTTGAATAAACAATTTCTTCTAATGTTTCCTGTAAGTTATTTGTAGCTGTTGCTATCAAAAATGTTGTACTGTTGATGAATGTTCAGCTTACCATGTTCTGCAGTACTTCTTGACATGACTCTTTATCATTCTGACATGAGATATTATCCTTCTGAGAAGTTAAAAGTTTAGAAGAAACTGGGTGCAGGCCATCTTGGAGATAAGCCAGCCAAGAGAAATCAAAATATGACCTAATTTTCCCTCTACTTAAAGAAACTTCTCTGAAAAAGGAAAAGAAATCACTGTCCCAGGGCCCATATTTTACCTTCCAGATTTTGCTGAAAGTTTTCCCATACTATACAAAGGCAGCAGATAAAGCCTTGAGAAAGACTTGAATCTAAACCCTTGCATTGTGAAAATTTTAATCCACTTCTTAGTGTATCTCCTGGGATTTGAAAGATTATGACAACTCAGATAGTGGCGTACAAAGAGTCAAACACATGAACTGAATCAAGCTAGGCCTAAGCTAGTAGGAATGTCTGAATGTAGAGCTGAAACTTAGAGCTTTCACCCTACTGTTGTACACAACAAAATCTTTGAATGGAAAAAAAACATTCTTAAAGGTAGCACTTGTTTCAGCCAGTTTGGGCAGACAGAATTAGATGATGACTGAAAACTTCCTCATGCCTTGCTCTGTGCTGCTTTGCAGGGATTCTAAAATCATTTGTGTTGGATACACAGAACTTAGTTACCAAGCAATTCACTGCCTGGAGGGTAACTTTACAGATTAAACTGATAACTGGTTCAAAATAGCCATGGCAGATCAAGACTATCCTAGGAAGGTTATTTGCCTCATTGAGGGCTGTGGCTCCATAGCCTTTATTTTACACTGCAGATAAAAGTCCAGGTAAACTCAAAATTATTCATTACATTTATTCCTTGATTAATTTTTAAGTTTGAACAAAACTCCTAAAAATGTTACTAGTAAGAATAAATATCTTTCCATAAAAAAGCAAAGTGTTCATTCTGAACTGTGCAGCACACCTAAATACACTTAAGGCAAAAGTGGTAATCAAAGGGATTACATGTTTAAATTGAGATTACATTCTCAGGTAACGTGTCACACCTGGAAGTACCTCAAGCATTTCAAGGATTTTTCCTTATTTATTGTTTAACCATGCTCTCTACTTTAAAATAGATGCAAGACCTTTTAAAAATAGGGCAGTAGGACTTTCAAGGCATTTGTGAAGTATTTTCATATACAAACATGTGCACCTGAGATACACAATGGACAGATCCAGCAATTTATACAAAGGCAACAGTCTTACAGTCTTTTAAAACATGTTGTGTTCCATGTATTTCTTAAACTGAACAGGTCACAAATAACAAAAATGATAGGCAGAAATGAGCTCGTAGGGGTATCTGAAAAACTCTCAGTATTAATGTGTGTAAAAGACCAACCTATCAATTTTAGTGAACTTGAAAGGATTTTAGGAAGGTGAACTTAGCAGGGATGTTTGGTATGTGCTGAGCCTCTGTGACTCTACACATTAAATATTATTATTGTCCCTAAATTCATTCCCATTCCTCTGAGTGGTCTCCTTTGAGTTTAGCATGTCTTGCAGCTGGAAGAAAACAGGCTGCTGAAAAGTTCATATGTGAAGCAGCAGTGTATCAGTGAAATACAATGATGTGAGACAGAGCAAAGGAAAGGGGAGTGAAACTCTACTTACAAGAAGCAGCAGGACATTATAAATAAATCACAGGAAAGTACTCTTTCAGAAGAGGCAAAACTTGCTGATGCTCTCAGAGATAAGGCTGAACTTGAGAATAGAAAATTGCGACATCCTCCTTGGATACAGTTCTGGGGAAATTAGCATGAATTAAACAGCTCATACTGCTGGCTCCTTGCTTGACAACCTCAGTCTCATTTTCCAAAAACATGATGCCTTTGATACCTTGCAGGTGCCTGGATTCGTGGAAAATCACACTGCTGCTGTTCAGTCCACAATGTATTAATTTTCCCCATTTTGTCTTTAAATGATGCCCAGTGCAGTTTAAGAAAGAAGGCTGGAGTTTAGCCAATGAAGAGGTGACCTGGGACACAGAAATGAAGTGCAGTTCTCAGCTTCATTACAGCTTTGCCATCCTTAATGATAGGCTTCCTAGCTGTTAAATAAGCTGGTGAGAGTTTTCCTCGAATTCCTTGTGACTTTTATCCCTGCTGTGACTTCCAGCCTCTTGAGGAAGGTAATGTTGGCTGGACATTTGGGCTGGTGGCACCCCAAAATGGTTATAGTATCAAGAATGCTACTTTGTGGATCTCTAACTTTTACCTTCCTCACTCCAAAGATGTACCACTTCATGGTGCTTCATCTTTTAGCTGAAGTGAGTATGGTTCACCCTATGTTGATCCAAGTAATATGTATTCATGGGAAGCTTTAATACATAGGAAAATAGTTACAAACCATTGTTCTACAATACTGTAGCTCATTTTATTGCAAGCCCTGTCGGAGGCAGTGTGTGTAAATTCCTCATGGTATTGTGAAAACACAAATATAAGCTAGTCTAAATCTTTGAAATGTATCTGGTTTATGTTACCCTTAAAAAAACTCCTCCACTAGGCTGTTTGATTTAAGAACAACAGAAATAAATCAGGGTTTTCCTGGTACTAGCTGAAAAATCATCTCACTGAATGTGTTTTCTTCACAGCTGGCAATCTGCTGGCCACTTGTATTTTCCATTGTGCACACTGCTGGTAGTCACATAATAATCACTGCAATACCTGCATTAATTATTTACATAAATACTTTTAAAATACTACTTAAAAAAAAATATATATATGTTCTGTTTTCAATGGAATCGAAGTGAAAGTAGACAGCTAGAACCATGTGACTTGAGTGGTCTCTATGAGCTACTGGAAAGCACTTCTTGATTTATAGACAGAGTTTGGAAAGCCAAATGAATTCTGTAGAATGTTTATATAAAAACATCACTCTCCATAACTTCCTCTAACTGGACTGTCCTTTCATTTATATCTTTTTCCCTCAACTCATTCAGACTGACTCATTGCACCTAAAAATAGTTCAGATTTACTTTATCTTTTTACACTCAGAATAACACCACAAAATGGATCATGCCTACATGCAGTTATCTGAGGAAACCTACTCTGTTATTTCAGTTCATTCCTTTTGGAGTATGGGAATCACTGAACCACATATTAAGTTGGTATAAATTTAAATAACCATGAAAGTCAAGGAAGGTATGTGCGAGGATCTGATCCCCACTTAAAAATGTAACAAAGATTACTGTCTAGGACCTGGAGAATGTCTCACCTTTAGATATCCTTTTAGAAACGGAATGACTGCAGTGCTGTTAATGGAACCATCCCAGATCTCTGTTGGTGTTACTTCAAACAAATCCAGGCTTCTTGAATTTTAATTATTTTGCAATTTTTTCCATGTGGCAGGAGGTACATGTAGCTTTACACCACAGGAGCCAAAGGAGGAACTCTGTGAAGAGCGAGTTCTTACCCTGTCTGGGACAAATCACAAAACAGAAACAAACTCAAATATAGTTCATTATTTTGTGCCCTGCAATATGGGTTTTTTTGGTTTTTTTAAGAGAAAAAACCCAAATCAAAACAAGAAGGGGATTAGAGGAACTTCAGAGGGAAAAGTGGGACTATACCTGCACACCAGAGAGTTGGCATGAACTTTAACAGTAAGGCTTTTACACATTTGTTTACACATTTTGAGACAGCACAAAACCCAAAAAATATTACAAAGCACTTAATCCAAGGGAGAACAGCATAAATATAATTTACCTGTTATTTATCTACTTCAGAAAACAGATTTTCTGCCTCAAGCTATAAATCATTAGGGCCTCTAACTTTCAAACAGTGCATCACAAATTGGCTTTCCGGTTTATAAAAATCATCCTAACACGCCTCAGCACTGTTTTCTTTCAAGAAAGCCTACAGAGAGCCAGCTGTCTGAGCTGGTTGTGTTGCTAAGTAAGATTTGTGCATAAGTGTCTCTCTGGGAGTTTTGTTTTGGTTCTGTCATTTAATATTCATGACAACCACCATTAACCTGCCAGCTGAGCTGCCTTAGCATCCTGCCTCCAGACAAAGTCAAAAGTTTATTCCTAGCCCACACAGATCCTAGAAGCCTGCACTTCCACATTACTGGCTATTTTGGCTTGCACTTCTTATATTTAAACTAACAGGATAAATTAAAAAAAAAAAAAAACACAAAAACAAAAAAACCCAAACCACCAGAAGAACTGCTAGGGTAAAGATAAAGCAAGAGCAAGAGCATGTTCAGTACTCCTAGCTAGTGAGGACATGGTTAAGCAATTAATCTGATCATTCCAGCCAATACACCAAGGTTTTGGGAAAGCTGACAATTCAGCTCTGTCCATTAATAATAAAATGTGATGGGTAAAAGGGGAGGGGGGAAATCCTTGCTTTTCAGGGGCATGGAATAAACTGTACCACCTTAAAATTATTCATAGTCCACTGCATATCTGTCAAAACAATATATAAATACTGGGAGTAGTAAATAATTTCAGTGTCACTAGGAAGAAATATATTCATGCTAAAAGCAAACTCTGTAATTACATTATTATTTTAATGTACATATTTTTGCATCAAGAATGTCTGAATAATCCAATGATGATTAACACTCTAGACAATTGAATTACAGCAACTTGGAGAAGTCCAAGGGATGCTAATTTTCAGCTTCCCCAATCAGGCAGAACAAAATATACAGCAGGACTTCATCTTGCCAGTGTGGGGCAAACTGAAAAGCTCTTGGAAAATCAAGAAGATGAGGGGGAGGGAGGAATCAGTGATAAAAAGAGAGTAAGAGGAGAGAAGGGACCCCCACAATCAAGAGAGAGAACAGAAATTTTGATGTTGACAGCCACAGCAGAGTGAGAGAAGTCCAGAGCCGGCCTCACTGTGTGGCTGGCTCCTCCCTCATTATTTCAGACTAGTGAAGTGGGGAGAGAAGAAACACGTTTTAGAGTGAACTGTTGGGAATTAGGTATTATTTTATATTGCACATAGTGATTAGAAGAAATATATATTGGATCATATTATCCCTTTAAGTTCCTGTGATGGTTTTTGTTCAACTGCAGCTGAATGGACAGAAGGAGGGAGGGAGAGGCTTACTTGTTGCCTGAAGGAGAAAAAATGTTTTTCCTTATTTTACTGTACACCCTGCAACAGACAATCAGGGATGGATTTGTCAAAAACAGCAGTTGAGGGAATTAAGAGCTCACTCTTCAACCCAGACTAATATTATCTTTGCTAAGGAGGCATACATTTATTTTCTAGAGGGATCCAGTCCCCCAGGGGTGTTAAGAGCAGCAATGTACTTCAAGAGTTAGCTTCCAAACATAAAGGTTTCCATAAAAGCTCCTATGTAAAACTTCAGATGACAGACTTCTGAAACTTGCCACAACTTTAGGAGCGTTTCTTCCCCACCAACAAAGAATTTAGGAAATGTGAAGAATGTGAAATACAAATATCTAAAATGATGAACAGCTGTCTACATATAAAATGAAATTACCAGAACATGGAACAGTAAAATACCATATAAAATGGAATTACCAGAACATGGAACAGAAAAGAGCAAGGTCCTCTTCATTTGTATTTAATGGGCATCCCAAGTGGGGATGCAATACTGTGAACTAAATCACAATTCACTGGCCCTTGCTGTGTGGAACCAGCTCAGCCCTGATGGGGACAGCCCTAATTTTCACCAGTCTCTTCCTGTGCAGTAACCAGCACTGCTCAGTCTTGTTTCAGCCTCCTGCTGCCTTCTGTAAAAACAACTCTGCTTCCTTTAGGCTGCTTGGAGAAGCATCTCCTACTGCATACCAAACAGCAACTCAATACATGAAAAAAAAATTATTTCTCAGACTTCTTTCTGGAAACCACTTTTGGGAAGATTTTCTCTTCTTCAAATCCAGCCATAACTATGGCTTTATGACAGCGTGGCATAGCTGTTTCTTTTTCAAAAAGCCAGTGTGTTCCCATTAGACTGCTTCTGATCTGCCTATAGCCACAAGCTACCCTTAATATTGTTTATTTTCTGTAATTTGTGAGATCATGTTTCACCCTCAAGTACATTTCATGTAAGTATTGCTCTACCCACTGTTGATTCAAAACAGCTAAAGGAAGTAGGAACAGGACAGCACAGTAATATACAACAGGCCTGGAGAGAAAGTTTAGGGAAGATTGCAGTTCAGAGAGGAGCTGTTTCTGTATAAGTAGAAATCACCGACAGGCAATTTTCCTTCTTTCTAGGAGCCTAATAACTTTGATATTTATGAAACTCTTAAGCTGCTCATTTGGAAACAATCACAGTAAATGCTCCTCCAGGTGGTTATGAAGCATTTCTTTTTTCTCTAGAAAGTTTCTTTAGAAGTAATGAAAAAAAATTTAAGAAATTTATTCTTGTAAATGTACCATTGAGGCAGCTACAAGAGCATTGACAGCTTGCTTCACATTTCAGTCCACATTTTTCAGGAACTCCCTACTAGGAAACTTTATTAAATGCAATAGTAAATTTAATTTAGAAAGAATGCTGTTTCACTGTATTTTTCTTTCCAAATGTTTTCCTAGATGGATGCTTTCATAACAGTACTTTTATGTTTGTTTGCTTTGTTTCTATGCAACTTGAAATCATAAACCAATTTTCAACTAGTGTACATCAATAAAAATACAGAACTCCAACTGAGCTATGCTGAATTTCACTATTTTAGAATCCAGTCCCCCCTCTTTCCACTAGACCACAGTAACCTCCTACAAGATCAACTTTCATGTTCTCTATGCTGCTCAAAAACCTACATATTTTACATTATTTAGATTAAGTACTAAAAAAGTACCTCTGATTATGAACATCATTACATATCCACTTTTCTTCCATAATTCTAGACTTAAATGGACACTTGCTTTTGGTTAAAAAAAAACTTTGGAACTTCAGAGCTCTGGACTTCACTGTACATCTGTACACATTATTATCCTTTTCCCTTCATTTCTCCTTTTGAGGAATATTAAGACAGCCACACTTCTGGGAGTTTTGACAAATATTGTTGCAAGATACGGATGAGATAACTACTTATGAACCTGAAGCAACTGCTGAATCTAGCCAAAAGCTATAGAAACAAACCATATGTTTTGATGATGCTTATTCTTGATTTTGCAGGGGGAAAAACCCCAACATTCCCCCCCCCCTCCAATTCAAAGTAAACACAATTTCTAATTTCATGCTAATTTACATAATTAAATAGCTCTCCAGGGGTTTCACTGCCAGTCTAAGATAACAACCATGCAATCTGGCTCTTGCACAGAATAACCATTTCTGATTATTGTTCTCACACACAGGCAAGATTAGGCAAACATCTTTCCCAATATAAGCCTAGAAAAGCTAAAATCCAGAAAGACTAAGGGCATTTAAATATTTAGTATAGCAAAATCCAGATTTGTCTGCCCCAGACTTTAAGAAAGTGGCAATGAGCACCTCCCAAGTTTAATGCTTAATTTAGACTGTTAAACAACACTTCTGATATTCCTTAAATTTCACTGTATGAGATAAGAGAGACCAAAACTTCTTTTCCTGCCTCTTTTCCTGAATGGCCTCAGAGAAACCCAGCAGAAAATGGAGTGGAATGAACCTAGTTTATAGTCCTAGAGAAGAAAATGGGCTTGAAATATAACTGAAGACACAGCCACAAGACAAGCAAATAAAAAATCACCATCTGAACCATGTGGATGCAAACAAAACTGTGTGTATGTAGTTTTAGCAAAATTGTGTGGCCCAGTCAGAAATATTACAAATGTAGATAAGAAAACACCCCAAACCAGTGAAGCACTTTGTAGAATGATCCTGAATTACCACAAAGAGAGGGAAAAAGGGAGCGAGGGTTTTCTGAGTGCAGCTCTGATTGAAGAGAGAGGCTTGGGCTACTGCCAAAAGAGCTGTTTCCTATTGTCTTTTTTCCTGCTACATTCAGGAAAACAGGACCTCAGTTTAATCCTACTTTGATTACAAAGAATGTACACAAAGATACATCACTTTGTATAAACATTTCTGACATAAATAAACTAGAAGAGCTCAAATATTGGCCAACCACTAAAGCTAAAAGTTATGTAACTCCTTTCATATATACTAAAAAAAAAAAACTACTGGAAAAAAAAGTCCAGCAAAATCCTGAAATATATCAGACTTTTAGCATTCAGAATTTGTAATCTAAGTTGTTTTTTACCTTAAAGAATTAAAGATACAATATGAATAAAAGGAAACATACTATTTCACAACAGACAGATGAAACTTTCTGAAAATAGTGTGGGGAATTGAGGAATGGAAGAAATGATCTAGTCATCACATTACCTTGAATCCTAGAGCTCTCTATTACATTCCAACCTAACCCCAAATTCCCTTATTATCCTAGCTAGATCACTGAAACACAAATTCCCTGCACTCACCTTCATGGGTCCTTCTGAAAGCAGTGCCAGAGGCACCACTCTGCTCTCCCCTGTATCCCCCATCTCTGAGAGCTCTGTGCTGTGCAGCACTGCAGAACTCTCGGATGCTGCACAAGTCAGACACCTTGAGGTTCTCAGCCTGCACAGAGCTTGTGTTTTGCTGCATTCATGTGTTTTGGATGCCTCCAACAAACAATAATGTGCAATAATGAGCTGATAATGTGCCTACAGAAAGATTTCCACTGCCTTTCCAACGCAGCAGAATGGACAGAAGGAGGGAGCGAGAGGCTTACTTGTTGCCTGAGGGAGAAAAAATGTTTTTCCTTATTTTACTCATGAGCAAGACAAAGACCTGGTCCTGTACCCTTGATTCACACAGGAAACCAAAATTCTCTCCTAATGCTTAGTTTTTCAGAGCAGGATTTCACTGGAAGTTCTGAATATATGTCTCTCTCAATTCTGTTTCAGAACAGAGAAAGCAGAGACTCTTCCAGAAAAGGGAAATCTAGTTCTTGTTTATATGCAGTTGCTCCCAGCTTAACTGATCTGGGCCAGAAACCCCTGGCATGAAAAAGAACATTTACCTGGTGCATTTCTTCCATCCAGCCTAATAGAGTACTTGTTTACCTATGGTAACTATCGAGAAAGGCATTACAAATTTTAACTTATTTTTTTCAAATAATCTTCAGTTATTGGCAGCAGGTTTAGTACAGTGGCACACAGCACAACTGAGAAGAACGGGGTGGGAAAAAAGTGCTCTTGTAATGGAAGAAAAATGCATTTCTCATCTCTTAGTCTTGCTGATACCTCACAATCTCTTGTGTTGAGAGCTGTGTCACATCATCCCAGTCAGCTGGCAGCAGTGAGCAGCTGGCCTCTCACACTGCCCCATTTATCTCTCCCAGATGCAGGCTCATCACTCTGAAAGGCTGGTCCTGGTCCATGAGAGCGGAGCACCAGGGACATCCAGCGGCTGCAGCGTTTAAGAACATCTTTAAACAGAGCTGGAGACAAACTCAACCACCTTCTTAGGCAGTCCATGACCCTGTGCGTGTAAGAAAACATTTATGAGCCAGCTGCCAGACATACATAACCAGAGAAAAAAAGATTCCGGTGGCTGGAGCACTACTTTAATCTCTGCTGTGCAGTTTTCATGCAACCTACAGACTTCCTCACTGTGCTCTCAAAGTCTCCCTTTTTCTCTGAGGCTTAACTTCATTATTTTATTTCTGAACTCTACATGTGAATTGGGATATGTCTATTATCTTCCATGAAGCTATAATGTTCTGTGTCAACCCAGGATCTCAATCCAGTGCTTTTCCATTCAGACATATATTTCACTATCTTCTATTCAAATATTTTCTTTAACCTTTATTTGTACTGCTTATTTTTATCTGCATAGTAAATAGAGCTCCCAGCTAATACTGATAAAAATTCCAGAGAATCAGTTGTAAATCCTAGTACTAAGTGGTTTGGTCTTCATGTAAGAGCAAGGGGAAATAAATAATTAACTTTACTAGTAGAAATTAGTAGTATCTACAGTATTTGTCAGTAAAAATTCCATATCTTTCCTGCTATATCTAAATAATTTCTTGTACATAAAAATATAGCTTATTTTGAAATATAAATCAGCACAAAGGGGCTTATAAACTTAAAAATTTGAAGACAAGATGAAGAAATAGAAGGAAAACACAGGGATAATTTTTTATGAAGTATTAGCAATATCAATTTAGAAGTAAATTATTTGGAAAAATCAACTTGTCACTGCCACATGTTCAGTACTTAATTTTTAAAAGGCCTTGACCCTTACAAACTTGAAAGATTTGGAAAGAGTAGGGAAGGAGTTAAGTCTTCCATATTTAGTGAAGTAGTGAAGGCAGGCAATTGCTGACTTCACTGGCAACAATGCAGGATGAGGAGTTAGGAACACAGGTAAGGGATGTGTTTAAAAAGGTTTTAAAGAGAAAAGTGCATCAGTCAATAGGGTAAAACCAGATAATATAATGTGATGAGCCAAAATTATCAGGATCTGCTACTTATGAAAAAACTGACATACCCAATAATTATTAGTAATTAATAACAGACAGGAGTCAATGCTGGAACCAGGACTGGTGATCTCTTTCTGTCTCTTTTTCTCTCTTGAATTAATCTATTCCTTTCTCTCTTCCCCTTCACTGCACCCAAACCCACACCATATGCTTACACAGTAGATCAGGGACCAGCACACCAATTTCCATGCCAAGTGTGCACTTCACTAATAAAACTTTCTGGTTGTTTGCAGAATTTTGTCATTCCTTTTGCCTACAAGCATTTACCAATCTTAGGCACTCCCTTACTCTTAAGGGTGGAACATCACAACCATACAGGTGGGGAGCCACACGTGTATTGAAGTCTGAGCAACCCTTCAGGGACTCAAACCTCTGGATGTCAGTGAGCTGTCATTCCCAAGGCAAGCCAGCCCTGCAAACAACACAGAAGGATGTGGTTTTTCTGAGCCGGTGGGTATTTGGCAGAATTTTCACCTGTACATCACTACAGCTGGATGGATGCCAGACGGTAGTGAAATTATTATTGCTTTCTAGTTATTGTAAAAGATTTTTTTTTAATTCAAAGGTTAAATCAACAACTGTTTAACTATCAATTATTTAATCACTTAGGTCTAAACATATTGAAAAGCATATTCTAATATGAATAATTTTAATTTGTATTTCCTACGTGAAAAGTAAATATTCTTCCTGAGTTTTCTTCTACTTTGCAGTACGAATTTACCAAAAAACAACTTTAAAACTGTGATCTGTATTTGGCATGAAGTCATCCTAATGTTGTAAAAATATTTTAAAAATACAACTCCTGAGACAGGATTCTTTGAAAGAACTTGGGTCCTATTCTATTGGGAAATGTATTACTGGTTTTATACCACATAATCTTTGCACTGAGGACCTTGTTTCAATCAAGCCCCAAACACTGTGATAAAGTAGCTGTTACTGTCACCCCATTCTCCATACAGAAAATGGTAGGAAAAAAGCTACGTCTAGAATTTCATCAACACTTTACAGTTGAAACAGAGCAATAACTCAGATTCCTTGACCTAATGTTTTGTACTTTTCCAACAAATTTTCCTCCATTTGAATTCAAGGAACAATACAAATGATTGCTGAGACAGCTAACTAAACTAAACCTGAAACCAAATTATGTCAGCAATGTCCAAGTATCACTTGGACAAAGTGATAAAAGTGATAAAGCTCAAATCAGCTTTGTTATAAATTTCCTCTATTAAGATCATAGAATGATAAAATGGTTGGGGATGGGATTTTACAGATCATCTAGTTCCAAACCCCCTGCAACAGGCAGCGATGCCACCCACTACCCCAGGCTGCTCAGAGCTCCATCCAACCTGGCCTTGAACACTTCCAGGGATGCTGCATCCACAGCTTCTCTGGGCAACCTGTGCCTCACTAAAGAATTTCATCCGAGTATCTAACATAAGTCCCTCTTCTTTCAGTATAAAATTGTTCATCCTTGCCCTATCACTAACAGCTCAAGTAAAAAGATGCTCTCCCTGTTTTTCATAGGCACCCTCTAAGCATTGGAGGGCACAATGAGGTTTCAATGGAGCTTTCCCTTCTCCAGGATGAAAAAATAAAGAAAAGGAGCTCCAGACCTCAGGGCATCATTAAGGTTCTCCTCTACACTTTCTCCCTAAATGTTTTTGTTACTTTCAGAAAACCTCTCCAGAGCCAGAAGAGGAGCAAAGAGGGCACAGCGAGCAGCACAGGGGACAGTGAGCAGCACAGGGAGCACAGTGAGCAGCACAGGGGGCACAGTGAGCAGCACAGGGGGCACAGTGAGCAGCACACAGGGCACAGTGAGCAGCACACAGGGCTGTACATAGCATCGTCTGCCATGGAGAGGAGGCTGCGAGCAGAACCATGACCACGAGAAGGCAGCAGAACACAACCTCCTAGAAATGCTTCCCTGACGGCAGGGAGACTCCTGACTGCATCCCAGCTGAGCAGCCTGACAGCCTCAGGATAAAGGGCTTCCTGAAGTTAAGTGAGGAGCACAAAAGCAGGGCACACTCCTGATTTACTGGGACATGGACAGGTACATCCACATAAACCACACCCAAGATAACCTCGGGTGTGAGGGCGAGTGCCAGGCAGAGCTGCTGGGGTGGATTTGCTGCTGTGTCACCCTGGGGCTTACAATGAAGTCTTAGAGGACTCTTATCTTAACAGTGCTACGTGGCACTGACTCTATAATGCTCTCTCCTGGTCCTCTTCTCAGGTAAAATCATATCAACCTAGATAGAAAAACTGCCTAGCTGAGAACTGAATAAACTCTGGAGAAAGGCTTCAGACAGTTGACCATTTAACAGATCATACACAGAACTGAAGGGATCAATGAGTTTTTATAAAAAAATTACTACAGCAAACAGCAGGGGATAATTATTGTTCTTTATTCTTTAATATCATTAGCTTCTCATAGTGTCATATGACACAACCCTGATCCCACTTAGGTTTCTGAAATCAGGTCACTGAATGTGCAAGTTCCTCTTGATTTCTGACTCTGAGCCTGTTTCCTTAGATCCCAGGTGAAGGGAAGTTCACAGCATCACAGGGGTTGAGCAGGTATCTATCTACATTGCATAAGGACAGCACTGTGTGCTTGGGCAGTAACAGCACAGGAAGAACTCAGCATTGGAAAAACAGAAGCAATATGGGAAGTGTGGTCTCAGGTATGCAGTGCAAGGTGCCCGCAGACATAGAGCGGGATTTGGTTGTCTCTCATTAACTTTATTTAATGGCACAATTAATCTCTATTGAAGAAAAACACGTACCACAGAAACATGATACATAAACACAAAAATAAGCAAATCAAGCTGCCAAAAGGAATGGTTAAAATGCAGATTACTTGAACAGTGGCCTGAAGCCAGGACAGCTATTAACTATTCCACACCCTGATGGGGAGCAGGCTGTGATTATATTCCACTACCACCATCACCTATATCTATTTTTCTGTGTAAGAAATGAGGAGGTGCACACTTAGTTGCAAGAACTCTAAGTAGAAAGCACTGGATAAAGAGCAAAATCTTACTATACTACACCTGGAAAAAGAAAGGCAAGGAACCTCTGTACCAGAGGGAACTAAAGTTCAGGGAAAGTCGTGAGATATCCAGGCAAGGAGTGCACAGGCTGTGTAGAAGACAGAAGACAGTCCAGAAGGGCTGATTTACAGCACAAAGAAAGATTTGAGGCCAGTGCCTGGAAAGGGCACACATCTATGCAGCACCACAGGCCACTTGCACCATCTCCTGTGGCAGCAGTGCCCAGGGCACAGTGGAGGAAAGGACATGAGATGGCTGCACCAAAGATCAACAGTATCATACAGAAAAATTCAGGTTAGTTAGGGTTTTGTTTATTTTTTTCTCTCTACCAGTGAATAAACTGACATCCATTCCATTCTAGCACAGCCTGCTCTTTCAGAATTTACAAGCAAGGTGATTCTTGTTCAGTCTGCTGCATAAAAAAGGGATCTGAATGGGGATCCACAGGCACTCTGAGCTAGGTCTCTGTTTTGAGCAAAATAACCACATGTAACCCACAAATTTCCAGAAGAGTTGGTTACATGCTCTTTCCTGCTGCTCTGCACCAAATCAAGGTGTATTTTCACAAACTTCTCAGTAACAGAGCTGGCTTTAACAACTTGGTCCCTCCAATTTTCTCTCACCTTACACCACAACCTTACCTATACCAGGACAACAGCTGATACAGGCACATGTTGAACTCCATTGAGGAAAATTAACTTCTCCCACCCCTTCTCCTCCCCCCAAAAAAAGTTTTTTAGAAAGAATTAATTAGCTTCCCAGTCTAACTCACTGTGCAGTCACATCAGCTTTACACTGGCACAAGTGAATATGTAAGTGATGGTGGCAGCAGGCAGGAATGAGTGACATGCAGATGACACCACTGTGAGAAAGAAGCGCTTGTGAAACCACATTCTCGTGGAGGCTGAGCCTGATTATTAATCACTGAGGAAGCACATTTAACTTTGGCACCAGTCAAACTACTCAGCTCTTAACATTTTAACCTGAGTGCCTCGCCAAAACTCAGGTGGTTTTTCCAGTTAGAAGATACTGGTATAGAATTTAACTCCAAAATAGTGCTGCTTTAATTAAGATCACAAATAATAATTACTTTTAACTGTTACTTTTAATAACTGGTATTAACTTTTAATTTCAAAGCATTTCACTTTCACCTTGCTGACTGGGCTTTTTACCCCATCACTCACAGCACAGCTGCAAAGGTTGCTGGATCAGCCTTTGCCACAGCGGAGGAACGGGAGGGAGCAGCCAGGGAAGGAGTGGGACTCTTCTGTAGCAGCTCTGCTGCTGAAAGCACAGGAACTTTGCTCAGTGCCAGATTGTTCTCAGGAGGTGTCTGACACTGTTTCCAGGCTGTGCTCCACAGTTTCAGACTCTCAGCTGTGCCAGCTCCAGGTACTCAGCTTCCTTGAGCACTTGCACTCCAGCTGAAGGGTGAGAAACCTCCCACACAGAGCAGGCAGAAACAACAACCGACTTTACTCTTTGCTTGTTTCCACCCCCCCCCCCAATTTATTTATCAGCTCTACTTTCAAGATAAAACTAACAAGCCCTTTCACAGGGTCAGATCTTTCCCAGCTGTGCAAGAATCCAACAAATGAGACATGAATGTGCCCTCAGTGGGTAAAGCAGGATGCTGCTCTGAGAGCTCTTGCTCAGCTGTTCTTTACTCTTACCCAAGATAAGCTTCCCACTCAGTCTGTGGTTTTTCTGTTTAAGTTTCTAAACCCAGCTCTGCATACGTGCTTCCCCCCCCAAGATGACTTAACATTGCCCATTAGTACAATTTGTTCAAATATTCAAGTAGCCTCTGCTAATTTTTCCCAGAACCGATGACACGCTTAAGTATCTTTTAAAACACAGTATCACTTCTTTTACATAAAATTACAAGAAATAAAGGGCTTCAGTAAAACCTCCTGATTTCAGGAAAGCCTCTCACTAGTTAATAATGGAATATTTAAGCACACACAGATCTCTTTAGCCCAGCTGCTTCTTCTCCTTGCATGCAGTCACACATGAAACAGCTTAAAATGGTCATAGGAAAGGAAATTTTATACAAATAATTGCAAAAAAAACCCCCAAAAACTTAAGGAGAATCAGCAGTTCTAGTTTTCCCCCTTGCACGTTGTACATTCTGATCTCAAAAAGATATAAGCTCCATGCCTATCAAGAGGAGATAAAATATTTATGATCCTTTATTGCATAATTCCTGCACATTTGAAGGTAAATAGTTACAGATATTTTACAGAGACATTCTCTCTCTTCGCCGTTTTGTCAGTTCATATTCCAAATCAGGTTTTAAAGCCTTCATTTAGCTGCAGAAAACACAGTGGCTGCTAGAATGAAGCAATACTCAATACATGTGTTGTAAGGTCATTCCAAAGATGTGCACTGTAAAACTTACAAAATTTGCTCAGTACCACATAAATTAATCTTATATCACCTGAAGAGAAAAGGCTGAAAAATACATTTATTTAGACTTATTTCTGCTAAAAAAACAACAAAAAAAATCAATTTTCAGGATGGCATTAGACAAATGAAGTTATGCTGAACCCTTATGTCCCACAGTGCTTCTGCTTGCTCTGCTTAGTGTTTAATTTCATTTCTGAGTGCATCAGACTGGCATTCCACTTGTAGGTGTAGTAAGAGAAAACCAAACTTGAACTCCCTTTGTACAATGTGCAACTTGCAAGCCTGGATGCCTACATAAAGCCAACTAAAGGTCAGAGCAGAGGAGCTGTAATTAAACTTGTCATTTAGAAGAAACTCAGGCCTCACTCCAGAAATCTATCAATGAAATTGCTTAGCTTTCAGTTGCTTGAGTCCTATACAGAAGGTCAGCAGTACTTTCCTAGATAGGATCCTAAATGTGGATTGGAATTCCAAGTAGTCTACAGCAGATTCACCTGCATTTCTAGCAGGACTGTTTCTCTCTTTATTTCCCTCCATGCAGCAGTACCCAGCCTTGGACTGCTTAATACCCGTGCAGCCCCCTGCCCATATCACAGCTGCACCTGCAGATGTATGGGGCAGTCTTAAAGCTTTGTACTACATCTGTGAGAATTACAGTTGTTGCCTCAAGTAAAAGGTAGTACCTCTAGCAGATGGGCCTTCACATTTCCATCAGTATTGATAAGATGGGCTCTTGTCTGCTCTGGCTGAAATTACAGGGGATTCTCCAGTTCTAAAGCTTTTGCCAGTCTTGGCAAGAAGGTGTAGTAACAATTTCGTTCCAAAGGCTAACGTGAGCTGGCCTGATGTGCTTTTTCAGCCCTAAAGGTTGTTTTTCCTTGTGGGAATGAGGCTGCTGTCCCATCAGGATGAGGGAAGCATGCACTGTCCCTGCACACACAGGATCAGCGTGCGGTGTAAGCGTGGGTGCCTGCGGTGCCCGCTCAGGGGACAGCACATCACTTCCCAGAACTGCCAGCACAGCACCTTCCCATAAGCATGAAATTGTCTGTGTTGGAGGGGGAAAAAAGAAAGAAAGAAAGAGAAGATTCCCTGATTATCATGTTAGGTTCCTCATCCTGTCAAGTGACCCACCAGGAGGCTGCCTCGATCCCATCAACGTTATCTAATTTGGTGGTAATAGAAGTAGACACATTTGCCAAATGACTGAGCAGATGTGGCATTTAAAAATGTGTCAACTTTGCCCCTGGACAATCTTAGAGAAAAAGCAAACAAAACTAACCCAGACCCTTCCATCATCCTGATTACAATCTTTGGTGATTATTTTTCTCCAAATTTTTTTCTGTGATTTTTCCCTCTCTGTCTTTGTCCAAACTCAGGAATTTTCCCATCTCCAGTGCCAGTGATGGGAAAGCAAGAGCAGAACTGCTGTTCTGGGTCATATGATCTGTCACAGAGACCCTGACCCCAACCCCAGCTGGGGTTTTTTACTGTGCATCTGGGGAGGCAACACATGTTTAAGCTATAGCCCTTGCATATGATCACAAAAGTCTGAAGCAAGCACATTCTCCATCTCATGACCAAAGCACTGGGCATGATTGTGCATCCTACTTCTGCCTAGTAAATATCTGATCATTTAACTTTTCTCTCAAACATTTGTAGGGGGATGCAGTCCAAATTTGCACTGTGTGTGATTTAAATGAACTATGCAATTTCCTGTACAAGTCCATCCAGTTATATTGCAACACCATTTCTGTTTAAGTGATTTGCAGCCTTCTTCATCTCTAGTAATTTATGTTTCCACAGAACAGATGGCAATCTAATAGAGGGATGCACAGTCACAAATACATGGAGCATTTACTGCCTATACACAGTGAATCAGTGTATGATTCACCCACTTTCACAAAACAGTTGTGACCTTTCATCTGACTACTTCCTCAAACAAAATACAGAGGAATATTAAAAACATATGGAAACCAGGAACCAACAAATTGAGGGAATAATAATAGCTCATCTCATGATTTTTTTGCTATTGTGCTAATCCTTACTCCATGCTCTGCATTTCTCAAATGTTTCTGTCATCTCTTGCTACCCTTTGACTACTTAACCAGATCCACTAAAGCATATGTTGCTCTTTGTTACGAAAGAAGTGAAGGCAGAGAATACCTATAGCTCTCGCTAAGGAATAAGTTTTTTGAAAAATATTATAAAAATAAACAATATCATATGAATAATACACCAATCTGCAGATAATCCTATTCTGTATTTTAAAAGTAACAACACATATATGTGCAACTTTCTTTTCTGCCCCTTACAGTGCAAACCTGATTACAAGCAACCCTGAGCACCAAGATCAAACTTTATCAACAAACACAACTTATACTGAGAATTAGAGAAGGCAAAGTTAACATGCTAAAGTATTGCACCACAGATGTTTTTGCCGCCACATGTGAAGAAATCTCAGACATAAAATTAAACACGAGCAAAATCCTTTTAGGAAGCTACTGGCAATATCTCATTCTAATAGACTTTTTGAAATAATTCATAAAATATCAGAAAAGAAGCCCTACCCGGTCTCTAGAAACACGAGGTGATACACACCAAGAGGAAAATGTATTTTAAATGTTATGTAAAGCTTTAGCAGAAAGATGAAGCAGCACCATTCTCCAAAACCCAAACCAGCAGAGTTGAGATAGAGGAGAAGTATCAGAGCACCACTGGATTCTAGCTGGACATCACACATGTGAAAGAAATATGTGGTAAATCTGAGAAGAAAAGGCTAAATATATTTTCAAGGGACACCATCCTGCAAATATTCTGCAAACAGTGGAAAAGTTGTGCATTTTCCTCACAGTATGTAAGACTTTGTAACCTGGTGCTTCACGGCTTTTTATTTTTTTTTTTTCCTAAATCAGATCAGTTATTTCTTAGTAGCTTCCTCTGGTCAGGGATCACAGTAATTGGTAGCCCAAGCTCCAGAAGAGGTGGTTCCTTGGAATGCCATGGAGCTTGCTGGTTGCTACCAGGTTGTGCTATGAGTTCCTCTCTTGGAGAGATAGCGGAGCCCATGGAGCGTTAGGAAACCTCCAGGGAGTGGCAGAAGTGTGGAAAAGGCTGACTACTTATCAGGTGATGTCACCACAGGGATGGTTTGCAGTGGTTAATGATCCAAATTTCCAAGGAAGTAGCTAGAAGCTTGTCTTGCAGGCCTCTGAGGCACAGTGTGGCATCTCCCTTTTCCCATGGGAATGTGGTGGCAGTTTGCATAACCCAGTGCCAACGCTTCCACACATTAGACAACACAGTATTTAATAAGTCAGCCAAGGAACCAGTAGTGGATATTGGATTTGTATTACAAAAAGTCTTATAAACTTCATAAGGAATTGTGTCTCTTTACCCTTGGCACTGTACCAATAAGTAACAAAGAGCTCCCATCCCAAACAACACACCAGATCCACTGCTGACAAGATGCCACAGGAGGATGAAACACAGGAAAAAGATGGGGATGGATAAGCACAAAAATAGCTTGAAGAAAAGCAGAAGTCCAGAAGTTCCCCTTTTCCTAGCAGTTGATTTATATTTTCTGGCAGTGTGGCACAAATGCAGGTGACTGAAAGCAACTGTATTCACCCTTAATGAGAAATTTGCCTTTGCCTCACTTGGGACTCTGTTTCCCCATTGCTTTATCAACAAAAGACTAGCACAGTTCAAGCAGCTCAGATGTTCACACCCTGATGCAAATTCTGAAAGACAAGGAATGTTTGGCAGTTATTGGAATGCTGCAACAGGCAGGTAGAAGATGCAATGTGGTGAAATACTCAGGCCTGCAGTAAAATTTAACCACACTATCAAACACAGCTGTACCAGTCACATGCTGGGGATTTCCCAGCTGCAGATTCGAGTTTCAAACAATTCAGTCACTATGTAATCAGCAACCATGTGACAATTTCATTTTCTCTTTCAAAACATCCAAACAAGTCTGGACTCAGAAAGACTCTGTGGCTCAGCCACTGTAACTCTTAGTACTTTTTCTGCATTTACCATGTCAAGCATAACACTGCTACTACAGTAGGACTGTACTGGATTATCACAGAAAGTCCTTCTGTGATCTTCATTCAGGAAGGAAATAAGTGTCCTTACTTACTGATGAGATCCTAAAGATTTCCTCAATAACATAATCCGGACAAATCACATCAAGACCACAGGTTAAACGTGTGACACTCAGGCATCATTAAGTTTTTTGTCTGTATCACTGGAGAACACAAGATTAAGTATGTATAAGAAGATGATCACTTTAACAGACTATAAAGTAATAAGAATTAGAAAAATAAATACATTTAAAAGCCTTTACACATCCTAATTCTGCTTGGTTATTGTTCCTCTCCTCCCTCAGTTAGAAGCCAGACTGAAAGCCCATGAAAGAAGAGGTACAGTTCAATTTCACCAACTGTCTTTTCCTCTGCTCATTATCTATGAGTATTCTGGATAGGAAAACATACAGAAAGAAGTAATTATTTACTTCTAGTTTCCTGTGCTAATTGGCAGGTTTAATCAGGAATATTCCTAAAACAATTATTACTAAAACAGCATTTAAGAGGTTTAATTGTAATGTACGTGTATTAAGGAAACAGTTTTTCCTGGGAGTACAGGAGACAGGAGAACCTACAATGATGATTATATTTCAGGAAGGAAAGAGGAAGTCAGAGGGGAGAACTGTGCTAAGGGCCCTGTCCCAGGAAAGCATTTGATTTAAAATAAAATACTTTAAAATACTTTAGAATAAATAAGTAGGCATGCCCAAGCCACATTTTTGCTTTATCACCTCTGAACAGCTATGGTTTCAGAATGCTGACTAAATTTGAATTCTCACTGTAAAACATGCAGTGTGCTCTTCTCCTGGGAGCAGCCTTTAACATCACTTACAAACCAGCTACATGCTATAGCTCCCTGAACATCCTTTATATCATTCCTTTTAATTTACAACACACTATTCTAAAAGAAAAAAAATATACACTGGTTTGGAATAAAATACTGACACATCCTCCAGATATGTGGGACTCTGAGCCACAGAGGCAAAATGCACTAAACTAAAATGAGGGTCTGCTGTACAAGACTATAAGAAAAAAAAAAAAGAAGAATTAGTTTCAGCTTCTGCTGGTAGAGTCACAGATTCTACATTTACGGTATACTACTGTGGGAGACATGCTGGTGAAAATTTTGCAAAGAGAACATAATGTTGTGATGCAATGTATCTGAAATCTCACTTTCGCAGTATCACTTCTGGAACAGATGACATTATCCTCAGAGTAGATATGATCATATGAATAACAGACAAACAAGTGCACGACTTGGGAAGACTTCTTTAACAGGGCTTTCACGAAAATACATTCCCTGTGGTAACCTTACCTCTTGGAAAAACTCAAAATGTGGACAGCGTAAGTGTTTACCTCTGTTTGACTGGAGATAAGTTGGAGTAGGCAAGAGGAAGTTACAGTAGCAACACCTGAGGAAGTTGGCAAGAAAGCAAACCCAGTAGGTGCTCAGTCTCCGACAAACTTGAACTGGCAGAGTGTTAAAATATGACATTTTCAGTCCTTTACATACTGAGATTAGAAGAGATGATGAACCAGAGATCATAAAATTACCACCAATGCAAGAGAATGATGCCATTATTATTAGTGAACACTGCACAATGATGTAAAATGTGATTTAAGTGCTAAAAAACTCAACAAACCACACTAACAATGTATAATGAGTAGATGAGATGAGGGAGACACTGTTGCATAAAGACATGAGTGTGATATATGTGCTGCAGTTGTCAATAACCTGCAAGTTCATAATCTTATCACAGTAATGAAAATTACAGTTGAAATGGAATTGAAAATCAGAAGAAAAGAAGATTTCTTATTTTTTTTAAGAAAAAATCTTAGGATGGTCATGAATTTGTAATTCCACAGTCGAGAGAAGGATAATTTTACCTAAAAATGCTGTTTTCTTTCACAATTCAAGTGCAAGCAGAAGTTTATAATAAAAAGCGCTGTATAACAATGAAGAAACACAGTAATTATCCCTATGATTAGAAGTTACAAAGGGAAAAATATAAATAAGTTAGAAGCATCAGCAGAAAGTCCACAGCTGACATTACCAATGTAACATGAAGAATTAAAAAACCCTCAAACTTATCAAGACTACAATACCCTAGCAGCTATAGAAACCCTTTGCCAGATGGAAATGATAAAACTTTTAATAGTGGTGCAGAAGAGACAGACATTTATAGAAATATTTCTATTCCATATTTGGACAGCTGTTCTTATGTCACGTGATGAAGTTTAACTATTTTCCAGTCCCCTGGTAACCAAGCAGGATGTTATACAACATGCATTAGAAATCAACATTTTAAAGTCAGCCAATTCATCTACCTCACACCTAAGAACTAAGACAGAGAAGACTTGAGAGCTAATCATGTTTATTTTACTAAATTAAGGCATTCCAGGGAAATCCCATTTGACTAAAAAGGGCTAATGTTGTGCCAATAATAACAGAGGCCAGCAGGATGACTCAGAGCTAATGGACAGTGAGTCTAACCTTCCTTCCAGGTAATAAAGCTGTTATAAATTTAATAAAGAATGGAAGTGATGGAATATAATTAATATCATCCCAGTGAACCCAGTTCTGTAGCAAACAGATCTTGTAAAACAAGTCTTTGCATTGTTTGATGAGACAAGTATTTGGATGATGAAAGCAATTGTATATTTGCAATATATCTGTGGAGAGCACTTGACTTAATAGTGTATGACATTCTCATTATGAACACTGGCACAATACTATCAGTAAAATGTATTAAATGAACTGAAAACTGAAAGATCTAACAAAGTAATAATTAATGGAGACTTGCAACATAAACTTTAGGGCTTTCGTGAGAAGAAAATAAATATATGCATCAATGCTAACAAGATTTGTGAGGTCAATAAAACTCTGAGTATGAAAGATGAAGATATTAATGCAGAACAATTTGAATCACTTAATAAACTAAGCCAGCTTTAATTAAACATGTCTTAAGACAGCAAATTTGAAGGGGAGTAGAAATAAAAGCTCCACTACTAGCCAAGTCTTCTCCCTAGAAAACACATGGTCTGAAAATACCAAGAATTACAGGTGACAAACAGCTGACATTGTAGCTAAAAAGTCCAAACTAAAAACAAGTCATAATACATTCCTTGCATGTATAAACAAAAAGCAATACCAGCTTTTTCACTGGTGAAACATGCTGTGAATCACCACACCAAGTTTCACACTTTAGAAAGAATGCTTTCAAAACAGAATTTAAACATAAAAAAAGCAGACAAAATTCTTTGAAGAGGAAAATGTCTTACAGCGACATGTTTGAAGAAAAAACTCACTTGTTAACATTATTAACTAGCTTGACTTAATAGAACAGAAAATGCTGGTTCCCAATGGTTACTTAGTGTAAACACAAAGTTCATGTAGAAACATGGCCTATTAAACAACAAGTTATTTATAGCTGAAATTACCATGGGAAATCTCAATGGCATATTCAGTTCAAGGCTTGATACATTTTTGAGTGTTGTAGGTCAGCGTGTATTTGCCTGCTTACTAACACAGTTGAACATACTCTATACAGAGGTAACTGGGTAATAATGATCAGTGGCACAGAGAGCAAACTAAATGACCTAGTAGGTTCTTCCAGGCTTTTTTTCCCCCATGTGGATACTGTAAATGTATTTTTCTCTCTTTGTCTGAAGACTGAGCTGACACTAAGATACCACTTCTCTGATTTTGGAATATTCTATGTTGAGATCTGCCACAATTCCCTAAAGACTGTCAGATCCTCAGGCTTCTTTCAGAACAGGTATTCCCTGGAAAGATAAGGGTTTTGTTAAAAGGGTGCAGGAAGATGGAAGTGGAAATCCTAAGCCTGATCCTATTGACATTAATATGTGATTTGCCATCAATTTGCAGCGGCCAGATCTGGAGCAGAGTGTTCATAACCCTATGGAAATGGTTCTATTTTTGGGGTTCTTAATTCCACACACAATTTCTTCAGGAGCAACTGCTTGGTACAGTAATAACAGTCAGACCTTCCACTTTTCCAGAAATACTCCTGTCATAAGCTGCTGCTTCCTTTTCTAATGTATTTACAGATATCAACAAACCTACATAAAGCCTCTCCATGATTTGTTCACATACAGTAGTCTTCCTCTTGTTATATTTTTAGATCAACTGCCCTTAAACAACACTTCCTCAACCTACTGAACTTCGCTCTGGGACGATGATCAAGGGAAATGCAAACACTGTGCTGTTTAAAGGACGACAGCCAACATTTTCCACAGCATTCATTGAAAGGTAGGGTACTATGAAGGGCAAAGAGTTTAGAGTGACTCCAAAGTGGTGCAGCACCCAATTCATGCTCACAAACTCTGCACCTGCCATTTGGGCAGCCTCCAGAACAAGATAGGTGTGAATTTATCAACGTGCAAGAAGCAGCAGCTTACATGATCTCTCATGTAAGATGCACAAGTAAAAGACAATACATGATCTTTCAGTTTTCTCATAACCAGGGCCACTTTGAAGAAAAGAAGAGCTTCAAGGCTCTTTGCAAATAATTTTATCAAAGGAAGAATTGTAATGAGATGACTCATCAAGGAAAAGCTGTGTCTGTGCACCCCTTTGCTTCTTTGCTACAAGGTTTGATAAAGCTGGAAAACACCTGGAGAGGCAATTTTCCTATGGCTAGGTTGTTGTGTGCTTTCAAGCATATCACACCTTAGAATGTCAGGAAGGGCAAAACTACCCTTTTCTGAATTTTCCAGTGTAGAGGATATAAACAGGCCCAACTTCTGTTACTCCGGCACAGGAAATCTTTATATCACGTTCTGCCATTTCCACCAGAGTAAGAGGTGTGGCTCAATACAGCCCTACCTGTAAGATTTTTCACGGTTTGTAAAGCTTGACTGCTAAAGCAGCAGACTGGACAATAATAAAAAAAAAAGTGCAGATATCAGGACTTTTTTATTGGTTAAAGTACAAACTAAATAGGTCCCTATTATAGTACTGAGCACTGTTGCATGAAGATTTCCCCTCACAGGGTGTAAAGTACACCAAGAAAAAATCATAGTGGTTTTGAAAAACAATTTTCAGCTCCCTTGTGTGCTGCGAAATCTCCTGTTCTGATTCTGTTCTGATCCCATGCAGCCAATGCATGTCTTACTGGTGTCAGGAGAGGAACTGTTAACATGTCCTAATCAATAATTCTTTATGAGGAAATGTTGTTTTAAAATACAGATTAGTCACACAACAAACAATCAGAATATTGATGAGAAAAGCAGCTGGGACAACTGCAGTTTGCAATGATTATACCTGAGATGAGAATCCACTGTGCAATAGAATTTACACATGCACCTGTTGCTACATATCAGTAAGAAAAAAATGATGCAATTTCATCAGATACCAGTAAATAAAATCTTTACAACATTGAAAAAACATTAGAATGTTAATTTGTGTGCTTTCTAACTGGAAATTGTTGAGATATTGTTATGGATCAAGTGAGCGCTTTAGACAATCCCTGCCTTAGGTTCAGATTTTTGGCAGCAGCTTTACAGATCCAGAATGCCTGTGTGGACAACAGAGAAAGCCAAATCCCACATATCAGTGCAAGACATAATCAAGTTATGTCTGCTTTGTGAACAAGACATCCTCATAGAACTGATTGTTTTGCAACTCTTGTCCTGCTGGCAGAAGTAGAGATAGATGCAAGTAGAATATTCTGCAGCTGGAAGTCCAGAGACACTGAGAATGGAGACAAGACACAAATGGGCTTTGAGACAGACAGTGGTACACAATGTGAAATGAGACAGGACATGATTGACACAGAGACAGCAGGACAGTACAAACAGTACAAGAGAAGACATGGGAGCCTGAAAAGGGTAGAAGCACATGACTACATCATGTGTAACTAAAGTCAGGAAGAGCTGACTCAAACTGGCAAAAAGTGAAAGATATATCTAGAGGTAAAAGCATGGTGATACTTATGTTGCATCAGCACAGATTTAACAAGAATCTGAAGCTAAGAAAGTTGAGGCTTATAGTCTGAGTTTGGAAGGCGAAATGCTGGTACAGATAACCTTTCTCAGCTGTTAAAGCTGTGTTAGGTGAAATTCACTCCCTTACAATTGAAATGAATGCCTAATGTGAATGCTTGAAGCACCACAAATTGTCTTTCAGGATCCTGCAGAGCCCTATCTTACATGTGGTCTGGATCTTAAAAGAAATAATTTGAAGAGGGTTGTGTCCCATGAAACTCCAGCAATTAACAGGGGGGGAAAAAAAGCAAACAAAAAACTCTAGGAGTTTCTGCAGGAAAAATGGCCATTTCCCAATTGTTCTCTATTCTGACTGCCCCTTCAGAATCTTTGCAAATGGACAGAATTTCTAGTTACTCACAAGGAATAGGTCCCATCCCATGTCAGCCTGCTGGACACCAGTAACATGGCTTGCATGAGTTAGGATCATGGAATCAAGCCTACACAGACTAACTAGGCTACTCTTATCCACAAAACTAAAACGATTTCCTGACCTCCAGATTAATATTTTATGCTCTCTCCTGACTCAGGCTACCTTTCAGCCCTGGATCCCATTGAATCTCTGTGCTGTGGGTCATTGCTGAGCTTTCCCTCTCTCATCACAGTGCCATGCTTTAAGAAAAATGAAGAATGCAGCCTCTGTGGCAGCACTGAGTGAACACCACTTGTAAGGAAAATATCCCAAATCTCATTAAAAAGAGATAAAGCCATCTGGATCCAAAGACAGCCAGTTTGAAAAAAACCCACAAAACTATTCTGAAACCAATTTACGAAGAGAAAGAGATAGGAAAACAACTTTGCTGCCAACGAATGTTGTAGCCCTTGTCATCTATTACCACATGAACAAAGCACTCAATGACTGACTCCAGTACCATTGCCAATTATTATGACAACATACAGTATAACCATATTATGTTTCCAATATAATACATGTGAGTATTCGATAGAGCCTGGCAGGACTTCAGTCACTGCCTCTTTTATGCTTTAAAAATCAATTTTTTAAACTGAGTTTGCTGTATAACATGTTCCCTAATTACATAGTTTACTGTATAGAGAATAAGAAAGGATATTGAAAGTGATTTCAGACAAATCTCTGAACATTTAGCGAGATAAACCCTTTTTATTCATACACATTGCACCACTAACAGCCAACATAATGCCTTTATTATATAAACATGCCCCATCCCATTCCCACTGACATCAGAGACAAGTTTTCCAAAAGTTTCAGCTTCAACTGAAACACAAGAACAAAATGTTCAGGGCCTAGTTTTAAAGGGGCTCCGTCTTCACCTTTTATGCTACAACTGCAAAGGTAAACAGGATCATTTAAACATCTGCTTCATTTGTGAATGACATCAGAAGAACAGTTTGCCAAATTATTTGATTTATATTTCCCAAATCATGTGCCAAATAGAAGCAGAAGGTTGCCATGGAAAATATGAACTAAGGATGTGCTCAGACTCAAATATCCAGTTAGTAAAAGGTCCTGCTGTCAGTCCATAGCCAATAACTCCATCACATTTCTGTGTGGGCTACCTATTTTACGTATAAATTAGGACACAGGGGCAGAGATACTTAAAATAACAATGTGCAGGCTAGCTTAAGTACATCAGGACTAAGCAACAACACACCAATATGACTGTAAAGATTCTCAGGCAAGCCTGAGTTCAGAATTAACATGGTTCACCAGCCAAGCTTTGGAGCAGGTTGTCCAAAGAGGCTGCATGTGCTTCATCCTTGGCAGTACTGCAGACCTAACTAGATAAACTCAGAGTGGATATGGATGCCATAACCCAAACTGCAGTAACAAACACTGGCTTGTTCTGCTGCTGAAAGGGGCTTAAAAACACATGCCAGCCCTGGCAGCTCCAAATCACAGCCCTGGTTACACAGGGGGCAGACTGGAAGCAAGTAACAATTGCAGAGACGGTTTCTCTTAAAAGTGATGCCTGGCTTGGAAATCTTTGTGCTGGCACACTGGACTGAGTGGAGCTGTTTTGCAAATACCTGATGAACATCTAGAACCTCTCAGAGACTTCTCTGCTTACTGTAGGGCAATCAATTTTTATGCTTCAGTATGATTTATAAAATCTAAGATCCATGCATATACTGAACAGGAAAATTTGGAATATATGCACTTATATTTCTACACACTGGTTAAAGAGAAAGCCATTGAAACAATTCCAATCTCAGGAAGATATTAGATATAGATAGATATAGAGAGAAACTGTAAGGGTAATTCCTGAAGTAGCTGCCTTGAGACATATTTAATATTTTCCCTTGTGACCTTGGCAGAGAAACTAGGTTTGTGATAAGCTATTAGTACAAAGAAAGACTGTATTCCACACCAAGGGAGAAAAGAGAACTCTGCAGTAACAGAAACAGAAAGAAATTAGATAAAGTGCATGGTCATCCATATAGGAGTAAGAATTCCTGTGACAAGCTGGAAATTACAAACGAGAAGAAAGAAGAGGGCGTATTTAGTGCATCAGAGGATGACTGTGAGCAATCACTGTGATGTGGCACAAAGAACAGTAGGATATTCTGGGTGAGATGTTGCCAGGAAAGGCAGTGTCAGGACACAAAGTGTTAATCAGAATGAAACATAATGCAAGATCTTGCTGCTCATATTCAAGAAAAAGGAAGTCAAAATAGTGCAATTACAGAGAAGTTTGACACAGTAATAAAAATAAAATAAACACTAAGGATATAGATAAATCAACTCTTATGAAAGTAAAGTCTGATCTAACTATTAACAAGCTGACAAAATTCAAAACTTTTAATATTTCTTTCACAATATCCTTTATGTGGAAATAATTACAATTTAAAATGAACAACATTATGTACTACTTTGTTTCTCTGTACATCAGTTTTGGCATATTTTTCTTCTGGATATTGTTTTTTTCCATCTTCTGTTCCAGGACTATGGATAGCAACAAGTTTGAAATTCATTCCAACGTGAATCCTCACAAAAACAGACAAACTTGTATTTTTCTCTAAGACTGACAGGAAATTTTAGAAAAAATAACAGTTACCAAGGAGAAACAGAAATGACAGTTTTTTCCCTGAAGTCTGTGCAGCTATGAATTTGTATGGCTGGAGTCAGGAATCCTATTGTCATTCTACAGGCAATACCACTCAAAAAAACCCCAAACCAAACAATTTCACCCACTAACATCACAGACTTTGTTTTCAAGACTGTCACTAAATGTTTGTTTTCAAGACTAACTGGTTGTTAAAGTCAGACAATGTTAAGCATTACACAGCACTTTGATCAAATAATCCTCACAGCTCTCCTGGCAGGTAGTTTAGAGACCTGCCTAAGCCTCAAAAATAAATCAGCTGGGATAAAAACACAGCAATGTCCATCTCTCAGGTTGTTCACCATTAGACCATGCTTCTCTTGTAAGAAGGGAACCTGGCAAATTCCAGGGTTTATGGGAAAGAGGCTCTATTTAAACATTTAAAACTTTAAAGCACTTACTGGAATAGAAAAAAGGAAATGGAAATAGAAAATATGAGAAATCCAAGTTAATCCAAGAAATGTGATAGCAATTGATCACAGTGCAGTCTGGAAAGAAAATGTAATCAATACAGAGGGGAAGAAATCAAATGAAACAGATACAGCTCCAGTGGCTGAGGCACAGACGCTCAGATTGCAGCTAGGGGTGATTAATTTGTCCTCATCCCTGCTGTATGATGAAAACTAGAAAGCTAAACATTAAGAAATGTCATCTAATGTCAATGTATTTCTTACAACTGTGTAAGAGTGGCAAAATGCAAGTGTGAAATTGCTATTAGAATTGTTCTTCAGGTCTTAGGAAGTGTCTTACTCACCAAGCACTGCTTAGTCACTGCAAGGGAGTGTTTCAGTGCATCTGTGCTCCTGGGAAATGATGTTAGCATGAAAATTCTATTTACATTTAATGTATTTTCCAGTACTGACATTTTGATGACAAATTGATATTTTTGGTGACAATTTCAGTTTGTTCCAGGTATTAGGAATGTAACATTGTTAATGATAATAATGCTAACATTTACAAAGCTTATGATGTTACCAATCTAGAAGGAAAGTACCACACAGGCAAGTATCCTAAGTACTAAGCAAATACTATTTTCATTTAGGGAATAAATTATCATGATTATTTAGAATATTGTTTTGTACCTAAGAAGTAACTGAAGCCAGGTCAGTATAGTTCTGTTCATACCTAGAGGACAGCAGTTCTACTCTGCTATGAAAATCAGAATATTTCATTAGAAAATTTGAGCTTGAATTTGGGGGTTTTTTTGAGGTTTGTTTGTTTGTTTTTAAGACAGGTAGGGAGTTCTGCATCTTGGAAAGCTGAAGTATCATAATCAAGAGCTCAAAAGCCAAGCTCCCTTATTCATATTTTACAGTATCCTACTCCATGTGTAGCTCTAGTAGCTTATTGCCAACACTTTCACAGCACATTATTACTTCGACAAAAGCAAGAATGCACAGTCTTCTTCAAAGGGCTTAGAAGTTCAGGAAAAAATCTTGAAAATCTTTCTGAATCTTGAAAAACTTTTTGAGTTCCCTCATTCTGCCTTCTAATTCTAGCATTGTTCAGCCCCTCATAGGATTATCTTTGAAGGAATTACTTGAATACAGACCCTCCTCTGTGTCCTAAGCTTGCCTTCTGGAATTAATATAGCTGGTATAATTTTTTTAAAAATACTCAGTAGGTTATATCTGCAATTTATCTGGCTCTGAAGAAGAATGATATTCCAATTTCTTTCCTTTTCTCCTCAATGTGACATAGAGGGGACTTGACCCCTGCCTTTCATAGGCAAGGGAGTCACTCTAAGGATTAAGAACACACACACACAAACATATATCTGATCTTTAAACACCAAGGTCAAATCAATCTCTTTTCTCTTTCAGATACTATTAACTCTGGGAATATGAGACATTCTTCTTTCCAACTTATGTTTCATTGAGTTTTAATTCTAATTTATTTTTAATATAAAGGATTCCCTTCTTGACTTCCATTTTCTAATAAAAGTTCTCTTAACATTTTCCCCCAGAATTTAAACTCTCCTTTCTTCCCAAGGTTTAGATGATGGTATAAAAGGAATGCTGTTTCTTTAAAGCTGACACAGTGAGAAGGAGCAGGCTGTCTTAGATTGCAGCCCATTTCATTTCTCATAAGCATGCTGTCATTAGCTACCTTTAGGACAATGAACTGTATTGATTGGTTCAAATCAAGCCTGTCACCTGGTGGCAGTATTAGATGTTTGTTACAGAGCATCATCTCATCATTAATCTTTCATTAGGCAGCATGATCCGAGAAGCAGCAGCAGCAGTCACACCACGCTTACTCTCTCGAGTGATGCCACCACACAGCTCTCCCTTATTGGATCACAGCAATTACTGGCCTTACAATGCAGATCCTGAAAGCCTTATCAAATTTCCTCCCAGAGATGGCAAGCTTACAAATAATCATGTGCTGTTTCTTGGGTGAGGACATCACAAAATTACACCAGAATGCAGTAAACCCAAGTCATTTGCAATTAAATATGTGACCCTCGTTTCTGAGATGATACATCTTCATTTACAGCATATGAAGTCTTTTACAGAAATCCCAAATACATCAAATTAAGGTGTCTTAAAAAGCTCCAGTCAAAGAATAGGAAGGTAAGTGCCAAATCACATTTCTGCCTGGGAGAAATGAAGCAGAACCTCTGGTATCTGCATTGCTGGCATCTCAGTGCTGTGATTTAAAGAGCTGGGAAGCAACTGCAGGCAAATAGCAGGAGAAAGATGTGTCTTCCCAAGGACCTAAGCACTGCTGGAACAGAGCCCAAAAGGGGGATATCAGTTCTTATTTTCAGCTCAACAGCATATCATAACAAGGTTGGAAGGGCGAAAGTTGGAAACTGCACCTCTAACAGCACACACAGTTATTGAAAAGATTAAAATTTTAGTGCCTCTGAGTGAAGATTCTTTACATACTGCAACTGGCCTATAAGTCCACAGATCTGTACTTCCTCAGGTTTACAAGTATAAGGGTTGTGTATCTAAGCTATTTTCTGCAGCCATATAAAAAAGGGTTGTGTGTCTAAGCTATTTTCTGCAGCCATATAAAAGCAGCATTAAAATCTGAACACAAGACCCATTAACCTCAGCAACCATTAAAATAAAAAGGCCTAGCAAAGGGCAAAATAATTCTCTATTTGAAGAGAACTTAAAAACACATACTGCAGAAAGGTTCTTACTCATGCAGTTTAAAAATTATTCTGGCTAAATCACAAAAATTTGATCAGGGATATGGAAAAGTGACATGCACAGCACATCTGGACATAATGCAACCACCTCATTATTGCCTCAGGCAAGGTGGTGAACCCCTTCTTGTCCCACAGATGTTACAACTCCTACAAACAGCACCCTGGCAAGCCCAAAGTTGTCCACCATCAATATGGCTGTGAAAGGACTGGCAGCCTACACAGAGTATCAAAATTAAGATTAAAATCTTTTCCCACATGAAAAAGACACGTCCAAGACAGGTAGGTTCAGGTAAAATACAGGACAGGTAGGTGTGGCCAATGCTCTAAGTTGTGGGTTCCTCTCATTATGGAGAGTTCAAAATGCCAGTGTCACAGTTACTACACAAACTCCAGTAGTTCAGAGTTTGGAATTTGCTCATAAAAGGTAATTTGAGCTCTAGAAAATTGAATTGCCTCCTTTTTTATTGTGCTGTTGACTTGGGCACTTGGTTAAGTATTTATCTCCTCTTGTGTTCAGCAGGGAACATCTACCATTGCTCTCTCAAGTCCCTCCAGCCAAGCACACATTTTGGAGAAGCAAAATGATACAACCCTAATTCATATGACATACTCCATAAGATTTTGCACGATAAAAATCAGTCCCTAGTCTCATACACCTGGGTTGTGATAACAGCAAATACTGGCAAAGTGAGCTGACACAGATTTTTGTAAGAGGCAGATTCACTGTACAAATCTGGACCTGGTATTTATCACCAAAAAATCAGACTTCACTAACTTCAAAATACTTCATCACGTTGAGGTTCTTCAGTGAGGAACATGAACCTTGGAAAAATTTGAAATTTGAACTGTAATAGGCTGTTTTAGTTCATGCACTTCTGTTCTCTGGAGCTACCAGACAAATTGTGGGTAAGATACAAGTATTATGGGGAAAAAAAAAAGAAAGCACTACTGAAAAATTTCTCAAATGTGAACATGCCATTCTGATGGCATGGAAAAATTGAGACTCCTAAGAGAGGAGGAAAATACATGAACACTTCCAAGAGAAAATAAAAAACCCAAGAAATTATTATGTATCTTTAGTTGCACATAACACATAATGATTTTTTTAAATACTGAAATTTAATTTTTTCTAACAGAAAACTTTCACTGTGCATCTTTTATAGCATTCCTGTGTATTTACATTAGATAATTAAACATTTTAGCAACAATAGTTGATTACAACAAATTCTCCAAATTCTAGCAATATAACTGTCAGGCTAACATGCCTTAGGCAAAACTGCAAGCCAACAGATAAGACTTCCTGAGTGACAGCCCTATGACTTGACAAAATGCAGCAATCATAATGTTAATAAGCCTGAAAGCCTAATGAATATTGAAACACGTGAGTATGAAGAATTTTAACCAGTGCAGCTATCTTAGAAGCTACCAGAGGTTACTTCAGCCCTAACTGAAAGGTGAGCATCCATGGGGCAAATGGTAATAGCTGTGTCACACAAGTGTTTTGGTTGGGGGAATGTATTCCAACTGAAACTGCAGAAATCCTTTAGGAAGCTATGTAAACACAGTACAGGGATATAGAGGTTAACAACCTTGAAAATAATCTTGGCTGACCACAAATGGCTTCTCTCCAAGACACTTCTGTATCACAGCTTTCCACTGCACCTTCCCCAAAATGTAAACCCCAAATACTGAATTTCTAACAACAATTCCTAAAACACAGACAGGGTCAGTGGACGCTTGTAATCCAAATTTTATTGAATGTTGTTTAGTGAATGTTGATCTTCATACTCAGAAGCTTCCTGCACAAGGAGGCCTTGAAAATAAAGACATAATAGTTGCACTTTTGTAAATGAAATAACTGTGTATCTCCATACTTCCCTCAGGCTCTTGCTTGCTTGGCTGGAAAACAAAATTAAATGAAGCAGCTCATCTGCTTCACAACAAGATGACAAGAATTCTTTTCATTCTAAGAAAACATTTTATATTTGAAATATCACATTTTCTGACATCAAAAAAACCCTACCAGAATCCTCATTTCACCAATCTTAATTTCATCCATTTCACCAACTGTTACTTCTCTTGTCTTTCATTATTCCTCACCTCCAAATCACAAGTCTCCATCTTTCTGCTCTATGTGGTGGCTTCTAAGTTTCTTTGCTTGACCACCTTTAAATGCTCCAAGGAGCTAAGGTACATAAAATAAAATTAAATAAGCTTAACAGAAACTAGATCAGTCATATATAAAAACAATGAGTTGAAAAATTCAAAATGATACTGAGGATATTCCTTGAAGTTTTGGAATAAACATTGTGGCTTCATTAAAATATTAAAACACAGTAGTCAGACATGCTACTGTCTTGAATGTTAGACCTTACTTTGCTCAGAGAGTACAACTGATATCATTCTGTTGAATTAATAAATATAACTGAATACATTTACTGAATTTTGTCAGAAACCTGGCAGCAAGTTTATTGCAAAAAGGAAATATTTTGCAAAGTCTGTGTAATGATACCCTTCTCAACATATAATCAGGACAGAAAACAGAAAGTGTGACAAAAAACTCACTGGATTTGAAAAAGACCTGATATATGCTTATATATGGATAACAGATTATCACATGAAGGAGACTGTAATTTATTTCTCATTTGATAGAGTGAATTTAATCTCACAACTGTAACACAAAACCTCAAAAGTAGTCCAATAAAATTCTTGTATTTGATTCTGTTCAGAACTCTTATTTACAGACTTTGGTCCTGCCTTCTTCATGATTATCAGAGAGCAACCTGTTTCCAGTTCTTTTCAGAAAATTTCAAACTCTCAAACGCTCAAACCAGAAATGAAACAAGGAGGGAAAATTAACTTGTCTGAGAGAACTTCCATTAATTCACAGTTGTCATAAGATCAATACAGAAATTGGGTTCCTAGACTTATCCAGCCTGGCCACTGGCTTTTTAAATCTTATATGGGTGATGCAATACTTAAGTGTTGTAAAGGATTAAATTGTTAAGCACTGACAGAGCAGAGCTTTTAAGCAAATAAGCCTGATGAAGTAAGCAACTAAATATGAGATGTGACTTTCGTGAAGAAAGTCACTCTAGGGGAAGTTTAGCAGAGGTTTCTACAGCCAGCTTTTTGATATACAGGATTCAAAGAGAAGGAATAGCCCAGAGAAGGCAAAAATATATTTGTTATTCAATTAGGTAAAGCAGGGTATAAAAACCTAAAAACCTATTTAGTACATTGACATATGAAAACCTGAAAACAGTTCTGTCAAGTAGCAACTTTATATGCTATTAACAGAGCAAGGCCTGATTTAAAATACCCACATTGCATCTTATATGGTGAAGTACTGTGCTGCAGCTGGAGTAACTGAGGATAACTGGACCTGATCAATTCATAGATAGAATATTTTTCCACAGGCAACCCAGAGTTGAACAGAGGAAACAATTCACCAGTACTAAAGGATGATAAAGCAGATGTTTGTAGTGTAGACATCACCATTCATTTGGAATCTGGACTGTTTAGTTTAGAACACATGGTATAAGGATGATTGGTAGTGAGAGGAAATACTGTGAACAAGTTTACATATACCTCATTCCAAAAGCAGACTTTCTGCTTCATGAAACAATCTCCACTCCACGTTTAATACCAAAAACCACCAAAATAATTCACAAGCCTGCATCTGAATAATTACATTTATGCTAGTCTTGCCACAAAATCATGCCGTTTCATTAACTGCTCTATTTCAACATCAGAAATACATAGTCTTCATGTTACATTAGTCAGCACACATTTTCCAGACATCCACATCAGTAATTACAGCGACATCTTCTTAAAAGGTTTGCACGCATGGATGAGCATTGCTTACGTACAGAGTGCAGAACAAAACATGAAACTAAATGTATTTTGTGGGGATTTTGGATTTTACCAAGACCTTCTGGCACAGCATAACTCCATTCTATACTGTCATTCCAGATCACAGATTTGAGAAAAACAAAAGACGCTCTCATTTACATTTCAGTCTGTGGTATACATGGAATTTCTCTTAAGCAACATTCACTCAGGTAGAGCATTATTTACTAATCAAGTGTTTGGGAATGCATTAAGCAATTCCTATACAATCAACAGTGTACTTTCCAAGGACTGTAGAATGTATATCCTTCAGAGATCAAGAATTACCTACCACAGTGAGTCACACAAAATCCCAATACTTATTTTCTTTCCAAACAGCTTTACTAGAACACAAGACCAAAACCTAAATATTTACTGTAAATGACTGTGATTTTTTTGTAATATGCTCTGCCATTCTATAAATCAATCATTTACAAAAATCTTTCATTTGCACTTGACAATATGGGGCAACACCCACTACAAGGAAATAAATCCATCATCTGTGCCAGGTAGTTTTGAATAACTTCCCTGTACTCTTTTTCTTCATGACAGAACTTTTGATTAGAAAGTCATATAGAAAATATTAAACTGGAAAATAAATCTAATTTACAACCAATAGGAAATATCAAATCCATTGGAATAGCAGTAAATTATAGACATAAATGCTATTTTTACATGTATTCATACATAGGCATAAAATAAATTACTTATTACCAAACTGTACAATTGGTGCTCATCTGGAGCACCAGCTTGGTAAAGGATGCATATCAATACAGTGGTTTTTAAAAAAAACAAATAACTTCTCAATCAAAATACAGTGCTTTTGACATCAGTTTGTGAAAAACCTGGCAGAAGAGATAAGGTTTTAGATCAGCATAGGCACACAAAGTGCATTACTGAATGGTTACCCTGAGCAGTTCTGTATATATTTTGAGATGTACTTGACTCAGTAACCATACTTTATAATTATGAATAATGTATAATGCATTGTGTTAAGAAAAATATTTAAATCCTGAACTAATATCATCAGTGGAATAGAACTGATGCCTGATTTCACGGGAAAAATTAACATTGCCAGGTTAAAGAGATGGCCATTTGAACAATAACTAAAAGGAGAAGTGCAGAACTCAAGCAGGAAGATTTATCTGGGCAGGATTAATATTTGAAAAAAATGTCTGTTCAGCATTCAGAGCAACAGAAGAAGTGGCACTGTACATCCAGCACAGGGAAGAGTAAGAATCCAGAAATCCTGTTTTCCCAGGGCATAGTTATACTCACTTATGCCAACAGGACCTCCCAGTGCATGGAGCCAAGAGGTAAAATAAGATTCTTGAGGGTGGCCATGGATATAGATGCTCAGCAATGAAGGGAAGAAAGAGACCACTGTCACATGGGAAACTAATAGAAACTCTGCACTCCATCAGCTCCCAGAAGAGCATTCTCATGAAGCCAAACTGCTGTGTGCATTTGACTTTTTTTGAGCCATTGATAGGTATATTTAGATTAAATGATACCTAGACTAGAAAACTTCAGGTCACTTCGTATTCTAACAAGCCTCTTTTTTCTACTATAAATAGCGATGTTTAAGTTCTTACCTGTTGAGAATGAGTTAAATTAAGAGTGTAATTAAATCCCTTATGAATTTAAGTCAAACACTAAAGATTAATTCAATATGGCCCATTTCTGTTTTACATCCTATACTGCTTGCTATGTCACTTCCCTACCAAAAAACATCTACAGAGCTATCTATGGTTGATCCATAGATAGCTCTGTAGATGTTTTTTGGTAGGGAAGTGACATAGCAAGCAGTATAGGATGTAAAACAGACTAAATCTCATGACTAAATCTGGGTACATGCAAAAATAATTCTGTAATCAGAATATCCAGAATTACACAAGATGTATGCGTCATAAGGTCCTTTTTAAAGTTACTTTACAACCTCTTGTGTACATCATAGTTTAGAATTTTAAAAGCATAGATTGCAACTGACTTTCTGGTTTCATATAAGATGTGTTCATACTGGCATACCATTTTTTTATAAGAAAAAGCTTTTATACTCTTTTAGCCTGAGTGGCTTTTATCTTACACCAACAGAAACAATAAAATCAAAGAGAAACAGAAGTTTCTCCAAGAGCTGTCCTCATAAAGGAAAGAATTATGTTAACTCACAGTAATTATAAATGCAGTCATAACACTGGCTTCAATATAATCTAGACGTGCCTGTTCTAGCTTTGGAATAATTTCCTGGGATACTTGCAGAGATCTAGGTGGGGCAGCACGGAGCTCAGAGATGACTGGCAAAATGGTCTATTTTGGACAGTCGGAAGCTCAATGGAATTGAAAGCTTTACAACAACAATACTTTACAATAAAAATACAATTTGAATCCCTAGACAAGATTAACAAAGCAAATGTACAACTATACTTCCTCTTAGTCTTCAACATGCTTGGATGATCAGTGCCCTCACTTCCCTAGGTTTTGCCTTTATGTTTACTGGAATTAATACTTTCATTCTTCAAAAGGGCCATACACAGATGAGACTGGAATTTCTGATCAACCATTACTATTCGATCTAAGAGACACACTCTCCTGCAGGCTCCTTTGAAATTCAGTATTACATTTAGTTTTGTTGTAATCTTAGCTCAAGTTGAAAGTTAAATATTGACATTAATTTAGGTCCTATCTATATATGAAAAAAAAACCCCCAACAACACAGCTTGACATGGCACTGGAAAATTAAAGGACAGGTAAAGATCAATTTACATAACTCTTCAGTTGCTCACACCACCAATACCTAGTGTGACTACCTGCTTACAACACTCATATACTATTAGTGTTTCACAGATATTCACAATTACTTCAACCTCTCTAGAATATACAATCCACTAATAATTCTAAGAATCCACTAATAATAACTAAGACAGCAGCAAAATCCACTGTAATAAAAAGAACCAGGAAATGTGCACCTGAGTTCACCCTGCCACACAAAAATTAGTGGATTTCTTGCACGGACACATTATCTCACCACCACTTTGCATTGTGGTGACTCTTTGGGCTAACAGGAGACATGAGTTACACAGAAGAAAAACGAACCAACAACACACTCTGGAGTCATAGTGGTTTCCTTACTGTGATTTCTTTACTGTAGGTGTTGATTTCTCTCAATACCTACTGACTGCCCACATCAACTCAGATCTGCTGCTCTTCTACACCAGCAGTGGTAGAACAATGTAATGGAAGTGGCCTGTGCCTCCCTCAGTGAGGGTCAGGGCCATGTACAACCATCAGCACAATGCAGGGCAGTCCTCCAAATTCCCTGATTTTTCTCCTGATGCAGCTCTTATAAATTATTCAGGAGAGCTGGCTGTCTGCACATAAAAGCATTCTGACTACTCAAATGACTCCTGTGCTCAGGCCATGTACAGAGGCCAGGAAAGCAGAGATGCTGTAGTGCCTACGGAAAAAGGAGACAGAGGAACAGTGCACAGGGAAGAAGACAAAACCTTTTTGCTCTCTTGTCTCATGTGCAGATATCAGGGGACAAAGCAGACCAAAAAAACGCTCCTAAATGTAGAATCAGTACAAGATCACACTTACATGTTAATAAAAACAAATAAAAACCCAGTCAAATGAACAAAACAAAACATTTTTCCCTCTGCTATGGTTATTACCTATTTCTTTTTTTCCTCAGGTAGGAAATGAGACTTCAAGCAAGAAAACCACTGATACTTAAGGTAAAAGAAGATCCATCAGAAAATTTTCCTTCTAAAAACTTAATCTGTGAGTAGAGACATAAATGCAATATTCTAAGACATCCTTTGTTATCTAATTGCCTCTTATAAAGAGTTAAAGTGACATCACAGCACAGAACAAAAATGCACTCTATAATCTACTTTAATACATTTCTTTTCCTAGGCTTAAAGACAACAGCAACATTAATCAAAGAGATAGTATTTCTGCTGGAGAAAAAGTAGCCCATCCTCCTTAAGAGACATAATGGTTCCTCATACTGACTTTTATCTGTATACTATTCTGACCTGTTTTCTATTTCATCATGTGAAATTACTGAGGGATGCGCATGGTGAAATGTAAGAAAAAGCAGAAGACACCTCACAGAGCAAGAAACTCTAAAAAGGAAAAAATGGTACTCTGATTACTCTGATCATGTTCATAATTCTTCTTTATATAAATTTCAAAACATACTTCATCTATACTGAGAATCACAGTCTATTTAGGAGGTACAATCATTATCAAAGCTGCACCAACACTCAAAGCGACAGTGCTTTGCAATGATACAAATGGGTGACCAAGTAATTAGTTTGCAGAACTGCAAAAAAGGGTGACTTCCCCACTGTACATGTTATTCATAAATGTTAAGGTAATTTAGGTAATGTAATAGTAAGGTAGCCTAAAAACACATGACAAACTGGCACTTTATCTCCTCAGTAAGACAACACTGTTCAACAAATATTTGTTACACATTTTCAGCTGTCCAATATTATATGACATTTTTATACAGGAAGTGATAGATATCTCAAATAAGAAGCAACACTGCATCATGGGTATTCCCCCCAAATTTCACAACTAAGAAAGGAACACTACAGGTTACTGCTTTGCTTTTCTACAGTTCGCTATTTCTAGTATGTTTTGAAGGTGTTCTTTGAACAGGCAGTGCTCTTTTACTGCAGTGCTGTAGGGCACTTCCTGATCAGCAGAAGGAAGCAAGAGAAGCAAAATGAGCATTACTTTCTGCAAAAACTGAGTCACAGCAACAAACTTTTCTGCAATACCCCGCCCTTTGTGCCCTCCTGCTTACACGCTGCGGCAACCTTCATCAGGCTACAAGTCGAAAGTCATGTTCAAAAACCAAACAATGAAATCAGCAACTTTTGTAACAGGTCACATGAACCTGTGACCATGACTTTGGGAAAGTTCTACATTTAGCAAACGTTGCATCTACTATTCTAAGCATGTGACAAGGAGGTCTTGTTTACATGGTTTATTTATAACACTGTGTAGGATTGGGGGGGTTCAGCTTGAAAATGAGGTATTACTGGAAACTGATTAACAGTGACAATGGCAATTAATGGTTCTCCATTATTATGTGTGGGCTCATAGTAGGAACTGCAGGGAATTAATCAACACAGGCTTGTTATGCCATACAGTGACCAACTAATCCAAGTCAATGGAGAGATTTGTGCTGCTTTCAATAGCACTTGGATCAAACAAGCCACCATGCAAAAACAACTCAGCCCCAAAACAATTGATATCAAACCCTTGGGTGCGTGCTAAATGAGTGTGACTGAAGTTCCCAAACTGACACATCGTCTGCGAATAGCCAGATGCCCAGACTTGTGAGCACTCACAAATAGAGTTAATTGACAGTAAATCTGGCAGCTGTTTCAGCTTTATGTTAGTCGGAGTTTATAGAGCCAGGCTTTGCAAACAGTGCTAGAAACCCTTGTCACTGTTAGAGACCTGTTAATGCATCTGCTATTACCTATGATCTATTCACCCAACAAACTGATGCTGATTAACATGCTCTTGCCTTTCTGCAAAGGGTTAACACCACCAAATAGAGGGGGGAAAAAATGTATGAACAAACCCAAACAAGAAGCAGCCTGAACCCTTTGCTAAATGAACACACCCTCTGTGCAGCTGAACTGCACAGACAAAGCTATACAAGCACCTAAATGCCGACTGCATTTTGAACTACTTTGTCTCTAGTTCAGTGTACAGGATCAAGCTGTAATTACATTTTTATGACCAGTTTATAGTCTTAGCAAATTTAGCTAAATGGAATAGGGTAAGACTATTGTACCTGTTTAGAAAATGATGGAGGCAAACAACCAGAACTTGCCAGTTTCAAAAATGTTTAAGTTTACACAATGCAGTATGAGCCTTTACACTGTCTGTATATTCCAACTGTGCCTCAAAGACCCAAACTAGACACACTGTCATCACATATGGCTACCATGAATTTATTTATAACTTTGGGTCTCTCCATGTGCACAATGAGATGGAATAGGCATCCACAGTGTACTTCACAAAAGGAATGACTGGATTTCCAGTGTCAGATGTAATAAGTGTTCTTCATAAATCACAAAGTTTTTGAGAAAAGCTGTCTGAAGGTACCCAAAAAGGGTACAGATGGCTTTCAACATGTTCGCTGTATATTGTTTCATACAATGAAAACAAAAGGAGACCTGAAGAAGGGGTAGAAAGTATTTCTTCCTCTGCGTGACTTCTCTCCTTTAATTTACTTCAAGTCTGAGAGAAATGCTCTTTGATGAATCTAAGTATTTAGCAAAACCAGGCAAAGACCACGTGGGTCATCTTCCCAATCCTATAAACACCAAGACTCCTGTGAGTGAATGATTCAAGAGTTAACGTCAGAGCACATTAAAGGGACAGTTTACAGGAATTAATTGTCCAAATTGTAGGTCTTATTTTTAATAAGAATATCAAAATAATAAACTATTAGTTACAAAATGCTAGAGAATGTAATTAACCAGAAACTGCCAAGCTCATCTTTGAGAAACACTGACTGTGTATGCGTGTGTCTATGTGTATGTGTGTGAAAGTAAAAACAACTCCAAATAACATTCCTTGATGCTGTTATTAGAAATTATACAAATCTACACCTATGGTATTACCACATTCCAATGCCATCATGTCCCTCCTCTGCCCTGGCCCTGTGTAGCACATTCACAAGGGAAGAAGAGACTGTAAGATTGGGGACACGGGTTATCTCCTCTTGGAGGGTTTGCAGGAAGAAATTAATGGGACAGTGAAAGTTTTATAACATGAAGGTACTCCTGAATCAATGCAACTAAGTGTGGAACACTTCCACAATATGAAAGTGTTTTTCAGTCCTAGAGTCATTGTTACACGTCACCAGCTACCTACTGACATCCTCTTGTGGGCTCAGTGAGAATGGATACGGAAATCAAGATTTAACCAAGCCTTTAAAATGATTACTGAAAATAATTTTAAAAGAATCCTTATTTGTGTTAAAGATCTAAATCAAACATTATTTATTTTCTTTATACACAGAGGGTCATTCTATTCTGTATCTAGATTTTCATTGCAGCACTTAATGCTGTACAAGATTACAGATTCCTGTCCACTTAGAAATAGCAAAGTGACACTTAGAACATACATTCTCTCAATGCATGATCAGGAATACTGATTAAAAAAATGTGTCACCTTGTTTTATGGTTCAAATGTACTATAAAAATGTTCCCAAGAAACATCTGGTTTGTATTCACACCAGTTTGGTTTAAATACATGTCAACAGATAATCCTCATATTCCAAGTTGAGTGAAAACAGACCTCTTCAGCAAATTCGGCCTCACTTGAATTCATTCTGAAATAAGTGATAATTTCTACTTTTTTTTTTGGTGCAGAATATCATCCACTAGTGCTCAAACTCTCAATGAACTTCAAAATCTTACCATGAATAATCAATTCTTACCTCATCCTGTTATCACTGATCTCAGCGATACAGGAATATATTCTAAGGGATCATTAAGTAAACAAGACTACAAGACTATGCCTTTTTAGATTTCAAATAATATTTTCAGAGAACTGACAACAGGCATTGAAATTAATCATAATAGCCTTATTACAGATGCACTCTTACTTTCAACAGCTGAAAACTGTTACTTCTCAGTGCAAAATTTAAATTTAAAATTTTAGCATTTAAACAGAACAGCAATCATGAAAGAATAAAACTCTGCAGCAGTTCTCAAGAAGCAAAACAATAAAACCTGGCTTTCTTCATCTGCATTTTCAAACCCTTACAAAGATTGCAGTAAAGACAGCATAACTACCCAGGAGGTAGGGAGAGTACTACACTGTAACCACAGCAATTAAACGCAATCTGAATCAGAGAAGTTCAGCAAAATCAGGCTTAAAGTATTCTGTTTAGTGTAGCAGAAAGGTTAAAAAAAGTCAAGATTTTTCCAGATTACAAAGGGCTTTTAGGACACAAGCTACCATGACAAGTTATTGTAATGAACCTTTCTAAAATGCTAATAGAATGATAGATTATACGAAAATTAAATCAAAGGAAGTTTTTTGTAGAGTCTTGAACAACATTTAAGTAGTATGCAACTCAATCCTTAAAAATAATCTCACTTTTGTAACACAAAACAAATTTAAAAGGCAAAAAAAATCAACTTACAATTAGGCATGTGGTAGCACTGAAATGCTTTTTCAAAAGTAATTTAGTGATGTTACTGGGATGAGGGAGGAACCGAGCTTTTGTAGGAAATCTCTCAGTTCCAGAAAGTATGCCAAATCAGACAGGAGCTAATTAGAAAGCTTTAGAACACCCTGCTTTTACAACAACATAGACATAACAATCAATCTGTGTGAAGAAAGGAAACCAAGAAGGAGCAAACTCTGCTACCCAAAAACCTACACTTCTGTTGTGCATCACTTCAATTAGCAAGAAATGTCACTGAGCTCCACAGGGACAAGGTCATGGTCCACTTGCAAAACACCTTTACCTTACCTTCATTGCTTCTAAATGTAGGGCAGAAAGAAGATACCATCTCAGAATCATTCAATTTAAAAAATATTTTAAGATTTAAACATGCAGAAAAGTCAACAAAATAGAAGATTAAATTCTCATAGGGCAACTTCTGATAACATTTAAGTCTATTGCCATGATACGTGTTCATGCATTGGTTTTGCCTCTGCTGTGCTTTCAACTGAATAAATAACAGAGTTAGGATTTCTGCTAAGCATTGTGTTCACTAGATAAATGCTCCACAGTGCACAGTACCCTGCTGTTTATGGAAATTTCAAAATGGTAGTCATGATCTACTGAGTCCATTTTCAACATCTTACATTTAGTTAGACATTCCAAGGCAAAAGACAAATTCCAAAGAATTTACAAACCTAAACAGTTACAAAAACAGGAGCCTTTTGGGAAAACAATGTGGTTTTAGCTTGTCTTAAACTTCTTTTGGTTAGCAAAATGTATTTCTCATTGTTATTTACAGTATACCACAGATGTTTCTTTGTGAACTTAATAAAGTTATCCACATCAAAAAAAAAAAAAGAAAGGACCTGGTGGATACAGTGCATACAGAGGAAGCAACAGGAAGTTTTGGAAAAAACAAACAGAAGACAACAGAAGTTTCAAAGAGCCTGAGCTGCATCGAGGAGATTTATGTGAAACATTTTGACTTTACGCTCTTGGAAATTTGATCTAAGGGTGGAGGTGGGTGAGGACAGGAAGGATTAGAAGGGAGAACAGAGAAATAGGCTTAATCTATTTCTGAATTTTGAAAGCTATATTTAATATAAGTTTTCAAGTTGTCCTCTTGGTACACAGCAGTGGCAACAACAAGAAGTTCATAAATTCTGTAATTCATTCCTGTCATGACTAACGCTAACAGGTAATAATCCTACACTGACCTTGAGCACAGGCTAGGTAAAGCGACAAAATGTCAGTTGGAAATTAATAGACTTATGAAATAGTTTCATATTACAGAAAAAGCTACGATGGCCTTATTATATGAATTAAACTTTGATTAATTCACAGTAAACCATGAGAAAATTTGTTAGAGCTGAATGCTTTGAACTCTTACCAAGATTTGAGAAAGAAATAAAAAGGCACTTTTTTGCTAAGTTATCCAAATTTTCAATCGTAACAAATGCCACAAATTGAATAAATACATTTGTGAGACTAATTACTAGACTACAGAACCTGTGAAAAGCTACCTTGTTTCAGTTCATAAAGATGCTGGAGTGGCTGTTCTGCAGAGAGCAAGCAATGGTCAAAAGAAAGAGGTAACACCTTTAACATGCAATTTCTAATTCTCTCAGGTACTTACATGATTAACTGCCTTAACATTATGCTCACCATGTTGCCCTGATCGGCATGATACACCTCCTGTCTTTGTCAGAAAGCACTGAACAACTTACACAAAACACCCTGTGGCAGACTGCATATATCCTAAATTTCTTGCTCACATCTTTACTTCTCTTTTCTACCTGAAAAGAGGAGTCATCATGATCAATGTCAATTCTGCTTTCCTCAGAGAAAGGAAGTTAACATCCAAGGAATGAGATAAAGTAATTGAACTAAAAAAAAAAGCCATGGATTCTTTACTTTGGTGCTGCTAGAAGGACAGGAGACTGCCATGAAGAAAATGACAGGATACTGACTTAGCGCCTATGCCTGATCAAGAGCTGTTCATAAGTAACAGCAGAACTGCACACACTTTAAAAAATATTTTTTTAAACATTAATGTTCTCATATACCTTCACCACCCAGACTATCCCCACTTCTACAAAAACTTCTGTCAGGTCCCTTCTTGACTCCCATCTTCCCTCATTAGATTCAGAGCCACGAGTGTAATAAATAGCTCTAAGGGTAACTGCCATTCTCCACCTTGCATAACGTAACCATCTAATGAGAAAATGGTATCTCAGATACATTTCAAATGCATCGTGTTTTCTCCAGAAGGAAAAAGCCAGACTGCAAGAACTGACTTGACATTCGGCCCTGGATCATACCACAAGGAAATCCTTAGGACTGTGAAGGAGAGTAGCATGTTCAAGTCACAGAAGAAACTCCCAATTAACTTTTTGGAGAGCTCTCACAAATCACGAGTGCAACACTGCCAAATCTCCTCTACAGCCACAGGAAAGGTGCAATTATCATTTAGCAACAAAACAGCAACTCCTCCAGGCAGAACTAAATCACAAACATCATACTGAGAAACTGAAATCGCTCCTCCTTTCCCTCTGCCCTCAGGCTTATAATTAAAGGAAACTCAAAAGAGATCCTCTTTATTTCTATTCCTTGAAAACAAAGAGCCCTGTTGAGTCAGGGAGTCCAGCTTCCACCAGAAACTTCTTCTAGTCTGCCCTGAAAAATGGTTTCCAGACACAGAAGGAAACAGAAAATATACAGTGCCTTCTCTAAAATAAGATAAATGGATCTGTTAAATGTATGTCTTATGACCTTCATAAGTCTCATAAGAATTAGAATGCCTTGATTATGCTAAAAAGCTAGATGTTTTCTGATAAAAAGGTAACTGACACTTAGAAGTGAAGAGGGGCCATCATGGAACTTGAAGAATAGCTGTTAATTACTACCTATGTGAAAGCAAAGGGCTGACAGGAGGACAAAATTAGGTGCCAAATTTATGTTTCTGCTGGAACTACAGTTTTTAACTGTCCACCTGGGTTGAAAAGGTTAAGTTCTGAGGTTATGTTTTGGAGGTACTCTATTAGTCCACTTGGATTGCTCTGTGAAAATATTTTCCAGCTACTGACAGGCCATTTCTGTCTTTCAGCCTGTGGGAGCCATTCCATGCCTGGTAGCTGTTCCCAATAACTTCCATAAGGACACTCAGTACACTGAGCAAATACCTCACATTCTGGGATGGGAATGAGTAGAATCCACAGCTCTGCAGTCGAGAGCATTTATTATGCAAGACTCACACACAGACTGATACTGCTCAGTGCTCACAGACTTCCTGGAAGGTTGTTTCTGATAGGGGGCACCACCTCAAAGCCATGAAGGGCACATAGAAAATTCCAGGAAAGCTTCGCTTCCAATCACAGGACCTTTTTTTTCTAGGTTAAGAAGATTATTTAACTATTTTGCAGGGAGGTTCTAGCATAGGCTGGTACACCACTGCAGAGATGTACAATCAGTACAGATTTTCTCTTCAGGTTACAGTAAGCTTTGCAATGTTATTCTGGTGGCTCATTCAGAAGCCTATTTTACTGTCAGCATACAGTCATCCAGGTGACTAAATGGTGAGGTAAGCATTGCAAATTCCCCCTTCAGAGGAGATGCAGTGTAATCTCCAGACAACATAGCCCGGGACTGCTTTGCTGCACTTTGAGCAGTTATCTGTGCAACAACACATTTATGGGTCCAAACACAGTTCTGTTTGACAGGTGTGTCCCTAGCAGCATGTAACCAGGAACACCTTAGTGGAAGACTAGCAGCTATTACATTTCTAGAAGCTAATGAGTAATCCAGGTTTTTGATGAAGAACACAGCTTTAAGAACAGCACAAATTTACTGACACAATTTTCTAGAATTTCTTTTTTAAGGTGGCTGAAGGAGAAAGGCTTGTGTTCCTGAAGGCTTGCCCTCTCCTCTCCTCCTCTGTATGACTTAATGTAATTAAAGACACAGCCACTCTCTAATAACCACATCATCCTCCCTTGGAATGCTCTGGGACACCACAATTCAGCTCAGGCTTGCACTGCCCCACACCATCACCACACTGCACAACAAAGCCCTTCAAATGGCAACCTTCACAAACAGATGCCACTGTATCACAAAGAAGGGCTGAACAAGAAGGACTGCTAACATTGAACAGTGCACTGGCCCACAAAAAGGGCTGAACCTCTACTTCCTTCAATTTTCAGCTGAGACTTTGGCTAAGCCTATTCAAAACTACTTGGGAATAATACCAAATTAACTATTTGGTTAAGTTGTGGAACGAAAATATTCCTAGTTTAGATTTAGCTCAGATTAGTCTATATTTAGTTCAACACTTATTTTTCAAATAAATAGACCCCTAGAGTGGGAGCATGCTGATGCAGACACATCAGCCCCATGGGGACAGAACTTGGCACACTCAGTTTTGCCTTCTGGAAATTTCAACCTACTTTACATCTCCTCTACAAAGACCTTTATTTGGTGCTTATTGTATAACTCTTGATGTTTTTTTATACATCTTTCACTTGTCCACAGTGACTAGTGTAGCAAAAATTACTTGATGATAGAGTTCCTTGTTTTTCCTTGTTTCACATGGTCCACCACATTTTCTTTGAATATGAACAGCTGGGAAGATGCCATCTCAAATTAGAGACCTGATTGCTGTCTGGTCTGTCTAGAGAAAGCAACAGCTTTGGGAGACAGACAGTCACTGACTTTTATGAACAATTTCACAAAAAATCTCAACCAAACCAAGCAACCACAAACCACAACCCCCCCAACCTGCATTCAGAAGGGATCAAAGAGGACCCAGCAGCTTTTCAATACCCAGTTGTGAAATACAAAGAGTTACAGTAAAGAGTGTGTAAGCCTTGTCTATCAAATATTACTATTAAAAGCTTACACATGTGGCCCAGTATCCTTTCACATTATCTGATTCCTAGAAAAAGGCCAAGGCCAGCTCCAGCCGGGGACTGTAAACAATCCCAGGCTTCAGCCTTTCAGAGCCCATGACCACAAAGGCTGCGGAACATCCTCGGGCTGCTCTTGAGAGGCGGACTTGGCAACTGGAACAGAAATGAACCAGCATTCTTTTAACATTCTAGATACGCGCTACTGCTGTCATTGCTGTAGTTGAGAAAACGACCGTAATATCAATGGCATCCTTGACACGATACTTATGTAATAATTAATTGTGGGGAATGTCGTGTTCCAGCGGGCGTAGAAACCATCCCCTGGGGTAATGCACTGCTTTTCTTCACTGGGAGAGCACAGCGGGGAGCAAGAGCAGCACGCTTTGCTGTTTGCCCTCGCTCGCAGTGCGACACAGTCATCCTTTCATTCAGCACCCCACAAAGGGAGATCTGGCAGGGGCCCCCTTGCTGCTGCCAGATAAAGGCGAATCCACGGCACGACACAAAGAGCACCGTCAATGTTTCAAGAGCCACCAGGCCCCGAGAGCCGACGGCAGGGCTCGGGGTCTGGCTATCCCGGCGGGCTGCTCCTCGCCCCCGCCATCCTGAGGGGGACGCGGAGCGCGAGCCCCGCACCCCACGTGACGTGACGTAAAGTGGCGTGACGTCACCGCGCCCACCTCGCAACGGCTCCGGCGCCTATGAATAGGCGCGCGGGGCCACGCAGGCGCGTGCCCGCATCGTGACGTCACTGCGGACGCGGGCGCTACCGCGCCCCGCCCGGCGGACACGGTGCTCCCCGCGCTCCCTCACCTTCTATTTTTATCCCGCCTTTGTTCCCCGGGGCCCGCCCCGCCGCCGCGGGATGGACAGCGGGAGGGAAGGAGAGAGGGAGGGAGGGATGGCGGGGTGACGCCACCCGCTTCCCGGAACGGTGACGCGGCCGCTGGAATGCGCGCGGGGCTGCGCTGCCTTAAAGGGGCAGCGCCGGGCGGCCCCGCCCGGGGGGGCGGCGCTGACGGACGGGCGCAGCTGCGGGGCCGGGGGGGCGCGGGGGTGGCCGCGCTCTGCCCCGCACACGGCACCGAACACCGCACACCGCTCCGCACACCGCTCCGCACACCGCTCCGCACACCGCCTCACACATCGCACACCGCTCCGCACACCGCCGGGAGCTGCCGGGGACAGGGACCCCGCCGGGCCCGTCCGCAGCGCCCCGGGTGCGGTCTGAGCGCGGCCCGGGGTGTGCCCGCCCCGGCTGTCCCGGGCGGCGCACGGCCCCGGGCGATGCTCCCCGCGTGTGTTCCGCGTGTTCTCTCCATCACCGCGCCCGCTTCCCTGGAGCGCGGGGAGAACGGAAACGCCGGGTCCTGCCCCGGAGCGGCAGCAGCAGCAGCGCACAGACAGCGTCTGGCCGCCTCTGTGGGGCTAACCACAAAGGCACATCACTAATAAAACGATGCTAATTTACAAAGAAAGGATGCCTTGATGTATTTCCTGTACGTTCCCACGCGACACACAAGAAAACCAAATACTACGAGTAAAGGCTTTCTGCTTATGTGTTAGGCATGAACTATTGTACATAATAAAACACAATTTTAACTCAGCTAGGAGCTGAGGGCGCCAAACTACAGGTGTTGTCCATAGTAGGTTATCTCTGGGTCGGGGATGTGCTCTGAAATAAAGCCCCTCACTCATTATAAGGTCGAGATGATGCTGTACCCTCATATTTAGATCATGGCTCGTAGGGAAATCTGGGGGGGTACTTAGTCACCTATGGCATGACCTTATATTGCCACTCAATTTAGTAACAACAGTTGGTTTCTTATAGGACATGTGAGATTTAATTTATTATCCGTTTCTAGGATAAGTGGAGGGAAGTCAAAAAAAGGCGTGAGATGAGTAGTCAGCAGATGAAGGAGAAATGCTCAGAGAGATGGAGCTTCTAGAGAAATGTAAGTCTTGTCTCCCTCTCAAATAGAACATTAATGGAAATGCAGTTACTTATCAAGAAGAGATTTTTAATACGTTGCCGTAGGTGATTGTTTTTTTCCTGACAAAAATTATATGGTTATGATTTTAAATTCAGCTTTTGCCTTCTGCTTACTTTTGAGCCTTTTTATTGAATAGCATAGTGGAATCTTTCAGAATGCTAGAATTCTTGTGTTCTAAGAATGGTGTTTTAGACATCTGGGGGGAAAAAAAGCTTCCCTTTACATTCAGGTGGTATATCCTATTTGTCGGGATGGCACGTGGGAATATTGATATATGTTTGAGCATGTAACATCCTGGTAGGCAAATAGCAGAGGAGCTTGTCCGTTCGAGAAAAAAAGAAGTGCTGCAGCTTAGCCCTGCGATAGCCAGTGTGTCACAGATGTTTGTTGCCTTGTCTTTAAACTCTGGAAGAAATTCTGCTCTCATTGGCCATGTGTCTGCTTTAAGCTGGGACAAGATATGTTACAAGAACTTTTAGCTTGTTGGAGGACTTCCGGCTTTTTGCATTGTGATGCAAACATGAGCTGAAAGGGTATTGGTTTTCTTTTCCTAGCTGATCACTAGCATTAAGTAAACCAAGAAAGAGGTAAAATTAATAAAATATCAGAGGAGGTTGGCTCTGAAACGCGATCTAATTAAGATGTCAATTTAAATAAATCACTTACTGCCATTGAAACTAAATAATGAATGTGAGAAGCTGTTTATGTGTGAAAGAGATCTGAAGTTTTCTTGGAAAAGTAATTGTTTAAAAATTCAGCATTTTTCATTCTTATCTTATAAATAATCAAGCAGGCTATTCTCTTACCAATTTAATGTTTCAGTGAATCGAAGTTTGGTTGTCACTTAAGCTTCCTTGTGAATAATTATCATCATAATTTCATATCACTCATTAAATGAAAGTTGTTTTTTCCCCTTAAAACCCCTAACCTACTTCTATCATGCCAACAGGGGCATTCAGAAACTGGCACTGAGGTGCAGCTCTGATAAAAGTTTTCTGTTTCCCTGTGACTCATTTGACATTAACATAATTATGCTAGGGGAGTCAAAGTGATTTTCCAACTATGAGTAATGCACAGCACTAGACCGAATGTTTACAGGACACCGAGGCATATCAGCCAGCTGAAGTAACCAGCTGCTGATAACAGCTGAAGTAAGTTGGGGAATTAAAAAGTCTTATAACACAATTACCCTTCTTTGGCACTCGGTGTCACGCTCGGTTGGGAGGTGTCGTGTGCCCTGCGGGGAAGGATCCAGAAGCAGGGCTGGAACGAGGAGAAGACTGAGCCCGTGGGTAGTTCACACAACAAGTTCTTCATAGTTTTCTTCCCACTTGCATATTTATGGCAGAGTCGTGCTCAAAGGGGAGCAGTGATCTTTTCAAGAAGCGGCTTTATTTACCAGAGTTCATTTCAAAACACAAGTGACACACATCCTTTCAGCCAGGAAAACAAGATCAAAATGAAACAACAACAACGGCAACAAAAAAATGAGATCATCTCACAAGTGCTTTGAACCATATGTATGGGAATAGCACAAAAGAAGAAAACCAACGAGGATAAGGCAAAATTGAGTGCTGTTACCACAACATCTTTTCTCTGTAATTAAAGTATCTATGCAGGCTAGTGATAAAAAATACAGAGAAGAATTACAATGAATATGCTCTGGATAAATAGCAGAAACAGTAACTACACAATGTATTAGCTATATGAAAAATCTAAAAACAAAATCTTAGTGGTCTAGACTTGTTTCAAGTGTTTCCTGAAATGCTTAGAAATTACTGACTTCTCAGGATTTTTAAAAGTAATTCGAAAAATAGGTTATTTTTTTTCTGACTTGGTTTGTTTGTTTGCATACAAGTAGATTCTTGACTGAAACTGGGTCACTTTGTATTTATAAGTTTGACAACTTTGGCTGGATATCCTTCAGATGAGGCCTAATTCAGTAATGTGCTGAGCACCCAGAACATCACTGGTTTCATACGTCCCACGAGGATTAGCTGTGAAGGTAGAAAGCTAATTTTGAAATACCAGCTCAAACCCACTACAATTTGCTAGAGTGCTAGAATGGAAAATAACATATTAACAACTTCCTTATAAAATACCACAGTAATACAAGTAGGGGAGAGGGTCAAATGCAGAAAACAGTGCTGATGGCAGGACTGTTAGCAGAAAGAATGTATTGCAGGAGACATATCTGAAGAATTCAGAAGAAAATTGCACGTCACACTGCGTTCTTTATTTCACAAGAAAATCTGCTGAGGTCAGATGCTTGGCATGCTCTGATTATCGTCACTGACTCTCAGAGCTGGATGAGAACCAGAAATGGGAAAAAAAGTTTTTTCATGGCTGAGGAAGGCTGGAGGAAGAAAGGTTTGACACAGTATCTTGTACTTACAACATTCCCCATTTGCCAGGAGAGTCAGGACTTGGAGGTTTTCTGCTTTCTCTGCTATGTTTTTCATGCTGCGTGACAATAAGCAAACTCTAAATCTGTTTCCTTCAGTTTGGCCATCTCTTACTTACTAAGGGATGGCTTGGTGGAGATGGCTTTGCATTCCAGCTGCTACTACAATGACCAGCATGAATGTATTTAACAATGTTGATAAAATCAGCCAGCAGAACCCAAACAAAACATAAACAGAACAATCCCAGCCCTATCAACAGAAATAAATTCCCACAGCAAAATTTAGCAGTCTTAAATTTAATCTGAATTGCTATAAGCTCATCCAGGACTGCAGTTTTATAACTGCAAACATCCACCTCCTTTGCACTGGATTTACATATGTGTTCGCCGCTTTTAATTACCAATACCCCTAATTACCAAAGCTCAGCCCTCAGGTCAGGTTGCTAAAATGTATTCCAGTATTACCAGAGCAGATGCCTGTACTTCAGGTGTTATTCCTTATGTTTGCAACACAGTTCTGCTCAACTCCATACCTACCTGGAGTCCCCTAATAAAGCAGCCTTGAAAGCAACACTTCTGCAATAATCTGCATTTCTGCCTCTCCCTTTCCCACCTGGCTTTAGAAGAATTGTCTTCCTTTAATGGTGTTCAGAACAGCTGTACCCATGCCCCACCTTTTTTCTTCTTGGGGGAACTACCATTTATTTGTAACATTTATTTCGTATTCTGTGGTGAACATACAACCAGTGCAAATTCCAAGTGTTTAACCTTTGTTCGTTGTCAAAGCTTTGCAAATTAACTTAAAATACCAGAGTGAAATAGGCACCATGGGGCATTTTCTGGAAGTAGGTGATAACATCTTGCAAGTACTGCTTGCCCTTACTAGTTGGTTGGGTTTTGTTGTTCTTAGCTTGTTGTTCAAGCTGAGCTCCCAAAACAAAACCTTCACAGACAATTATTCAGTACAGAGTGTCACTATGATTGTAGAAAACGTGTAAAAGTAAACAGGTCTTTCAAGACTTGGCTTATTTTCTAAAATATAGGAAAATTAGCTGATAGTAATTTTTGGGTGAGTTTTCAGAGTATATATATATTGTAGCAAGGCTCAATGTTTCTGTAATGAAAATGACTATTTTGGTGATAACTGATAATAATGGTGATTACTCTGAAGCAGCAGCAGAATACAGTTGGAAGTACATACACATGCCAACAGCAATGAAAATAATTTCATCTCATTCTTAACTGGCTCTCAGTTACCCTCTCTCCAAGGGTTTATTCTATGATGTTACATGGCAGGTCCCTCATGTGACTCCGTACTTTTCAGAAGTATTATATATTGTAATAGTTATACTTAGAAATGTTAAATATATAAATAATATTAATATATAAAGTTTATATAATATATATAATATATTATATATAATATATAAATAATATATGTCAATTTAAATATATGCTATGTACAGATTTATTTTTATAATTTGTTTCACAGAATGACTTCTCTTAGAAAAATGAATTTATTAAGGCATAAATTTTATTGCTGAAAAACAAGACATTAGGTTTTGTGCTATATTAAAGCCCTGTCCTGCTGACACCTATGCACATGCTTAAATTTAAACATATGAGTAGTACCAAAGTCACTGGGATTACATGCACAATTAAAATTAAGCAGGTGTGAAACCCTTTCAGGTCAGGATTTCCAAATTCTTTCACTTGCGTAGAGTGAAGAAAAAACCCAAACTAGTAACTACACATTCATATAATCAAATTGCAGTATATTTATGTCAAGGGACTTACTGTTGTTTGATAGGCAAAGTAGCTTATAAAACAAATTTTTACTCAACAAAATGAAACCCTCCAATGCTATGATGACCTGCCTGAGTGGCTGTCTTTTCTAGTAGGAAAGAAAAATTGATTCTTTAACACTTTGAGTATCAGCTGAGACAAATATGGTTATTTTAGAATAAAGAGACATGTTTCTAAGAAGAGATTTTTTTTTAATGTGTACATTTCATTCTTCTGGCAACACAAGTTTAATGTTTTCAGAAAAACTCTGAACAGTATTTTACTTTGGTATGGAAATATGTATTTTGTTTGGAAGTGGTACTGAGCTTTGCTAAATCACTCATTAAAATATTCACATGACAGCTCTGTTACATTACGAGTTCAAAATAGATGATTGTGAAAGTATTGAGACTTTCTGCTCTCTGAATATTTCCCCACCTCTTTATAAAAGAGAGTTGTCCCTCGTCATCGTGCACTTGGATCATCACAGTAGAAAACAAATTGGCTTCTTACACCTTGTTAATAATTGCTGTTCTTAACTGCATAGTGGAAACTAACTGGAGAGGCTCGGGAGCCGGTAGAGTTCCCATAAAACCTCAGCCACCCAAAATCCAGCCACAGCAGTACCTGAATCTACAACCCCTGTCTTACATGACTTTATTCTCAGCTGGAAGACTTCAGTCCCCTGAGGTGGATCAGCCAGCAAGGAGTGCAGGGAGCAGCTCAGGGTCCCCAGCAGGAGATGGGGGACCACTTGCCCCTCATGTTGTAGGGAGCATCTCTATCCTCTTGAGAGACACAAACCTGAGATCCCAGCCTGTGCATTGGCCTCTTCTTTTTAGTTTAGCAAGGCATCACTCCTCTCTTGCAAATGCTGGTGGAAGGATGAGGTGGTGCTGCTTCCTTTAAGCATCCAGTAGGGATATGTAAAAGCCAGGTACAATCCCAGTGGCTGTCAGACAAGGTTTAATCTCTTACTTCCATTGATCTGCGAGGTTACATGAGCTATCAGTCTCTAAATGGGGACAGGAGCACCTTCCATGCTCCTTGCTGAGGCCATGCAGAAAATAGAGAGAGGACAGTTGGCTTGGGGGGAAGAGACTCTTCTTTCTGATTCTTGCTCCCAGGGTTGCTCCAAGATTTTACACAAGCATTTTTTACGAGCAGAAACATAACCCTGTTCCCAATCCTTTACAGCAAGTGCCTGAAAAGGTATCTGTTCTTTGAAAGGCACGACTACACCATGCAGTTGCTCACTGCCCCTGCATAGGATAGGCACCATCAGAAAACACATACTTTGGAGGACCTAGGGAAAGATTTAATATCAGGAACCCACTGGACATTGTCCTGAGGAAGGCTCCTAACTGGGTAGCAGAGGTATTTGAGCACCCATGCAGAAATGAAGCTTTGAGTGCATAGGAACTTGAAAGTTGCTCATTGTGGCATATATGGGGTCTGGGTACCAGGGTGTTTGATAGCCCTGGAAAAGGGTTTTGTATAAAGGAGCTTGGGATTTGCTTGCCTTGGGTTACTACAGCTAGTCCATTCTAAAGTTCCCATTCTAATCCATCACAAGAGAGTTTGGAAAGGAGGAAGAGTCTCTTAGGAGGAGCTCACAGAAGGAATATTTCCAGCGTAAAACAAACAAACTATAAATATTCCAGTATAAGGAAAGGATGTGTACTGGGTGAACTTTGAGATGTGCTCCAAAAATATGCTGCTGACCTCCCACTTGACATGATCTGTTTCCCTATTAAACTGTAATATAATTAGGGCTTGCTCTAACCCTGTCACTGATTTAATACTTACATCGATGGAAATGTGGCCTCACAGATCCTAGAGAGAATAAGGTATACATGTAAAGTCTAAAATAATCCAGGCATAGTAGAAGGAAGGATGGCCACGAGAAAATGCTTATCTCTCCTACCCTGCAGGATATTTAGATGTCTTATCACATAAGTGTATATGGATATTAGGCCAAAGGTCTTGGAGAACTTGGACTCAAAGCTCAACTCTTTTCATAATTGCAGGTGAACTGCAGCTGAACTGAAGTCTGAGGATTCACATAAGGAAGTGAAGAGGGAATTGGGGGCAAAATGAATTGAAATTGGGAGTTGAGGGCAAAGACTCTAATATTGACCAAAGAGAGGATTTGAAAAATAGATGATGACTCTGCTGGCAGGCAGTCATGGTGCTAAGAGTCATCATGATGATGAAAGTTGGTGATGATTAGCTCATTTCATCTCATCTCTCGTGTCTGCTGAATTTCACCCATCAAGCTTCCTGTGGAGCTCTGGGGGGTGCTGGGAGAGACATGGATGGGTCTTGGCTAAGGTAGATCGTAGAAGGGTGATCACAACCCCCTGGGTTTTGGAAGAGTCCCTCTAGGGCAGGCACGTGCACAAATAAGTAGAAGTCAATGAATAGATTTTGTCAGGAAACCAAAGGATGCTGAAGTCCCTCTGTTACACAGGAATGAGTTTAGAGAGAAGATCCATTAGAGGTCTGTCCTACCTGTACCCTGTGGTAGGAACACCCATGAAGGGGGAGAAGTTGCATCAGTGTTCTGGGACATCCTGAGGAGCAGGACTGTGGCCAGGAATGCTGCTTTTACAGCACCTGATTTATTTGTAAAAATATGTACAATAGGCATTTTAAAATAAGAAAAGGGCCACTGTTTGAGCATATATTCAAGTTGGTTATGAAGCCTACAAAACCTACAGATGCTTAGACATCCCCATGAATATTATAAGTATACACAACATTTATGGAAAAACGAGTTTATATCTTACATTACATTATTCATAACATAACATAACATAACATAACATAACATAACATAACATAACATAACATAACATGTATTGTATTATAATGTTATTGTATTATAGTGTTATGTTATGTTATGTTATGTTATGTCATATCATGTCATGTCATGTCATGTCATGTCATGTCATGTCATATTTTTTATGTTATTATAGTGACCTTTAAAAATTGTAAACCAACGCCCAGCAATCTGAGTCCAAGTTTAATGCCCCCAGCCTGCAAAGAAAACTGTGCACCTCACAGTTGCAGTGAGAGTCTTTTTTTCCCTGCAAGCACTCATTGCATAACACATGGCTGATTTACAGCCTGAGTTTGAGAAATTTCACAGACCACTAGAGAAGTTTTGGAGAAGATTTTGGAGCCTAAACATCCACTTTTGCACAAAGCATAAATCACCTGGAAAAAAAGACCTGGTGAATTTACGTGTTGCCTTCTAGGTTACATGTTCTCTCTACTTCATACAGATACTTTAATCACAAAACCAATCATCCACGAAAAATATCAAGCTAAAGCATCCCAAGTCAAATTTTTGGTGATGAAATTAAATTAGTTATGCCAATTTATATCTGCAGGGAATTCATGGCTTGTTTTGGGTACTCTGTCATATCTGTACTTTCTGCTCCAGCCACGAAGCTGATGACTTATCTGACATTTCTGTGATACAATGTAGAACATCTTGGCTTGTGCAAGAACAAGACATATTTCTTCACCCTCCCGAACATCTCTTCAAAATGGGATGGTAGAGCATGTTTTCCTTCGATCAGCTTCAAATTTAGGAGGGAAAAAAAACCCAATAAATTTAAAAAGTATTGAACTACACTTTCCCTTTGTGGGAAAAAAATCAGGATCTACCAAAATTCTAAACATATGGGTTTTTTAGAAAAATAACTGTAATTATTCTTATTCAGGGATCTGCAACTAATTAATTGATCAGCCCATACATTTAAGAAAATGTCTCTCTAACAAGAGACACAATATTAGACCTTTCCAGGTGCTCTCATCCCAAATGTGTTAGAATAAATATAATTACACAGAAATAAGAAATAATATTTATAAAGACTGTGTGAGATCTTTGTTAATAGCAAGTCTTAAGTTAGGTAAGGCTTTTTGACAGACAATATTTAGCCATGTATTTAATTGCTGTGCTGAATGTGGGCTTCTATTTGGCAGTTGAAATATTGTTATCATTTTTAGAGCTCAGTATAAAACTCTTGTATATATAATAAAACTCTTGTATATATAATAAAAACATACCAAGAATCTTTACTGGGGCTGCTAAATACTACTGCCACACATACATTCAGTTGTAAGAATAGATAATAATGCATCAAGAAAGCAAAAAAAGGCTCATAAGAGTGCTAATTAAAATTTGACATGAAAATAAAATACAGCAGCCTTATCCATTAGTTCCATTTGGGAATCTCAGCTACTTTACCCCAAAGCATAAAATATTATCCATTTCAGCAGACTGGGAAACAGAACAAAAGGAAGCTTATCAGATTCACAAAGATGGTGAATAAGGAGCCCTCTCATTTCCCAGCTATCCTCATGTTATTTCCAGTGTAGGACTAAAGCCCAGCTCCACAGAAGGAGGCTGTGCATGGTGAAAATAAATTCCCATCTCTTCCACTCAACCACCTAACCTGCAATGTGGAGTCAAGCATTGCTGTGAGTCAGGACATCCATGGCCAAAATTTCCCTTCTAAACTTGTGCTTGGTCTTTTAATAAAACCCCATCGGTGAGAGCACTGGGTCTGGAGAGAAAGACCCGAGTTAGGCTCTCGCGTCTGGCTGAGTGGGGTGAAACTTGTGCCTCCTCTTTCTGAGGAGAAATGATCTAACACACACTGATCATCTGTACTGTTTGGGGACTCTTACTCAGCATGACTGTCCCTCAAGCTGTCCTATGCTGAAGTTTCGAGCCGATTAGACAGTAAAGCAGATGGTGCCTGACTTTTCAGCCCTGTGGTGAGGACATGCCCCGGACAAGGGACATCCTGCAGTCTGCTTTTCTCTCTCTGTAACCTGCTTCTAAGGGTCACTGCAGAGAAGATGGACCCTACCCCAGCACGGATAGCATTCCCTGCTGGACTGACATCACTTGGGAAGCCCAGGTGGGTGTAGTGGCACCCTGCATCTTCCCCTGTTGCTGAGGTTGCCTTGGCAGCAGCCTCACAGAGCAATCAGGGTTTGAGTTCAGGGGGGTGTAATCAAGACAGTCTCATTTTAAAGCTGTGTGCAGCTCTATCAGTTTCATTTTATTTACTCTTTTTTCTCATTATCTGGGTGAGTTACTGTACAGTCAAAGCCAAAAAAATAAACCAGGGAAGATAAGAGGCTGAATGAAGGTTTTGATCATTCATGTGCTCCTTTCATGGCAAGGCGCATGTGAAGGAGGTGAGAGGACAAATGATAAGCACAGTGAAAGCTGCAGTGGCAGCCTTGTTTTAATCTTCTGTAGGTTGTAATCTGTGCCATACAGTGTTTCTATTTGAAATGGTATTTATGTAGGAATCAATGTTTAATAATTAGAAATGTGCATTTTTAATTATGATAACAAACTGTAATTTATGTATTTACCAGACAGATGCGATGAACTGTTTGAAGTGTCATAAATGGTATTAAATTCCAGGGTATTCTTTATATATGTGCAGAGTTTCAAGGACAATCTATAGGAACAGCTGGTTTTTATGGGGGATATGTGTGTGTGTGTGTTTGTATTTGCGTGTAGCAGCATGATTAATTCCATAATGTGTCCAGAATGCTTGCAACTTAGCACAGTAAAAATAGATATATTCTCTCTCTCACTTCCTCTCATCCTTGGTGTTCACCTGGGAGACAAGGACACAAACCGTAATTACATTAGTCCACCCAAGGGAAGCATACACCTTCAGCAAGTAATTCCTAGCCTTTCTTCCAAGTTATTTCAAGATGAGAGTTTTGTATGCTGAGAACCAATGTGACTAAATGCAGATTTTTCATAGTCTCTGGGGGCCAAATTTATCTCTCATTGAATCCAATGGGAATCTTTCCATTAACGTAAATACCATTTGGATCAGATCTAGGTACTTTCATTAGTGATCATTTTTTTACCTGTAAAGACATCAATGAAGAATGAACCTGTAACTGATCTCAATCAAAATCTGGGATGCTTTTACAAGGTGGAAAGGATGGGGAGAGGGAGATGAAGGGCAGGATCTGTGAACAAGTAGTTTTCTTGCAATGAAATGGATGGAACTATAAAGGCACTTTGTGGAGATACAATTTACATTTGCCTGAGGGCAGTTGATTTGCCTGACCTATCATTTTGCTTGTTCAGTGAGTTTTCTATGTTCAGTCTGGTTTAAGATGTGATTCTTTCATATGTGGGATCTATTTTTCTTGTTGTTCATTACCTGGATGTATCCAAAGAGATAACAAAGTTTAATTGCAGGTTATTGTGCTTGGCCAGCTTCTAGGCTGGTGCACAAAGTCCATCTGATAAAAGAAAAAACCTTGAAAATCTTCAGCAAAAGGGAACTAAAGATATACTTGACTGGGGCAGTGTCAGGGCTGTCTCTCAGCTAGAGAGAAGGGATGTTTGTATATCTTACACCCCCACCCCACACTTCTGAAACGCTGCCTATGACAATGACTGAAAACCTTCTGGGATTTTAATTTAGTAAAGTTGCACTAAAATTGGTGGTAACACTGTGCACCAGAATCTGGTCCTGAAATGTACGTGTGGCACCCAGTGGTAATTTTGTTATCAGTGCCTCCATCTCATTAAAGGAGAAACAAAAAGGAAAATGACAGAAAGCAAAAGAGAAATTGAAAAATAATAATTTAAATTTAGGAAGCTTCCAGGCAGAACCAAAAGGACCAATGGGAGAAAAATTGCTGGGAAAAAAGGAACAGAAAAAAGGGGGATGATGAAATCCATGGATACAAAGAGGGAAAAGAGAGAAGTGAGAAGAGTACAAACAGGGAAGTGGAAAAAGAAAAGGAGAAGCTGTGATTTTAAAGAAATGGTAAAGGTAACTTACAGAAACAAAGCAAAAGAGATCAGGGAATGGGATTTTAAAAAGAGAGAATAAATGAAGAGTAAATGGATTTAGAGGATTGTGATGGGAGAAGGCAGTAAGGAAAGAAAAGTAATCTGAGGAGGGAAAAAAAAGAGCAGAATAATTTTATCTTCAGTGTTAAAGAATAAAAGCAGTTAAAACAGAACACCTATTTCCTTCCACTAAACATATATTCATCTGCTCATCTGCTTGAGAGGTATTAAATGTAAGAGAGTAGCAGCATTTGCTATACAGTCTCAGTGAGAGTATTCTCTAACCCTGTGGTTTTAAACTCTCATTTTTGGACCTTTTAGGTCCGTAGAGATCCAACCCTTCCAGAGTGAATTTTGTCCTTGTTACTGTAGGTTTGGAGGGGGTTTTATTCACTTTTTGGAGAAACCCTTGGAAGTAGCCCACAGATGCCCAAGGAGTCCCCAGACAGCTGCTGAAAAACTCTGGGCTGCGTGGGGTTGGCTGATGCCACTTCTGCTGCTGATTGCTCTCTTAGTTCAGGCAGTAGCAACGTAGTGATGGAAAAACTAGTCCCAGGTTTCAACTCTGGTGTTAGTCCAGCCAAATGGGAAAACTATCCCAAAATTAGTGCATGTTTTGCTGAACATGGGAGTCTTGTCACATAGATTCAGACCTGAATGTACCACACAGCAAAAATTATGATGAAGGTTTGTTCCCATCAGAGAAGTAGAGAATAATATTTCAGGCAGAGTCATTTTAAAACCTGATTCTGTGTGGATTTTACCACATGATAACTCTGATTTATGGAAAACTATTTCTCTTATATGTGCTGTGCAGGGAAAGATTTGTCTTGTCAAGGCTACAATAATTTCAAAACTTAAAGCAATTCAAACCACAAAAGACACAGAGAGGCAGGTTTTACTCATGCTATCACTACACATTTGATTTATTTACACTTCATTGTATTTTCATCAGACTGAATGGGTTTAATGGAACTGTGTGACCAGAAACCAACATAGGATCTGGGTGGGACATGGAGATTTTGATTGTGTTGCTCTGACTGACGTCCTGCAGCAGCATAACTGTTAGGACAGGAGAAAGCTTCTGCTGTGAGATTGGGAGTCTGTTCCTCTGTATGATGGTGTCTGTAGCTCTTTTTAGTAATGAGACAGCTATATTTTAATTTTAATCAAATATCCAGTGTGTGAAGTAGTGTCAAGGGATGTAGAGGCAGGACTTGGTCAGAAAGAGGAAAGGGAAAGAATTCTTTTCTCCACACTGGAGACTCCTGGAGGGCTGCAAGGAGCTTTCCAGCCTGATTTCTCTGCAGAGGGAAAAGAACCCAGTACACATCAGCCTGAGTGATGAGCTGCTGTACCTGGCCTAAGGGAAACAGAAGTTAAGAACATGGATGTTACCTCTGTCAAAAACATGCTCTTTCAGGGGAACTGTCCCCTGCAGTTTGTGACGAAAGAGAGAAATGGATTGGAAAAGGACTGGTAAATGTTTGGGGAGAGGCAAATAAAAGATATTTTATGAGATGGAAAATTAAACTGGCAAGAACATCATAGCATCTGGTGGCTATACTGGGTGTTACTTTAACTTCCTGATAGTCTTAATTTTTTTTATTTTTATTTTTTTTTAAACTGGGGTGTGATCCAATGTCTTTACTGAGAATAACTTAGCTTTGGTTTCAAAAGTGATCTGGATAAAACCTATACAACACAGTATAGGTTATATATATACACGGAGCTGGATTTATTTTTCATTGTGGTTTCATTTTCTTTTTTAATTGAAGAGTTTCAAGCCAGGACATGTTTCAGTGGCCTAATCTCAAACATGCACAGGAACAGTTTCTGTGTTTGCTTTGCAGGGAGGAGCCAGCTCACTGCAGGAGAAGTTCAAGAATGAACACAACTGGTTTGCTGTCAGATTTTAGTGCTGGCTGCAGCTCGTGGGCAATAATGGGACCAGCAATGTGTAGCAAACAAGTAGATGTCAGTGGGCATCCACAGCTGGATAACAACAATGGGATTTCCAAGGTACTTCTACCTACATGGAAGGAGGGAGATGCTTTTTTCCCCCATTATTCTGCAACACTGCTCTGCTTAGCTGAAAATACTCCAAATACATTCCACTTCTGATACAGCTACCTAAATAAGGACAGACAGTTGCTAAATTTCTGTCATAATTGCAGCAGGCACCTGTTCTTGGCCACTTAAACTGGTGTTGCTAACACATTTCCACAGTGCTTAAAATTTTCCAACCAACCATCTTTTGGGAAGAAATTTTCCGTGTTTGGCTTCTGCTCGAGAGGAATTTTTTTTCCTTCTAGGCTTGAGAAAAACGGTGCCAGCTGTCCTTGAGCACAGCATGAATTATAAAATTGTGCCTCTGAAGTAAAAAGAACTTCTTAGGCTGTACCAAGGTGAAATAAAAAGCTTGCTCTAGACCCTTCTGAAGAGCAAAGTTTTTGCCTGGCATTATACTTGACACTGATTTACCTAGATTAATAAAAATGCAGCAATAACTATGTTTTGATAGAGCTAAGAATGGTTTATCTAGAGGTGAGTGAAAAAGCTTGCAGCTCACAGGAGCTGTAAATGGAGAGCTGCCAGGTAGGTCAGAGGAGTTCTCTCCTGCCCTCACAAAGTGCACTTCTTTGTTTGCCGAGAACAGGGTGCGACTGCACCTTCCACAGGAGGGAAGACAACGTCACTACTCCAGGCTCCTTCCTTTCCCACCATACCAGTATTTTGCTTTCAAGAGCAGGCAGCTAAATGCAAAACAGGAGTGTTAATTTTGCAAAGTTACCTGCACTTGGACATTAAAAAAACTAAATTTACTACTCCTGTCTGTATGGCCAATATTATATCTCTATCTATCTATCTATCTATCTATCTATCTATCTATCTATCTATCTATCTATCTATCTATCTATCTATCTATCTATCTATCTATCTATCTATCTATCTATCTATCTATCTATCTATCTATCTATCTATCTATCTATCTATCTATCTATCTATCTATCTATCTATCTATCTATCTATCTATCTATCTATCTATCTATCTATCTATCTATCTATCTATCTATCTATCTATCTATCTATCTATCTATCTATCTATCTATCTATCTATCTATCTATCTATCTATCTATCTATCTATCTATCTATCTATCTATCTATCTATCTATCTATCTATCTATCTATCTATCTATCTATCTATCTATCTATCTATCTATCTATCTATCTATCTATCTATCTATCTATCTATCTATCTATCTATCTATCTATCTATCTATCTATCTATCTATCTATCTATCTATCTATCTATCTATCTATCTATCTATCTATCTATCTATCTATCTATCTATCTATCTATCTATCTATCTATCTATCTATCTATCTATCTATCTATCTATCTATCTATCTTTATCTCTATCTATTGATGTATCTATATCTATTGATATATCTCTATCTCTATCTCTATCTCTATCTCTATCTCTATCTCTATATCTATATCTACACACATATACATCCAGACAACCACATGCACACAGAAGGGAGATACAGAGGGACTTTCAAGTTACTATTAGAAATCTGTATCCGTGACAAAATTCTCCAAGTAATTAAAATATCCCAGCATATACCACTCAATACATATTACCTATTATCAAAACTGAGATATTGAACATTGTAAAATTAATCAACCATTTGGAGCACTTGATTGGGATATACATTTTATATTGGTTTAGTTACAATATCCTCAAGCATGAAATGTCCTGGTCTTTCCATGCAAAGTACAGAGACTTGAAGACAGGCTTAATAACAAGTTTGCATGTATTATACATGAATTATTGTACTGGATAATCCCATGCATCTATCTTTGTAAGCTTTCTGTGTCTCCTCCGGGTAAATATGGTTTTTTTGTGTTTTGTTTTTGTTTTTATTTTTGTTTTTGTTTTTCTTACATCTTATTTTCTAGTACTTTGAAGGCTGCTAGAAGGTATTTTCTGTCTGTTAACAAACTAGAGGGAAAAAAAAGAACTAAACAAAAACCCCTTTACCACAGCCACAACCGTATTTCCCTCTCTGCTGTAGGAACTCCCTATTTTTTCATGAGATCATAAGGAAATAGCATGCTGCTGTGTTTCAAGAAAAGTTTAAAAAAATACCCTAACAAAACAAGCAAAAACCCCAAACAGTGCTATTTTTAGCTTTCTTTAGTTTCATTAAACGGGTCTTTCCTCCTCAGAGTAAAAAACGAAGCCTTCTCCTTGATGTGAAATGAACTTTTAGCTGTCATCTAAAGTAGCGTGGGGAGAAGGGGGGAGAATGGAAGGGAAGGAGCGGGGAAGAAGCGGGGGGAGGCATGAAGGCATGAAGCTTTATTTTTTCTCTAGAGAAAGATCGCTTTTCAGTCCTTTCGAAAAAAAAAAATACACAGTTGCCACTCTTTTTTGTTTTGGTTTGGTTTGTTTTTTGGATTTTTTTTTTTGCGCGTCGAGAGCGGGGACGTTGATTTACTGTCAGAAGCAAGGAAACTCTCTCAGAGTCTTAATAAATAAATAAATAGATAGAGAAAAGGGAGAGTGGTGAAGGGGGAAGGAGCAGGGGTCTGTCGGGGTGCGGAGGGATGCTGCCCGGCCCGGCTCGGCCCGGCTCGGCTCGGTTCGGCAGTGTCGCTCCGTGCCGTGCGGTGCCGAGCCGTGCCGTGCCGGCGGGGAAGCCTTGCATCACCGCCACGGGCCCGCTTCCCTCCTCCCTCTCTTTCGGAGAGGCTATTAATAGCATGACATCAGCCAGGGACTCGCCGCCAGAGTAAATACCAGCGCTGCCCGCTCGGCTATAAAAGGCGGGTGATGCAACCCGGGCTCAGGGCAGAGGAGCGGGGAGCCGAGGGAGCCGAGGGAGCCGAGGGAGCCGCTCTCCCGCGGGCGGCGGCGGAGCAGCGCGGACGGCGGGGCTGGGGAGCGCTTTGGCTCCTGCCGGCGCGGCGGCCGGAAGGTAGGTGCGAGCGGGAGAGGAGCGGNCGGGAGAGGAGCGGCGGGACCGCCCGTGCCGGCGGGACCGGGGGCTGAGTGAGCTCCGGGGAGGCTGTCCCGCCGCCGAGGGATGGATGCCCGCCGGGAGACCCGCGGCAAAAGTTTCTCCGCCCCGGGCGAAGTAGGGCGCGGCGGTGCCGTGAGCGCCGGGAGAGCCCCCGGCCCCGCCGAGCTCGGCCGGAGCCCCTCGCTCACATCTGAGGGAANCTCTCCCGCGGGCGGCGGCGGAGCAGCGCGGACGGCGGGGCTGGGGAGCGCTTTGGCTCCTGCCGGCGCGGCGGCAGGAAGGTAGGTGCGAGCGGGAGAGGAGCGG
>VWZS01004865.1:4133237-4188364 GCA_013397075.1 Rhabdornis inornatus
CGGGGGCGCCGGGAGAGCCCCCGCCCCCGCCGAGCTCGGCCGGAGCCCCTCGCTCACATCTGAGGGAACCCCTGCCCGGGCTGCCGCCAGATGTGAGCGCCGGGCCAGCCCGCCCAGCGCCGGTGTCCCCGGGCCGGCTGCGCCGCTCGGCACCGCGCGGTGGCGGCCGCGGCGGGGACACGGCCCCGGTACCGGCACCAGCACCGGTACCGGCACCCCGGGAGCCGCGGGATGCCCGAGCGGCGCGGCACCGCGGGGACGGGCGCTGGGGACCTGCGGCGACAGCCCAGGCGGTGACAAACCCGCGCTGCCGCGAGTAGAGTTATCGCTGGTATTCCCGTAAACCGAGGGGCAGCTTCTCGGGACAGCCAGGGATATTCACTTTCTTTTCTGTCCCGGTGCCTTGACGTGAAGTAGATCAGTTGCTAAACTGTTGCCTAAGCAAATCGGGCGTGACACAACAGCCAATTTCTTTCGAGAACGAGTTTCCTGTTGGAAATGAATTTTCCTCGGACTAACAGCACTTGAAAAGCTTGAAGGCAGCAGAAAATGGTTCGGGAGTGATGTGGGATGTCAGAAAGCTTAAGGTCAACTAGCGTGCGCAGAGGTTGTGAACTGTAATTGCTCTTAATGCTGTTTAAGATTAACCTCAGTGGTTATCAAGGTTTATTGCATCAGCACCGGAGGAAAAGGAATTTGTATGAAGAAATAAAACCAAGAAGCACAGTCAGCCATCTGCTGTTAGGCAAGAAAAACTGAAAGTAGTCACTTTCAATATTAAAATTAAACAAGAATATCCTCAAATACTGGAAGTGCACAGCTAGGAAGCACGTTCCGATTTCAAACTCTTGGCAGATGAGATGTAAAAGCTCATTGGACATGAAAAGAATCATCTGCAAAACAACAAACAAAAAGCAGGGGGAGAACGAATGTGTAGAGTTGTTTGAACCTACATGAATTGGGAGGGTAACATGAACATTAAAACAGTTGAGAATTCCAAAAGTAAGGCTAAAGCAATGAAGCATTAACTCAGCCTGGGAACAAGCCGTGCTGGTAACAGCGCAGGGCTGAGAAGTGTTCAGCACCTCCAGTGGCAGCAACTCCAGAGCATGTGCGTGGTCTAACAAAGTAAACAGAGATTGTATCAGAAAGGCCGGGATGGAATAAAGTTCTAAGGCTTGATACTCTTATTCCTACTGTTTCCCCAGCTTTCACACACCGGGAGGAAATGAGATACTGCTCTGCATGGCTTATAGACAGAGGGACAATTTGTACAAAAACTGGGACAAGGAAGGGCAACTTGTTGCATTTTTTAAAAAAAGTAAAATCTAATTTTCCTATTTGTTGGACATTTCTAAAACCAGATTTGTTCCTTAGAAACAAAAATGCATCTACCTTGTTATGAAAAGGGAGCATATTGAGTTTACAGAGGAGCTTTGACATCAGGCTGATTTTTTTTGTCATTTGTATGGTGGTGGCTCCTAACAATCCCAGAGGCAGACTGGAAGCTGCCCTACCAGGCACTGTTCAGAAGCCCCAGGAAAGAGCCCCAGGAAAGCAAACCAGTGGCAAACAGCTCTGCAAAATGGGACTCACAGCAGAAATCCTTACAGAAGCCTCAGCCCCCTGGCAGGCCTTCCCTCCCCAAAAGTGTTGGAGCAATTGGAGGTGCATTTCAGGATGATTGGGAGGGCACTGAGCTGTTCGGGGAGGAGAACAGCAAGTTCCTAAGGTCAAGGACACTTTCTCCTGCTCTGGGCACCTGACCACTCCTCTTTTTCACTCTAGTGACAGGTGGGTGAGAGGACCTGAAGTCATTATAGTAGGGTTTTGCTGGTGTTTGTGGGACATTTAACACTAATTACTAGAAATACACAATTTCTCAGGCACATTCTTGGTTTCCTCTGGTGCTGCTGCTGATTAATTAAAAGTTCACCTAAGGTGAAAAATAATTGAATAGACCAGCAGAGCTTGAAAATTATTAGCCCAAGTAATCATTTTGGAGGCTGGAAAAACAGTTTTACTGTTACTTTAAAACTCCTGGTTGGATTGAATGATATAGAATTAACTTTGCTGAATGAAGCCATCACCAGCATTCAAGGAGACTGAGTCAGTGAAAATAAATTGAAACTGAAATTTCTGCTGGCAATGAGGAGTTCAGTGTCATCTGGAATTAGCCTGTTTAAATTAGTTGAATGGTTGAATGCTGGTAAAGGGCGAATAACACTGGGAGGACTTCAGCTGGAAATTAATAGGGCCATTTCTGACTTGCTGGAAAGGAGTAACTGCTAGCTTTCTGAGATTATAGGATTAAACTGTATCAGTACTTTAAATGTGACTCATGAGCAGGGACTTTCGAGAATTACATAAATTTCCCAAGGTCTTTCTGAATAACAAATTGTTCCAAATAATTTCCCTATCTTGAATAATTATGAGTGAAATCCTGGCCTCATTGAGGTCAAAAGAAAAAGTCCTTTTGATTTCACTGGGGTCAGGATTTCACCCTGAGACTCTGGGAAGTGTTCAGCTCTTCTGTGGTGACTGGGTGAGAAAGAAGTGAGGAAGGCTGAAGTTGGACTGATATTTTCCAGCAACAGGCAATTCACTCTCCTCTGATTTTTATGTTTACCTCACTTAGCGATGAACCACGTTCTGTTCTCATTTGCACCAGTGTGGATTTACAGTGTATTTTTAGATATCTCTGAGCAAATTCTATCTTCTTCTCAAGGCACATGACCCCAAACATTTCTTGCTGGGTTCCAGAAGTAATGTACAGAGAACTGTGCAGTTCTGGGTTGACCCTGTGGAAATCTAGCTTACCCACACTGCTACCCCAAGGCAACTGTTTGCTTACCTGCACTAAGTTAATTACAATTGACTTTTCTGTAATTATTGTGGTTCTAATCCAGAGTAGATAAGACATACTGTAATTATCCATACAGCTATTAAAAAAACCCCCCAGAACAACAGCAACAACAACAAAAATCTACACACCAAAGATAGCTGGAAAACCAACATGGTAAAATCCAATTTAACACAAGTGACTTTATGAATAAGGGAAGTATTACAATGTGTTTTCCTGTGGATTTGCACCTTTTGTCCCTTGGACCACACACAAAAGATGCTCAATTTTCTTCCAGACCTCTTATCTCACCTCTGCTGGTGAGAGGTGAGCTGTGACTTGCAGGGATGTGTGCGTCAGCTAGCCCACTGTGTTGGATGACTGACTGCTGAGTTTTGCCTCTTTCTCCCTCAATGGGGCCACCAGTTTTCACAAAGCACATAGGGCCTCTCTCCCTTCAAAACTGGCTAAAAAAATAATAAGAATTACTAAAAAGAGAAAAGGAGAGAGCATTGTTGGATGGGTTTGTTTTCTTCAGGAATCTACTAGATATGAGGTTGCTCCATGGGTTTATATTTGCATAATTCCCCTAAAGACTCTTCAATCACAGTGTTTTATGACAGGAGAAGATCCAGCCATGAATATTTAAGAATTTCAAGCCTCTCGTAGAGGGCACATAAGGACAGTTTCAAATTTTACAAGAGTAAAGGAATGAAACAAACGGCTTCACATTTTTCATGAGTCAATCCCTCCAACTCAGCCTGTGCTGTGGAGCCACAGGGCAGAGACTTTTGCCTTTGTGCCAGCTCTTATCATTAACTATTTTTCAGGAGTTTATACCCAAATCTACAACTGTGTGTAAAATTGAGTGTGATAATTTTGTGACAGATGCTGTTGTAGTTAGCAAGTTTCGGCTTCTAGTAGAACTCATTGAGCTAAGTGTAGCTAAGATCGAGGTATGGTCTGCCCAGTTGAAGCTGGAATTCAGAGCTCTAAAGATGAAGATATTCTCCTTCTATGCTTTAAATAATACTACTACTTATTTGCTTTCTGATTTTTGTTCTTATTTTCTTTCTCTTCCTATTCACTTGATTCTCATTTGCCACACACTACCAGTTTAAAACTTAACAGTATACATACTTGCACACAATTTTTTAAATATTAAGTTTTAGAGAGACCTAGAAATTATGTCATGTGCCAATACTATTCTTAGTTTTGAATACTGACTTTGACTTAACATAAAGTTGAAGGTTGTTTGAGTGTCCGAGTTCTCAACTGCTTGTGTCTGTTGAGAGATTAGGGAAGACTAGGAATGGGGGCTGAAGCAATGTAAGAACTACAGTATTATTCATAGTATGAAATATACCTCTAAGAGATGTTATTTGCCTTTCTAGAGTTGTTGAAAGACTATCAATATTATCTCTTTTTATCTTTCAGCAAAATGATGGTCCAACACTCAGGCCAGGTATCTGCATTAGAAGTCAGCGCCTCCGCAATTGTTCCCACTTTGTCCCCTGCAGGGTCACTGGGGTTTGATGATTTCACAAATTTAACCCCTCTGGTGAAGGAAGAACTGAGGTTTGCCATTCAGAACAAGCGTCAGTTCCACAGGATGTCTTCCACTTTGGACACAGTGACTGTTTCTGAAAGGCCAGTCGAAACATCAGTGCTGAAAACAGAGGTAGGGCTCTTTAAACTGAATTTTGGTGTGAATGATTAATTCTCTAACAAAGTTTTGCCACAAGACTAGTAATTGTATTAACTATAGACAGCCCTCTGCACCATACTTGTTTCCTTTTAAGCCACCTTCTTGGCTCTCTGTTGAGTGCTTTGGGCAAACCCTCTGGTATTTCTCAGAGTTGGATATTTTATTTTCAGTTACGGACTACAGACAGTGTTTTACAGTGATTAGAGCAAGTGCTAATCTGGTTTCTCTGCCCAGTGGTGGCTGAACTTGGAATAAGTCACTGCTGAAGTTCTGTTTCCCTGAGGACAGTCCAGCAGAACCCGTGGGGGTTAAGACGTGGACCTGCTATGTCCACACTAAGTTTTTGCTTAAAGATGATGCTATCCAAGAAAAACACTGCTTTTTGAAAGTCGAGAAGTAACTTCAGTTAAGGAAAGAGTTACACCTTGGTCTGAGCTCCACGGGAAACAGAAGGAAGTGTGTTAGTATTCCCTTTTTGGTGCTACCTTTAATTCACTCATTTCTTGCTGCCTCACTCATGACACATCCCCCACTCTGCTCCTTGTGCCCCTCCTCCTTTTCCTCCCTGGGAAATGGAGGAGAGATGCAGGTGTTGGAGCCTGGGGAGACATTCAGTAAGTTTTTTGAGTACCACTGATTTTAAATGAGCCATCCTGTAGATTACATACAACCCCACTCCAGTCAGGTTTTTATTGACAATTCTGATGAAGCTCCTACCCCTCTACTGTATGGCAAACAAGGTCAGAATCTCATTTTTATGTAACTCATGATGTGAGCACTGACAGCACTATCCATATTGATTTTAAAAATCCTGAAGTTATCAAAATACAGGTCTCCTGTTTACAACATCTTACGGATTATGTGTATCTGTTTTTGTGGGACAGTTTTCTCCTGAAGAGGATGAAAGAAAAAAGAGAAGAAGGGAAAGGAATAAAATTGCTGCAGCAAAGTGCCGAAACAAAAAGAAGGAAAAAACGGAATGTTTGCAAAAAGTAAGTGACTGGCTAGAATTGTTCTTTGTCTGTCATCCTGCCAGGATCCAAACAGATAGCATAGGGTACTGTCACAGTAGGAAATTAGAAAGATGTCACCCAAAACTCTATAAACCCTTAAAAGCATTAGTTACGAAAAATAAACATATATATTAAACATATGTTAAATCCAAACCTGGTTGAAACTGACATTAAGTGAAAGACTGGTAGGAGTGAAAAGAGATTACTGTTACAGTGACCAATCTTGTCTATGTGGATAATGTTAATTTGAATGTGTACACTGAACACAAAAAGAAGTAAAATCACATTTCATAAAATATTCACTGTGGAGAGTCTGCAAGCACCTACAAGTAATTTCTGACTTCTTTATGAACAGAGTGGTGTGGTAACTTGAATTCTCTGTCCTAGAAGCTCAGTCACATCTTCACCTCTTGTGCTGTGATATAAAACTGTGTTTCAGTGTTCCTATATCTAGGTACAGGGAAAAACAGCTATGTTTGGACTTCACTAGCTTAACATGGGTTTATAGATATGTGACTTGATGTTCCAGGGACTTAAGAAGCAGCATAGATAATTTTGAGTCAATTTTTGACCCGAAAAGCTCAGAATAATTTTGCAGAATATAGCAACAATGCTTTGGGTATCTGCCACCATAAGTGAATCCAAGTTTGAGTTTCACTTTTCAGCTTCCACTACGTTCTCTAGAGGCCAAAGGAGGTAACTCTCAGTCTGGTTTTCAGGCCATTACTGACTGGGGAATGTACAGTTTCATCCTTACAGCACACTAAGTACGTGTGATTCCTTTCTCTGCCAGCCATAAGCTTTCCCACCAATAAAAGACCACAACTCTAAGAAAAAAACAGCTACTTACTCCTTGAACTTCTTGGTGTAAAAGCTGTGTCTGTCTTTTGTGCTAGGAGTCAGAGAAGCTGGAAACCATCAACGCAGAGTTGAAAGCCCAGATTGAGGAGCTGAAGAATGAGAAGCAGCATTTGATATACATGCTCAATCTGCACAGGCCCACGTGTATAGTCCGTGCACAGAATGGAAGGACACCTGAAGATGAAAGAAATCTTTTTATTCAACAGATCAAAGAAGGCACATTGCAAGGTTAAGTGACGTGGCAAACGTGGAAATATTTACGATGTTTTTAACAGCTACCAGAATCCGTGGGGAAGTCTGACATAATGTGTAGGATTCTATTAGTCAAGAGCCTTTAGGAAGGGCAGATTGCTTTCATAAGTGGAAAGAATCATTTTGGCTTGACAGCGATTCTTGCCCTGGGAAGATCTGGTCTCAATCAAATTGAAGAGCCTTCTGCCTCCAATGTAGGGTTTGCACCTGTCATACTTGCTGTTCCTAGGAGCTACAGACAACAGCTTCCGAAGTTTTAGCTCTCTGCTAGCATACAGTATGTGCACTCACGAGGTTTGTGCTAGAACACTATGACTTCCAGCGACTCACGTGGTACAGACAGCTGTGCTGGACGGACACTACTCTTCCTTGCTGCTGGTAGGGAAAGAAGACTGAGTATTTTTGAATTTCCAGGAGGATGGTTTCTGGCAGAATTGTACTGATGTGTAATGTTGCATTCTAACCTAACACACACACACAAAAACCCCCTGTAGTTCCAACTAAGCTTTGTAATTTTTTTCACAACACTTATGTGGGTTTTTTCTGTGACTCATCTCAGTGGCTGAATTTGAAGGGTCTAGTAAGTGTGACAAAGAAATGTTTCTTGCAAAACATCTGTGTAGCCTAGCTTGTATTTTATGAGCTATCTCCCCAGATACTACCCCTTGGGGACTACAATTTTGCCTTGAATTGCTGAAGAGCAGCTTGTACCATCACTTACTGACTTGGTGAATTGAACCCACTGAACTGGAAAGAAGAAACTAACTGTGCAGGGGTATTGATAGAGGTTTTGCCCAAGTAAAGAACTGCAGGAGTGAATCCCTGACTCCCAAACCTTGAAAAAAAAATTATTTTTAAAATTCATCTAGGATCTAATCCTACAAGCCTTAATCCATGCTATTACCCCTCAGTCACAGAAGAAGTTCCATGGATTTCAGTGGGTCTGCTCATGCAGATAGCTCTTACAGGCATAAGAACTTGGCAAAGCTTTTTCCATCCAGGATTACTTCCTTTTGCCAGGTGACTCAGAGGGAAAAATTATGATTGTAGCTACTTTTGTTTTACATTTGAGTGGCAACTACCGTCGATCAAAAGTGTTACTTCGAATCTAAAGGAGGCAAGAGTTTTGATGTAGTGAATACTTGTTTAATTTTTTATTAAATACTAACCTTGGATGTTTTTGAACTAGTAGAAGAGCTGCTGGACAAAACAGTTGGAGCTGTGAGTGTTGAAATTCTGATGTTTCTGTGAAATTCTCAGATTGTTTATTTCTATAAAATATACCCTTACAATTTTTTTGTAAAAGAAAATATTATCCTTATTTATCACTAATATCATAATGAGCAGAGCTAATAAATACTGCGAGCAAGATAAAACTGAAAACACAAGTGTTGCGCTGTCTTTTTACTTTTATCTCTTGGTGTTTAATATTATATATTCCTAAACTTCACCAGTCGTATTTGAGACACCACTATTAAAATCACCTATCCTTCATCTTTTTTGAAGATGAGGCACTGAGTGTCCTGAATGATTTGGTGCAGATATTGTACCTGCCAAAATTCCGTATCCCCATCAGTGGTGTCTGACTGTTCAATGTCACAATTTAAACAAAGCAGAATACAAGTGGAGCTTACAGTGCATAATATTTTACACCAGTTCTGCAGCGTTGAAATTGTGTGTTTGTTCTAAAGACTAAACTTGAAGATACCTCAGCCATGAGCTTCTTACCCTGCAAGTCTCGCATGAGTCCATCACGTATTGTACCTGGTCCTCATATGATTGTTATATTCTGCAACAGAACTACTTAGTACCGTTTCCTGAGATCTGGATATATTGTAATGTCCTGTATCACATGTTAAAGGTATGTACTTCATGTATCTGAAAAGTGAATGTATTACAAAGGTGACGTTCTAGGTCCAATTCTGTCTTAAGAATCCGTGATCTTTCTCTATATTGGAAGGAGGTTCCATTGACTTCAGCGAGAGGTTTTTTTCATGTCCTGTAAGCAGAGTTTGGAGCCTCTGTGGCAGCTTCTCTGGCTTAAAGGGAAAGTTCTAGATGTATTTGGGCCAGCTGTTTACCAGACAATAGATATACATGGAGTGTGTACAATAAACTTGTCAGACAATGTTCGTTATTTGACTTCTGTAATGTGGAAATACAAAACCGAGGCATCGCCCCGGTATCATACACCTTGGCTTTGCTTTTTGCCCCTAAAATACCAGCAGACAGGGCTGTTTGTCTCACAATTGGCTATAAAGTGTTGCCAGAGAGACTGTAATGACAGAATTCATGTGTCTCCCTTAGGGAATTTGTATGGTTGCTTTTAACCGTATCACCGGTGACGCGGGCGTCATGCTTTTGTTGCTTGATCTTATTTACTCGGCATGCCAAATGTTAATATGGTACCACTACTATTGTCAGAAGATAATCTATTTTTATTTCTCTATATGTGCAGTCATAGCTGCTCTGTATTGCTTTTGTATGTGTGTGTGTGTGCACGTGCTCCTGCACGCTGCTCTGGAAATGATGGTACTCAGGGTCACTTGACTGTGCCCAGGAAAAGTGTTTAAACAGCTACACAGGAATGGTATGTTGCATGAGTTTTCTCAAAGTATGCTTTATTCAGGAGAACCTCAAAATGCATTAAAAAGCAGTTTGTTTTCTATTCTCAAGTTTGTTTTGATACTTTAATAAAAAAGAATTAATATATATTTATTTACGTGTCATTAAATTCATTCTAGGTGTCAAGGTCCAAAAGCAACTTCGTTCTCTTAAAACAACACCGAGATATTAAAAAGCAAACACTCTTTACAGGTTTGCAACAATAAGAGTCTTATAAAGTGAAACTGGTACTGTTCACTGCTTGTCAAGGTATTAACAAAACGTTGTTATTGAAAGGTTGATTGTGAATTCCAGGCTCTTATTTGTGGCCTAGAGCTTAGATTAAAGGACTGGAAAATACAACTCCTATACCTTTCCTAACCTTGCAACCAACCAGCTGATAGTTATTTCAACTTTCTGGTTCCCTAATGAGTTCAATGCTTTTGCTGGTGTGAAGCCTTAATATTTCTAGATTGCTTTCTATAATTACATGGAAGATATTAAGGAAGTATGGCATGATTAGGGCTTTGTTTTTTTCCTCTGTGTCTGAGTATTGGTGTGTCTGGGGAGAAACATGAGGAAAGATGAACAAAATGTTCCCTCCTGCTTTTCCAAAACTGAGTATCTACACACCCAGACAGAAGTCCCTGTGTTTTGACAGCCGGTGATGTGGACAAAAAGTTTGGCTTCAATCCATTGCAAGCAGTCATAACTTGTAATACAGAGGCCAGATAGAAGGCCAGGAGCCCCAGGGATCAGGAAATCCATTGCTCTATTGCAAAATCCAGTTAAAAACATAACCTGGAATGAGGATCTAGGCTACTCTGAGCTTGGCAGTGTCGAATGCTTACTTTCCTTATTGGTCCATCCATTTACACTTGTGCAGTGCCCATAAGTATATTCACTCTTTCATGCATTCTCCTATGGCTGCTACCCAACTTTGCTTTTGAATATCCAGTTCAACACTAAATTGGCAAACTTAAAAATCATCTGTCTGGCCTGGTTTAGAAAACCTCATCATCAAAATCAGGGCTATCATTTCCTGAACTGGTATTTTATGTTTTTTTTTAAATGGTATGAGTTGAAAGCATGAAACCACCATTGGTCTCTGACATATTCCTAACAGCACAGTTGGTATTCCTTGAGCAATTATATGCCACACCTTCTCAGGTCTTGCTCTAGATGCTAAATCTCTATTTACAGGCCTATGTAGACCTCAAAGCATGCTGGGCTTTACACTGTACTTTTAAAAGGGACATCTTCTATACCTTTTCTAGCTCTTTCTCTGATATAAATTAATAAATAGCAATATTAAAGGTAGGTAGAGCCAGTGATTTATACAAGGTTGGAAATGTTTAATGAAACTGAACGGCAATAAATTTAAATTTACAATAACTTTTCTACCTGGGCCCGTTAGCATTTGAAGTTACTGATTAAAGGGATGACTTTGCTAAAGAAACCAGATGATTTATGAGTAATGAAATTAAAAGCATACAATTGTTTGTCACTAGCAAAAGAGTTTCGAAATAAAATCGACTTCGTCTTAGGAAATTCTCAAACCCAGGATGATGACTGTATCTCACATCCAGTTTCCTTGGGGGTTTTGGTTTCCCTGCCTCCTCCCCTCCAGCACAGTTCTGGTCTAGGTAGAAGTCTCGCTGAGGCTGGCCACTGCCAGGTTTCCATGTTTGCCCAGTGCCCCCAACTGGAGACCCTGAGAATCATCCCGGGATTCAATGTGCAATAATATTAATTAGCATAAGTACTTTCTAACAGTCTTCATCAGTTTGTAATTACACCGATAGAATAATTTTATTTCTAAAATAGATGCCATTCCTTTTTAAGTGTAGTTAAGATAATGAGTGACAATATTTTTTAGGAATCCTGTTGTTTAAAATTAGTTTCCTTAATGGACGCTCTGAGTCAGAACTGCTGACTCTAGGGATAAAAATAGTTATTTGCTAATTTTCAGTGCTATTAGATCTTCAAAGCCATCGCAGCTAAAAAGAGAATACAATGGAATCTATTCTTAATATAGCATCAGCTCTGGCTGCAAATATTTACTATTGCTGACAGTGATCCATTAACCAAAAAACCACCAACCTAATGATTTTCAGATTTTCAGTGTAAGTGTACTAGAGCTGACGTTCAGAAAAAATTATTAGATCTATGAAATTAATAAATAGAATATGGGAACAAACTGAGAGAGTTGAAGCTGGAATACTTATCCTCCTTCGAAAATTTAGCATCTTTATATTTGTAGACCCCACCGAAATAATCGGTGCACGACGGTGCCCGCTTGGTGGGAATGCCCACGCAGCAAATAGCAGTGTGGAACAGCAATATTTTATATAAGCTAGCTCCGGGCTGGGATCACCCCAGCGATGACAGCAAGAATCCCAGCCCAGGCTGATTGATGCCAGCGGGAGGATGAGCTCTCCGTGCAGCCAGAGCTGGGGCTGCTGCCGGCATCCGAGGAGCCTCATCCAGAGGCAGCTGGGGTCTCGTTCTGTTCCCCAGGTTAGCACAGCACGTAGCTGCCTGCATTCCAGCTGAGCAGCTCCACCAGCTCGTCCAAGGGCCCAGCCAACCCAGCTCTCTTCCTACAACTCTGATCAAAAGCAGCTGTCCAAGGAAGAATAAGAACAGGGTGAGTATGCTTCCCCTGGGTGCTTTCCCACACCAACTATTTTCAGCTGGTGAGTCACACAAGCTTTCCATGAATTCTTTAGGTAGTACCCTTCCACAAGTCTTTCTGCCAAATATTTTGACCAGTTTCTCATCCACAGTACCAGCATCTGCAGTAACTTCTGGCAGCAAGTTCCATAGGGCTATCACCACTTAGAAGAAGAAGAAGAAAACAGTTCCTTTTTGTTTGACCCTGTTTCCAGTAACTCTACATGTCCTAGCCTAAGCGTTCTTTTATTTTTTCTATTTTATTTTATTTTATTTTATTTTGGCAGCCATTTTACATCCTTGATTATTCCCCTTACCCATTTTTTTTTCTGGGAAAATTGTGGCTTTTCCTAAGACAAAAGAAACCCTTTCCCAAACCATTTCCTCACCCTTTAACATAAAAGGACTATAATTACATGTAGTATTCAAGTTGTGGGCAAGCCATGGATTGATACAGAAGGGTCTTGACGTTCACTGTCCCTTTCCTAAGAACTCCAGAGATGAGGTTTGCAGTTTTGATGACTGCCCAGCATTAAGTCTCACACAATGCAACGATCTATCATCATCCCAAGATCTCCTTCCTGAGTGGCCATGATAAACTCAAGCCCAACTCTTCATATAGATGCTAGGACTGATTTTTCCCATATACACTACCTCATTTTTACTTACCTTGAATTTTATCTGCCATTTTAATTTCCCAAATGTAAATATAAAGTCTTCTTTCCATTCTTCTGAAACTGCCTTTCTCCCATCTGCCCTGAGTAAAGCTGTACCATCATCAACCTTCTTGCTACATTACTCATGCTCTTACCAGATCATTTATGAAAGTGTTGAGCTGTACAGGTCCCAGTAAACTTTCCTGCGGAATGTCACTGGATGACCTGCCCCTCATGGGAGAGTTCATAGCTTAGTTTTACTCTCTTTTCTACCTTTTAATCACACATAGGCATTTTCCCTATTCATAACTATTCCATTTCTTGAAGTAATTATTTGTTGAGTGAATTTACTGAAACCTCTTTAGAGGTGTCATAAAATGCACCTACTGAATCTCCCTGATCCATATCTGCCAACCTCTTCCAAGAACTCCATATGTGCCTGTAAACCTGAATTAAGTTTTATAAAATCCATTCTGGCTCTTTTCAAGTATTTGTCCAGGTACCTACTAATTGAGGGTTCCTTTATCTTAATTCCCATTAACTTGTCTGTTCAGATTACAGGCCTATAGTTCCTTGGATTCTCCTGGAACCCCTCATAAACTTTGGTGGCATATTTGCCATACTCCAGTCCTCAGATAGCAACAAAGATTAAGCCAGAGTGACAGTGAGAGTGTTATGCATTATTTTTAGTATTTCACCAATTTTCTTTTTCCATTTTGTTTGAGCCTTTTACTGAAAACTCACTTGGTTAGTGCTGTTTCTTCTCAAAAACTCAACCTGTAGTCACTTCAGTTTCCACTTTCAGATCCTCTGTTTGTTTTCTTCCCTTTGCCCTATCCTGGAGAGGGCTCTGGCTGGGAAATTATTTCTTGAGCTTCTCAGCCCTCCGAGAGTTCCCTTTGTACCCTGATCATCAGTTCTCAATAGACTTTCTAACAGGTTAATTGTTACTAATACATCTGAAGGGTGATTTGGTGTTCTTTTCAGTTCTTTAGCCACTCTGTTCCCTCGGCTTCCCTCTGACAGGCTTCTGCCCTAAGTGCCATCTCCTGAATGTCCCCTGCAATGGGGTCTTCATCATCCTCAATCACATTTGGAGCTTTTAGAGTCTGTCAGCTACTCCAAGATTTTCTGTGGTGTTAAAGAGTCATTACACATCCAATTATCAGATTTTAATACCTGCCATGCTGTGTGACTTAAGTATACCAACTACCCAATGTCTCAGTTCCTCCATCTGAAAGACGAGGGGAATAACCAATACCATTCTTTCTACCCTTTCTTCATCCCAAGGAAAATAAAATCCCTTACTTTTGAAGGATGGGTCTTTTGAACAAGCTTTATGAAGATTCACAAATCTTGTTAAATTACTAGAAAGCTCCTGAACAGAGGAGTAAATTTTATTGCCATATGATTACCACTTACAGTCAAGTGAAACCATCCAAAACACCAGTAATTAATGGTACTCTATGCAACCCCTGGAAAACTTACAGTGCTTTGGGGTCTTTTTGGCTAGTTTTGGGGGGAGAGGGTTGTTTGTTTTCTTTTATTATTCTTTTTTGTTAGTTTGTTTGAGTTTGGGAATTTGAGTGGAGGGTGTTTTGTTGTTTATATGTTTTACATTTTCTATCTTTAACAGCAATATCGACACCACAAGTGTAAACAATCAATGAATCAAATACGCATTAAAAGAGAAAATCCTTTGTATCAAACAAATAGAACATCAGTTACCCAGGTTACAGTATACTTATAGGCTATTTTGTAACCTAAGTGGAAAATCTACATTTGGCCAATTTTCCTGCCTCCAAAGGATTTATTTTACACACAGAATTGCCCACGTGTAGAGCGAAATGAGTTCAGTCAGAGTTCTCCTGAGCACCCAGAAGACACTTCTCTGTGAGGGAAGATCATGAGTGCCTTGGATGCTGTTATCCAAACCACTACCACAGTCCAAAGTCTCAATCCATTGACAATTGCTTGGTTGAGAGCTGAGATGAGAACAGGAATTACTTGGGAACAAGTAAATGTACAATAATCCCTCTGCTGAATGAAGCACAGCTACCTTTTGTTGGCTAAAACCAGGGATCCTTTCTCACCTGGCTTGGAGAAGCACAGCCCTCTGATGCTGGCATGGTGAGAACTTCCCCTCTTATTTTAGTCTCCTACAACCATCGAAACTGGATCACACAGGGTTTGTAGCTCCCACATTTGTAGTTAACCCCCATGGGTTTATCACACGTCTCCACATCTGATGATGTGAGACCCTCATTCCTCATGACTGTAGAAAAAATACTTAGAACCATTACTTGTGTATACTAATTTCAAAAACCAATAGAAAATAAAATAAATGTATTGCATTAGCCTGTTCTCATTCCATGTTTGAAATCAAATGTTCTGCTTTGTTTGTTTGTGCATGGGTGTGTGTCAGGTGTCTTTGTTTGAATGTCTGAGCTTGGCCACACCACATTTCCCTGTTAGCAGTAAAATTATCTATGGACAGAGGAAAGAGTGGTTAGAGAAACCAGTTATCTGTGCTGATTATGAAGGGTTTACAAATATTGGGATCAAAGAAAGAAATCCTTAAAATTTATAACAAAAGGAAGATTAATAACAAAAGGAACAGAGATTGATTTTTTAAAATTTACCCACTTTTCAGGTAATACCATGCTTCTCTGCATCTAGCAAAAATCACCAAGAAGCATATTGTCCATCTGTTGTTACTTTTATCTGAGTTTCTCAACAGCATTTCCCCCCTCCTGCACTCTATGCACTGACACTTCCCATCTTTCTAGGAGTCAATACTTAAATAAACAGAATGTTACAAAACTGGTTTATAGCACACAGCAAAACAGTTCCCTTAAAGAGAAGGGAAACTATTCTACAGGAAGCTAAAGCAAATATTAAATTGCATAAACACTTATTCAAAAGGAGGAAATGCTACCAAAACCTGGCCACACAAATCTAGTACAATGTCCATGGACAGCAATAAGAGAAGAAGGACACAGAACATAGACAGAGGACCATTTTCTATCTCTTCCCAAAAATATGGTGCCATCATTTAAAGCTGTTTAGATATTGATAGTTTTGTTCCCAAGTACTTTAAGATGCATTTCACTGTCTCATTATCCAAGTTGCTTGCATAGTCCCCCACCAGCACTCACAATTGTTGTTTAACAATTTCCTAAAGCACAGGAAAGATCATTCTGGACACTACTTTCTCAGAAACAGCAATGCAAATATGAGAAATGGATTCCCTCTGAAAGCCAACCTGTCACAAGCAAAAGCAGAAAAAATTTCAAAAATTAAATTCTTTCACAACTGACCTCTTCACTCTAAATATTCACAGACACTGAATGCACTATTCTCTTTGCCAAGCCTCTAGTTCTGCTGCTCACAGACATTTAATCAGTGTTGTAGCTGCTGAGAGGCTATCCAGTTATGTCTGGCATTCCAGACTGCTCTTTAAGTAGTAAAGCATTAATGTACTACTCCTGTGCACGCAAATGAAAGAAGGATATGAATGCAGGGGCTGGACAAGACATCCTACCAAAAAAACCCTGCCAGAGCTGATAAAGGACCTTGAGTTTTAAAGAGACATTTCAACACCCACAGACTAACTGTGCCATCCACGTTGTGGAAAAACCATTGGAGTGTGAAGTTTTTTAAGCAAGCCTTCCAAATAAACACACAGCTCCATGCCCTTCCCAGGAAATGTTCACGGCTAGGCTGATCAAATCCTTCAGTAGCCTGGTCTAGTGGAAGGTATCCCTGTCCACGGCAGGGGGACTGGAACTAGGTGGTCTCAAATGTCCTTTCCAATCCAAACCATTCCATGGCTTCATGAAATGTGTGTGTGGTCAAAAAAAAAAGCCAAGTTAGATCCCAATGGTCAGACAGGCAGGCAGATTCCCACTCAGAGCACATTCCTAGAGCTATGGGTGTGTGCAAGCACACAGAATGGAAATGCAAGTGATGAATCCCGATATTTGTACATGGGCAGAAAAAAGAACAGAAATTTGGGGTTAGGCAGCAGACAGTTGGAATTATGGCTTAAATCCTTTTGAGGATTTAAGTGGCACTAAGGTGCTTTAGTTCTTGGACTGAAATTCGAGCACTAAAGAGTATTTCTAAGTATGGATAAGCATATGCATTAGTAAAGGAACAGAAGTTAATGCCCAGTTTCCTCTAAAATGAATTCTGTGTAAAACACTTGGTTAATGTTTTTACATCACCCTAGTAACATGATCAACATTACCATAGAAGCATCTTATATGGAAAGACAGATCACGCTAACCTCATGAAAAGGTAATTCTACTTCTATGACTCATGGCCATAAATCCACACTTGTGGAGTGAAATGGACAGGCACCAACCATCCTGAGCTCCCAGTGATGTCAGGTTAGTTGGCTATTCAGTATATGTAAATTTGGAAAAAAAAACCCCAACAAAAACAAACCCACAGTACATGTCATACCAAAATTTATAACCCTCCAAAGTTCAGCCTGTTCTGAGCAATTAACACAAAATTACTGCCAGAGCTGTGATATATTAGAATAAATAACTCTTTAAAGAGATACAGATGTTAAATGTGTATGTGCCTTGGAGAGTCATGTTAAACATTTAAAAATAACCTCATTGATTATTGGTGTGTTTAGATTTTATAAGATCTAGGGCTGGCAGAGGACTCTGTGGTTCTTGTTCCTTACCACACCACATGTGTGATCTGGATTAAATTTCAGAGGGAGGTCTCTTTTTGTCCCTTCCAGACTTCTACTTAGTAAGAGTGCAGCAAGCTAAATTCAGAATCAGGGTAGGAATATGCATCTCCAAAATCTGCATGGGTCGCATTTAACAGTGGCTAAATAGTGGTGTAGTACAAACGACAATGCTGGTGTCCAAGAGATGTAAATCATCAACTTCAGTGGTTAATCTTCAGAGTATATAAGATGAGAATCAACCTAAGACAACAAACGCTTCACAGATAGGTGCTGAGCAGAGTTGCACAAATTTAACATGTACAGGCTTTTAAATGAGTACAGTATTATCTGCCTGATGGCAAAGAGCAATGATATCATGCAATACATGGCAATTGCAGCCTCAATAACAAGCATTGTGACAGTGGACTGGAAGGTTTTCCTTTCAAACTCTCTGTTTTATATATATACATACATATATATATATCTACCCTCCTCAGCAGGTAAGCTACAGTTTAAAGCTGAAAAACAAATTCTGTCTCATTACAACAGTGTCACAAAAACTGTTCTGGCAGAGAAATGAATGCCAAGAGGTAAATAAAACATTTCTTTTGCATTCTGTCTTTCTGGATAAGCAGAACTTGGAAGTATTACAGTAAAAGGTAAGAGAAATTAGAAAACTACAGTTTTTCCTCTCTGGCTCTTTTTCAGCCCTAGCTTTATGGTAGCCTCCCCTCCTGCTCTGGGCCCCTACCTCCCTACTCAAAACACAAACCACCTGCACATCTATCACCCAATTTTCTTTCCTGCAGCTCCCAAATCTCCCAGCTCAGCCTGGTGTGCTGCCAGTTCCTCCACACTCAGTCACAATTCCCAGTGGTGCTGCCCTCAGCACGTGCTCCACAGGTTCTGCAGGAAGGCTGAGTTCATGGTTACCAGCAATCATTTCAAAAGCACCTAATGTCCAGCATGTGGTGACATGGATAACTAACAGAAGAGTTTAACATTTAACGATTCTCCCCAAAAATATACGTTATGTTCCCTCACTTCTTCCTCTTAAGCATCTCCAGTACACTTGTTTGCATACTTGCTGGGGGCTGAATTAGCTGCACTTAGTGCATTTTACCACATGCTCCTCTTTTAGGAATAATTCACACACAATGAGAAACTTAGACCATGATATAAGTCATTGTTAAACTTGTCTCAGTCTTCATTGTAATAAGCACTGCTTAGAAACCACACATAAATTTGTTGCTTTCTTATGCCACCAAACAGCAGACAAATACAAAGTAATGGGCCATTCTTTGAAGTGCTAAAATCTGTCTAGAAAAAAAACATACATGGTACAAAGAGTAGCTTCAATTCCCAGTTTATGAGTTAGGACCAAGGAGTTTGATCACAAGGTAGTTTTCCCGTTTTAAATGGACAGGAAGCCCAGCCCATGCAGCTTGTTGGGAGATCTATGGTATTCCACACATTCTCATTCAGTAGAACATTTCATAACTAAGAGTGAAAACTGTTTTGTTTTTAAATAGGAAAAAAAAAAGACTCTTTAAAAATAAGTAATTAGCAGAAGAGTCTGTTTCAAACTTCTGGCATTAAAAACCTATTGCTATTGTTTTAGAATACCAGTTTTAGTTCTCAGTGAACTCTAACTGCCACATAACTTCCCACTGGACATGGCTGACCAAACCCCTGTAATACAAGGCTTCACCAGGAGCAAGCAGCCCATTGAGCTCAGCTTCTTCAGCCTTGAAAAAGACAGAAAGCTTCCTATAGATGAGGTATGTCTTTCATCAATCTGTTAAAAAACAAACCAAAGCAAAGTTATGCCCTTCAGCCTTTCAAAAAAATTCTGATCAATCTGGGCTTTAATTGGAGCATCTGTGCTTTAGTTCATTCATCTCCAAGAAGAAGGTGTCTTTTTCTTGCTAGTATATATCTGAACCTTTCTTTTGATTGCAAGTTCTTAGATGGTTACATACAGCCAGAGAGCCCAAATCATAGATTTTGATCAATAAACAGTTGGTTCATAGAATCAAAGAATGGATTGGATTGGATTGGATTGGATTGGATTGGATTGGATTGGATTGGATTGGATTGGATTGGATTGGATTGGATTGGATTGGATTGGATTGGATTGGATTGGATTGGATTGGATTGGATTGGATTGGATTGGATTGGATTGGATTGGATTGGATTGGATTGGATTGGATTGGATTGGATTGGATTGGATTGGATTGGATTGGATTGGATTGGATTGGATTGGATTGGATTGGATTGGATTGGATTGGATTGGATTGGATTGGATTGGATTGGATTGGATTGGATTGGATTGGATTGGATTGGATTGGATTGGATTGGATTGGATTGGATTGGATTGGATTGGATTGGATTGGATTGGATTGGATTGGATTGGATTGGATTGGATTGGATTGGATTGGATTGGATTGGATTGGATTGGATTGGATTGGATTGGATTGGATTGGATTGGATTGGATTGGATTGGATTGGATTGGATTGGATTGGATTGGATTGGATTGGATTGGATTGGATTGGATTGGATTGGATTGGATTGGATTGGATTGGATTGGATTGGATTGGATTGGATTGGATTGGAAGGGACCTTGAAGACCATCTAGTTCCAACCCCTGTGCCATGGGCAGGGACACTTCCCACTAGACCAGGTTGCTCAGAGCTCCATCCAGCCTGGCCTTGAACGCTTCCAGGGATGGGAAGTGTTCCATCCACAGCTTCTCTGGGCAACCAGATCCAGCGTTTCACCACCCTAATAGTAAAGAATTTCTTCCTAATACGTGATCTTTCATGGAATCACAGAATCATCAAGGTTGGAAGAGACATTCCGGATCATCCAGTCTCCTAGCACCACCACTGTAACCACTAAACCACATCAGCCAGTGCCAGATCCAGACACCTCATGAACACCTCCAGGGATGGTGACTCTACCACCTCCTTGGACAACATATTCCAATGCCTGACCACCCTAAAAGTGCAGTTTTTTTCTAACATTTAACCTGANTGCAGTTTTTTTCTAATATTTAACCTGAATCTCCCCATTTTTAAGTTTAAGGCCATTTCCTCTTGTTCTCTCAGTGTAGGTACAGCAGAAGAGACCAATCCTCACCTCACCCTCCTTTACTGAACAGAGTACTCGAGTTTAAAGCCATTGCAGCTTGTGCTATCACTACCTGCTCCAGGACAGCATCCCTCTCACACTGCTTTAGGTACTGAAATGTGAGAGCCAGAGCCTGCTCTTCTCCAGGCTGAACAGCCCCAACCCTCTCAGCCTGCCTGCACAGCAGATGATCCCAGACTTCTCAGGCACAATTTGCCCTTGGTGAAGCCATGCTGCCTGTCTCAAATCACCTTATTTCCTATGTGTTTTAGCACAGCTTCCAGGACGATCTGCTCGATGATCTGGTCAGGCACAGAGGTCAGGCAGACTGGCCTGTAAGTCCCTGGATCTTCCCTTTTTTAAAATCAGGGTTATGTTTCCCCTTTTCCAGACAGTGGGAACTTGATTAGACTGCTACCATTTCTCAAGTATGATGGATAGTGCTTAACCACTTCCTTCAGGATGTGCAGATGCATCTAATCAGCTCCCATGGACCTGTGCACCTTCAGGTTCCTTAGATGGTCTTGAACCAGAACTTCTAGAGCAGGCAGTTCCTCATTCTCCCAGTCCCTGAAAATCTGGATTTGTTTTCCATAAAAAGCTCAGAGATAGACATTTCTTCATAAAGAGGGGCAAGAAGATTCCCTTTGACTCTACTGTTGTGAATTTGCATTTACCTAATACAGCAAAACAGAGAACATTATTTTACCAGAATAAAAAACAAGACAAATGATGGCAAACATCCCCTGCAGAGACATGCCAGAAATACTTATTAGATTGAATGATTCAAGAAACTGAAATTTGGCTCTGGGGTTTATATCCTACAACCCTGAGCTGGTAAAGATGGGAAATTGTGCCAAAAAAGCTACGAGACAATTTAAGGCAGAGGAAAATATATTCATCTGTTTTTAAAATAGGAACAGACATAAATGGTAAAATAATCTACGGACAGAAAAATAATAGAAAATTATTAAAAGAGAAAAATTATTTCAGGCCCTCCTCAGAAATTAACATTCCCAGAAGATGATTCTGAGACACTTCCCCGAAATACCCTCACTTCTGATAAATCATAAATCAGAATATGCAGTCTGTGCAAGAAGACAGTTTCTTGCATCTCCTTTGACTTTTTAAAGGAAAACAGTCACCATCCATAGGGATGAAGATAGGGAAAGGAAGTACTAGGGACTGTGGACAATTAGAGGGAGAGAACACAATGTAGAATCACGTGTATTGATAGGCAACATGAGTGATGAAGGCTTCTGTCCCCAGTAAGACAGATTTCATAAATGACAATGATGCCGGATTTCAAGGGATACAACAAAAGGCAAAATTCAGTTCTTGCTGATGCCTTGAGAAGCTACCTAGCACAGAGGCTAGACAGTGTTAAAGGAATAAAGTAGGTATTTATTAAAAGGCCTTCAAAGGATACACCTTGGGCAGTTCAAGAGCCTGGCTGAGGTTACACCGAAGATGCACCATGGGTCACACATTTTCACACTTTTGTAAGTGTTGGTTCATTTACATGTTGTGGTTAATTGTCCAATTACAGCTTCAGGTAATGAAGTCCAATCCTCCCAGATTGCTCTCCTCAATTCACTGTTGTTTCTACTTTTTGGGCCTGAAGCTGCAATGGTGTCCTTGCTTCTCAGGCTGGAAGAGGATTGTTTTGTCTAACTAAACTGTGAAGAGAACTTACTAACACTTTACATGAAGTTCAGATACAGTACAGAATCTGGAAAATAAGAAAGCTAAAACTCGAGGCATCATAGCAACCTAGTCTTCTACTGATGCTCTAACAGGTGGCTTGGTTCTCGTACATAATTTGGTCACCCAAACCCAGAAATGCATAGTTCATACAAAGACCTTTTCACTCTTAAGTGTGCATAGCACTTCCACTGCTTCAACACAAGCTGGGAGCATGCAATGAGCAGCACAGCACTGAGTCACAAAGCTGTGGGCTATTTCATTTCTAGTAAGGGTAATGAGAAATAAGAAAGAGCCCAAACGTAGGGTTTCTGTCACAGTCTCCTTCTATGAAATGTGGTATTTGCAGCCTGTGTTTCTCAATCAAACATTGGCAGATCAGCTCGTGTGAACAGCTCAAGGACAGTAACCAGATATTTGCTGGTTGCAGAGTAGGCAGCACCAAGCAGAAGTGAAACACGCTTTCAAGTGCACTTTCCTCACAGCAGCCCCATTCCTTCTCCCCACTGACTAAAGACAGGGTGGTGCATTAACACTTCATATCCAAGTGTAAGTAGCCTTTCTGCTTCCTCTCCCATCCTCCAAACAACAAGCACAATTCTTTGAAATGCTACGTGTTTTGCTTCTCAGATGAACTCAGCACTGTGTCAGCAAATGACAAGTACAAATGCTGGCGCCAAAAAGATGCAATTATTATGCATGGCTTGTGCAGGACCTTTACATATTTCTGGCACTAAAATGTAAGTCTGTTTTGCGTCATCTGGATGTGATTCTAGTATTTTAGTTAATTCAAAACAGCATTGCATGCAGTATGCTCTGAGAAGTTTGGCTCTTTAATGGTAAGCCAACATTAAGCAGATACTCAGTCTACCCACACGAAGGCTGCTGGAATTTCTATTGGAATGAGGATTATTCTCTTGTAACAGCACTGGTTTTGGCTGCTTGCAGCAGGCTGGGCAGAATCATCAGAAGCAGATCATTAAAGCTCAACACATTCCCAAAAGTCAGACTAAATTGGCTGGGCTGGAAGGCGGTTTATACATTTTCTATTTTTATCCAATAATAGAAGCTTGGTTACTTTGGCCCAAATCCCACAGCAGGTTTCCTTACAGCAGCTCAGGGATGTGCCAGCCTCCCTCATCGGCAGGGAGGCCCTCTGCCCATAAGTTGGGGTGGGCCTGGGCTTGGGCCAAGCTTTCCCTTACCAGGAAGAGGCATTTGGATCATAGAATCATGGAGTAGCTTGGTCTGGAGGACACCTTGCAGACCATCTCATTTCAACCTCCTGCCATGGACAGGGACACCTTCCACTAGACCAGGTTGCTCAAAGCCCCATCCAATCTGGCCTTGAACACTTCCAGGGATGGGGCATCCAAACTTATCTGGGCAACCTGTGCCAGTGCCTCACCATTCTCACAGTAAAGAACTTCCTTCTAATATCTAATCTAAATCTACTGCCTTTCAGTTTGAATCCATTCTCCTGTGTCCTGTCACTACATGCTCTTGTAAAGTCTTTCTCCATCGTTCTCATAGTTTCCCTTCAGAGACCAGAAGGCTGCAATTAGGTTATCCCGAAGCCGGTTTTTTTCCCCAGGCTGAACAATCCCAATTCTCTCAGCCTTTCCTCGTAGGAGAGATGCTCCATGCCTCTGATGCACTTGGTGGACTCGCTCCAACAGGTCCGTGTGCTCCCTGTGCTGGGGACCGCAGAGCTGGGTGCAGCACTGCAGGAGGGGTCCAGAGGGAGCAGAGAGAGGGGGAAAATCCCTTCTCCCTCCCCGCTGCCCTCACTGCTTTGGGTGCAGTCGGGATTGGTGTCGAGTTCTTCTCCGTGGCCCCGAAACTCCCCCTGTGCACGGAAAGCCTCTCGCTTTCCGCTGCCGCGGGGCCGGGCGGGCGCGCCGCCGCCAGGGGACACTGCGGGCACGGCTTGGGGACACAGCGGGCACGGCTTCGGGGACGCTGCAGGGGCACAGCTTGGGGACACCTTGGGGACACTGCGGGCATGGCTTGGGGACACTGCGGGCACAGCTTGGGGACACTGCGGGCACGTCTTGGGGACATCGCGGCAGAACACGAGGGCCGAGCTGCCCGGGCCAGCCCCGCACAACCTCTCTCTCCATCAGCCCCGGGGGAAGGGGCTGCAGCCTCTCTCTCCATCCATTAGCTCGGGGGAGAGCGGACGGGAGGCACTGCTGCCGGTCCCGCTCGCCTCCTGCCCCGGGACAGCACATCCCGCTCACCCGGCCGTGCCTCCCGGGGATCTCAGGGGTGTCCGGGGGCTGATGTGCGGATCGTGCCCCGGGAACACCCGTGGGAGCCGTGCGGGAGCGCACGGACACGGCTGCACGTCCCAGAGCGGGACTTCCAGGCGTGTCAAACCTGCGCCGCGCTTTGGCACACACGGGGACTTCCCCTCGTCTCAGCGAGCCCGGATCCAGTAAATGAAAATTCTGAGCCTGCTGGTTATCTGGATGGAGAGTCCCTGGCGGCAATTTATAGACTGTATGTTGTGACTAACGATCACTGGGTCGCTGGGATTTTCTGAAGGCTTTCAGGTATTGCCCGGCAAGCTGCCTTAACGAGAATGGAACACGAAGATGACAGCGGCGACAGCCAGCAGAAAACTCAGTGTCCATGGAGCCTATTGCACCGCATGGGTAAGATACCAGAAGGGCTCGGGAGATACCGAGCATCTCCAGTGACAGCTGCACGGCCAGTGCTGTAGCACACACTGGACAGGAGCTGTGGGCCAAAATTACAGAATAATGCTAACCCTGAGCCAATACCTTTAACGTGTGTCCTCAGAGCACACACAGAAGCATCAGCTCAAATCCCCCGAGCGGGATGGCCATCAGAGCAAACACCAACTTTAACAGCACAGGGATTGCTACACATCAATCTTGCCAAAGCCACAAAACTGAAAACACTGCACAGTCGTGCAGTTTCCGCTCCAGCACTGTTCAATGTAGCACTGAACAAGGAAAATCCTTTATTTTTAGCTCTTTACTATTAACTGTCCCATCCTGTCAATTCATCTGCATTGTTTCCCACACAGAGGCTTTTCATTTATTGCACACTGCATTGTGCACACACACTTGAACTTGGGTTCATAGGTACACTTGGAGAGCAAGCATGCACAGTGATTCTATAAGCAACTCAGAGGAGAGCATGTGTAACAAATCACATCATCTCTTGGTAGTCACTTTAGTACAAAGATTGGGAGGCAGCTCATGTTTGATCATTATTAAACAATAATCTGGTCTGCTGATTCTGCTATAGAACTGGAAACTTCTGGCAAGAAGAGAGCAACAAACATCTCCAAGGTCATCTTGACAGGAGTGGCCTCCCACAACTTAAGCCACATTGTCTTTGAAATGATGATCAAAGGAATATGTAACCGCTTTTTAAAAATAAGCATGTAAACTCACTAACACAATGGTTAAATAGAAAAACATTACCCCAAATAATTCTCTCTCATTTGGAAGCAGAATGTATTTCACATCAACTGCAATTTCTCTTTTTATCAGCTTTGTCTTAATGCTTTTAGTATTTTACTTGTACAGCTACTTGTACAATCTGTTAGCCAACATTTCATTCACTGCTTTTCAGTCAATGCTTGGAGTTCCCTTAGAGAGACACATAAATCCTGCACTGATCATGCCTCCTCAGCAAGAATGACACACACTCAGGGGCTAAAGCACTGTCCCCCAAGGCAACAAGCCTGGTGTAAACTCTGGAAGGATTCCCTAGGCATTGCTTTCCCTATGATTGTTTCAGACCCTTATGCAATATTATAGAGGGCAAGTCCTAAAGGAATTTATACTGGCGAAATGGTTTTATTTTGTACCTGAATATCCCTGGAAAAACCAGAGAGAAATGAAATATGGGATATGTAGGGGAAAGTACACATGATTCTGTAAAAACACTTAGTATTCTGACTTCCTTTTCAGGGAGCTAAACATCACCTGAGAAAATTATTAACGTTTTGCAGCTCCCAAGGGAATAGTGTGGAACATATTCCTGCATGACATAGACTCATGTCTCACCTGGAAGCCCTGACTCATTGCTTGGGTACTCTGTTCTGTACATCAGATGCTGTGTAAGACATGATTTTTCCACTGTGAATTATGCAACTTCTGTAATAAAAACTGCGTGAGGAAACTACGAGAAGCTCTCAGTTCCAAGTGAACTTATTCAATTTTATTGGTGCTGGCAAACCTCTCTGCCAAGTGGGATATGGATGGACTGCCTTTCCTGCCTGATTCATGGGATTCAAATGTAGTGTGCATATTGTGATCACACTGCTGCAAAGGCTACTTGAGGGCTTTGAAATGCCATGAGCAATTATGGACAGTAATCTCCTACTGAGTATTGCAATTGTACTGCTATAGCAAGCATTAATATAGAGGTGAAAAGGGTTTATCACTTAATGCCTTCTCTTGAAGGCACAAATTTCTTTGAAAATAAAGCTGTCTGTGACATGCAGAGGTTCACAACATACCCAAGAATACACGACCACAAAAAATATCTCTATATATGAAATAAAGAAATCATCATTCTAATCATAGGAAAACTTCCAAATCTCCACCTTGCTTATTCCCAAAGGAAAGTGGAGAAGGAATGGAATTTTTTCAGATTATTACATCTGAATCAAAAAAGCTCCAGAGAAACACGGATGATGAAGAACAAAGCTCTGAGTAACCAGCTAGGTCAGCCTGGAGAAGAGGAGACTGAGGGGCGAGTTCATTGTGGTCTTCAACATCCTCATGAGGGGAAGTGGAGGGGCAGGCATCAATCTCTTCACTCTCCTGACCAGTGACAGGACTCAAGAAAACATGTCAGGGGAGGTTTAGGTTGGGTATCAGGAGAAGGTTCTTCATCCAGAGGGTAGTTAGGCACTGGAACAGCTCCCCAGGGCAGTGGTCACAGCACCAAGCCTGGCAGAGCTCAAGAAACATCTGGACACCGCTCTCAGGCACATGGTGTGACTCTTGGGGTGTCCTGTGCAGGGCCAGGGATTGGACTCAATGATCCTGATGGGTCCCCTCCAGCTCAGGGTATCCTGTGATCTGTGTCAGTTCAGGAGATCAGTGACAGCACCACGACTGCCCATCAGCATCCAAGAGTTCAGCTATTACTGAGGCACGTTAACAAGCCAGCTGAGATATTTATGCAGCTATCAAGTGACAGATGATCTGTCCAGTTTATGTACACAAATGTTGGATGCCAAATGAGGGTGAAGGGATTCATAACATAATGTGTTCAGTAATAAGCACGACCTCCTAATTCAAGGCATTCCCCAGCCTTTACTTCTGTCTCTCTGCCATAGCAATCTCCCCTCCTTCAGCTGTGCCACATCTGTTGTTTGCCAAGACATTCCAAACAAGATCAGGCAACTGTTGCTCAGAAAAGGCTCTTTTTTCACACAAGATTTCTTTTCAGCCATCTACAGTTCAATGACCAAGTTTATTACACAGCCTATAAACATTGTGCTGCCAACAGAGGGAGAGCAGCAGTATGAGAGAAGGGTGGGAGAGAGAGGTTAAAACCTGCTTTTGTTTCAGAGACAGCCAAAGTGCATCTTTTCCTCTGGATGGCTGAAGTCTGCTCTTTCCCTTTCTCTCTCCCCACTGTGAGTAGGAGCAGAGCATCTTGTTGAAACCCTGGCAGGAAGGCATTCCCTGATGACAAATATCACTGACCTGAGGGGTAGAGAGGAGCAGGTTTCACCTTGGCGTTTCTCACAAGATTAAAATCAAAACTTCTCACTCTTTGACTGCACCACTAATAAACCACAAGTAAGAATACTGTGATGCTTTACCTTAAAGCCTCAGTGGCCTTTCAAAGGAACCAAGACATTTGAGTGAGAACTGAAGTGGGTTAAGCAGAGGTTTGTCCCTTTCTGTCAGTTCTGGTAATCAATGGGCAGGGGAGCAGAGTTACATCCATGCAGTCAAAACTGTGGCTGCTGCATTTACCAGAAGCTATTTCTCAGTGCTCTTACTCAGCTGGAATGTACCCACATAAACACCCCTACTGAAATCAGTTTGTTAACTAGCTGTCATCCACACCCTTTTTAAAACCCCTTTGTACTGCCAAGATGGCATAAAGGCGGGGTATAGGGAAAAACGCAGGAGTGATATTTCATTTTATTAGCAAAGTTGGTAGGACCACAGTTTCGAGAACAGCAAGGCAAATCATCCAAGCACCTGACAACATTTGCAGTTGTTTGCAATTTTCCCTAAGATTTTAAGAAAATCTAGACTGCAATGTGCAGCTTCACAGCCTGAATATGGATCTGTGCCTGCAAAACCCTTTCACCCTCACTGGGAGTATCAGCACACAATTAAATCAAAATATTTAGATTTGCTAACTGCAGTGCTGTAACAGCAATGCAAATCTTTTTTTTGCAATCCGAGAAAGTCCCCTTTCATGCCAAATATATATGAATTAAACTTGCCTCGTAGAATTCCCTCAGTGGACAGAAGGTTGAAAAGAAGTCTGCTCCATTAAACTCCAGAGAATAATCTCGGAGAACTAACCCTGGGCTGCTAATTGAATGACATCAGAAAGCAGCCATCAGCCATGCTCTGCCAATTTCCTATACGCTGGAGAGCCTTGTCAAGAATTGCATTAAATGATCTGTCATCAACTGAATATTAATCTCTCAGTATTTTATTACTCAGACCTAAACAGGGCCTTCTGGAGGGCATGAATTATTGGCAATGGGAGCCAGTAATTACAAAGTGAGGTATAGTGTAGAAAACATGATGAGCGAGTTTAAGCGGTGTCTGGGGACAGTTTAATATTGTGCTGGCAAACATTGCATGCAATAAAACCATTTGAGAGAGAAGAGATATAATGCAGGAATCCAGCCTATAAACAACAAAAAGGAACCCCCAAAGCAGAAAGTCACATTTTTTTGTTTCTCACATTAAGGTGTAACCCTCCAGGCTCTGCTCCTATAACAGAGCAGTAGATTCTGCCAATACCTTATGGATGTGCCGAGTTTCTTGGATGTGCTGCAGGACTGGACACATTTTTAACATGTAGTAATTTCTATAAATGAGATGCCATATTCCATGGCCTGCCTTTCGGGTGCTATGTGGCTGATGAGAGTCTTGCTGAACCCAGTGGTGAAAGGGATCCAAGCAAAAGCAGAGATAATTTGAGGAAATTTGTGCTATTTGTGCATAACATGGACGTGATTCTGTTGTAGCTAAGAAACTATTTCAGTACAGAGAAAACACAATCCCAATGAATTATTACAGTTGAACCATCACAACCTGAGCCAACCATGAACAGACACTATGTATTCTTAAGGGACAGAAAGGAAAAATAAATCAAAGCACACTCATGCAGGGGATCAGCTGTCACAGGCACGGCATATGGCTGTTAAAAAGATAAGAGGCTTTGGAAAGCATCACTGAATTATCAGGAAGCCTCAGTCCATGAAACACAGAACCAACCTCTCCAGGTTACACAATACAGCCTGATGTTCCCACAGCCATCATTATTGCATGAGAAAGAATGAGTAAAAACAGAGGAGTTTTGTTCAGGTGTATCAGGGCATGGAAAGAGGAGGAAAGTACTGAAGCATTTCCCTGAATTGCAACTCAGTGCAACAAATCCCCTGCCTTGAAGAACTCGTATTACTAGGTAAAATGGGCGGATGGTGCTCGGAAGAGATATATCTAACCTGACCAATGATAAACAGAAATTTACCTTGCAAGGCACAATGGGCCTAAATGAAGAACATTTGTTTATTAAACAGGAGTTGAAAATGCATAGCATAAAAGAAAAAAAAGTCAGTATTGTTAGGGAAATTGGACTGTTCCTGAGCACAAAAAGTAAAGACGCTGCATATTGACTTGGGATAGATTTTTGTGTTCTCACTCACTGTTATTTTTAATTTACATTCAGTAACTGAATTACTGCTCTTGAAATGTTACTGTTTCATATAAAATGCTGTTTTGGTATAAAACAAGCAGCAGACATGCAATGAGACTTTTATTAAGAAATGTTGCTTAATAATTAACAAATATTAATTTATTACTGCAACAGTTTAATATCCTTGTGTTATCATTTGTGATAGTATATTCCTCAAATTTCTGAGAGCAAACCAGGAAAATGACAGCTAAGAGTCTCTGCATATGCATCTGATGTTAGATAGTGAGATAAAAGTGAAATTGAAAACACATAATCTGGTTTTTCTTTTGAATGCATGCACATGGTACTTAAAAAGTAAAGTAATTTAATTTTCCTGAACATTATAAAATGTATAACTTGGTATCAAAGTAATTATCTACAAATATATGTTGTTTTGTGAATCTGTAGTTGGAGGTGTACAGAAAAAAATCCCAAACAAATAATGGTGGAAAACCAATTAGTGGAAACCGTGGGAATCGTTTTTCATGTGAATTAGGTGGAATGTTTGGAGCTTTGCAAAATATCAATCAAAATTATATAAAAAGCTGATAATCTAATAATTTAGGGTGAAAATATTTTGATTACACAGTCTCTTAGCACAATGATAAAAATACAGGTGTGTTCACATGTGAGTGTCATTCAGCATTTCTCATAAAAAGCCTGACTGGTTATGTTACTTTATATTACAGCCCTCAATCGCCCATATTTCCATTTATTCTCCTCTACTTGCGTTGTGTCCACAGGAAGATCCTGCTCTTGCTGCAAGCTGCTCTGCGTGGGCTGACTTCATTGACTCATTGATCTGAAACTCCAGACGGAAGAAGGGTGGAAGTACCAGCAGGACAAAGGTTCACACACAGGAAAGCTCCCTCAACATTTTATTCACCTGGAAAACAGGACAATACCTAAGTTGTGGTCAGTAATCTCCTCTCCTGTATGATTAAAAAGACTCTCAAATTTGAATGCTCTTGGCTATTAATCAAGTCCTTAAACAGAGCTGATGAATCACCTACCCCTAGAAAAGCATGATCAAGGGTGCTCAACCTCTCAGTGCACTGACAGAATAGGTCCTGAGTCCATACTGGAACTCAGCAAACAAATGGGATGACCAGAATTTACAAGGGAAATTTCTAGCTTATGTACTATTGTCATTTACTGTAAGAAACAAAAAGAAAAAAATATTCATCTCTAGAGATTATTTACCTTGTAACCCAATAGTGCACTTGGAAATTACTGTACCCTAAAACAGCTCTGATAAGCAAAGATGAAACTCAAATAGTGAAAAGGGAACTAAAAGAGTTCTTGCTTAGTATCAAATCCTGTTTTAAAACTTTCTGCTCTTAAAGACATCCTGTTTATATATTTAATCAATGAACTGGATGTAAGACAAACAAAAATGGCCTGCAATCTTCTGTGAAATGCATATTTGCAAAGTTGGAGTAAGTGAGCTTTTAAAGTAAACAGCTAAACAGCTTGGGAAATTCCCCAAATTCCTGGTAAAATTTGTTTCTGTTTCTCTGTGAACAGTGTTCTAATTTTTTTTTTTCCTGGGAACATATCATGGTTCAATTGTAGGCATTTAGAAAAGAAAACTCCCTTTCTTTCCTGCTCTTTCCTTACATGGATCTAATAAAAGAATCCAATTTGGTAAGAGACTCTGCCTCTGACAAAACCTTACATCTGACCTCCTGTCAAAACGAGTTTCTGGATAATGAAATCTTAGGGGATTGCTTTGTTTGTTTTAAGATCTGCTTTCTTTTAAAGTCCAATTGCAAACTTTCTCCAAAGAGAATAAGGACATTGGGACAGGAGAAAATATTTTGGATCACCGGCGTACTCAATTTGTCCCAGATGAAATACATGACCTTCATCCCCAAACGTAGTGGGTTGCACATACACATGCCAATCCACAAAATTGCTCATATGCATCATTTCTGCTGGAAGGCTTTCTAATGTCTTTCTTCTGACAGGCAGAAACTTCTTCACATATATAGCTCAAAAACAAGTACAAGTTATACCTATTTATTCTGCTATGGCAGCTCTTTCCCTCTTTCCCTTACATGATCTTTACTCTGATGTTATTACATAGATAATGATCCCACCACTTTTCAGCAGACTTTGTCTCTGAAGTCTAAAAAAAAAATATATATTCTTTATTCTCCTAACCTTCCCAGTAGCCCTTCTGTGCCCCTGCACTAGTTTTGGTTCATCTTTCTTTATTGTGGTTGAGCAGAAATGTGTGCAGTATTTCAGATGAGGTTTGGCCAGGCTCCCACATAATTACATTGATATTTCTCTCTTTAAGAACACAAATAAAGAAATAACCCCATCACTATGCGTCTGAGTTCCTATTTGTCTTTCTTTTTGCTCCACTGCATTGATGTCTCAGCATCACTTGCTAATATGCTTTTGCTTGTTCATTCCATTGGCATTTCCAGCCCAGGAGTCTCTGCCTTGTGACACAAATTCTTGTGAATTGTTCTCCAAGTTTGTGAAGAACTGCATGCTTTGCATCGTGGCAGGACACTAGATAACCCCATCCAGGTTCCCTTGTCCCCAAAAGGCTGGAGCAGATGATTTTTCAGGGCTCCTTCCAACATGGGCTGTCCCGTGACTCTGTGATTCTACGAATAATGTCATTTCTATTCCCTTCTGCAAGGTCATGCAGTCTTTTGCAGGGTATTTCAGTCTTCTTCTGTAGTAATGGTCCCTTTGTATCTAAAGTATCTTTGCCAAAGATACTAAACAAGAGAGGTCTGTGATCAGTCCTTGAGAACCTCCACTTATAAATAATTTCTTAGCCTAATAGCTCGCTTTTCAAAAATAACTTTTGCCATTTTCCTTCAGCTAATTTTACTTTTTCAATAGCTAGTCCTGTTTTTCAATTCTTGCACAACTTCTCCAACTGAAGCAAATGTATCTTATATGGCAATGCATCAAATATTTAAGCAGAGTCTTGTTGCTTAATCCTTATTGTCAATTATTTACCTAAGACAGAAAATAAATTAGTACTCTCAAGATTTAGTTTATAATGGGAAGACAAATTTTAACAATATGCTTATCCCAAGAGAGACTACTTACAACCCTTGCTTGGAATTTCAAGAGCTTTGATATTTTGATAATTTGGAATAATGAAAACATGACAGAAAGCCCATTATGTGACAGTCAAAGGAGAAAGTTCTTCCACCTGGCTGGAGACTTGTACCCATACTGTGCTCCAAGGGGAATGGTCTGAGTACACTTCACTGGACTGCAGCCAGATGGGTGTAGCAAGCTACCAGCAGTCCTGTAGAACTTTCTAAATACATACAATAAAAGCTCTCCTACTGCAATTTTAAAGCAAACACACCTTTTACAGATGTCATTTTCCCTTTGCCTCCATGGAGAAGCTGCTTCAGGGATGAGATAAGCTGTGACACTGAAGCATGGTAGCCATCCAGTACTGACTCCACGAATTAATGTTTTCATTCTACACCAAGACCTTTGTGGTTTAGCTTTTCCACTTCTAAAGTGAACACTAATGATTCCTTTACAGCATAATTAGCAGGAAACAGGTTGTTTGCAAAAGCTATGCCAGCTATTTTCACAATACATTCGATGTCATGATTTCAAAATTCTGCAGTGAGAAAAGATTCCTACTCTACCATTACAGTTTTTTTCCATAGGAGCTACATAGAAAAAAAAAATACCTGAATGAATGCCAGAAATGGAGTATGTAATCCCAGGGATGATTGTTACTACGGTTTCTTTATTAAGAATTACCCACTTCCAGTGAGCCTGTAGCTATTCTTGAGTTAAATATTACCCAAGTGAGTAAGCAATGTACTGCATGTCCTCTGAGGCTGCTGTAGGACCGTTTCTACTTCCAGTGAAAACAATGTAAATCCCACATTTCCGCAAAGAATGAATCCAAATTCTTTCATTCTCTTATGGATGTGTGCCCACACCACATGCTGTATGTACATGTAAGATGTTTCTCCAGTGACCAGTTGACAGTAACCCAGGGTTTACAAACAGAAAATTCCTACCATCCTATAAAGAGAATAACATTTAGTCTTTGTGACAGTAAATAAACTCCCCACTTCTCCTGCTAATCAGACATCCTTCCTTCCTGTAACAGGAATTGTATCACTGCTGATACAATGATCACACTGATGGGAAGAAGAGAAAAGGGATTTTTTTAAATTGTTGTTTTATCTATCACTTTCACTGAGACAGAAATTCTAGACTGATTCACAGATGGAAACCCCAAATGCCATGCAGCAAAGCATTCATCTATGGACAGGAAACAGTATGGGGTTGATAGGCTACAGTAAAGGTTATGCCACCTTTAAGTACTTTTTAAAAAAGACTGCACAGACACCTTCCTTAATACTTGAGTGACAAAACAAGGCACACATCAAAGCCTTTAATCATATACAGGGTATACCAGTGAAGTGTAATTTCTATATGGCCCTACAGAATAGCCTTGATCCTCCAACACTGATTCCATTAAGTGACGTTGTCACCAAGCCATGTAGGAACAGAAGGAAACAGGAAGAAGGAAAAAAAAAGAAAAGTGGCATTTGAAATAATGAGAATACAAAGGCTAGTGCAAGCACCAAATGCAGATGAGATCAAGAGGCATTGCAGAAGGAGCACTAAATTACAGTAACTATACCAGGGCAAAGAACAGAAAGTCTGCAGAACAGGCTGATTTAAATTTGTTTTTTTTAAATATGTACTTTCAGTGAGACTGGATGAGCACATGAAGGCACTTATAAAAGTTCACAGGCATGTGAACCTGTGAATATAAAATACCAGTGGGAAGGAGCAAGACTTTCTAATAAGCTCTCTTGAGGTATAACAATTGATCTCTGTTACATGAGCTGTTCTGGGAAGCTTGACTTTGCTTTTCTGTTGATTTTTTTAGCTTTGGAGGCTAAAATTAACTTTTTAAAAATATAATAGTAATTTTCAATCTGACCCAACCAAACCCAGCAGAAATTAATAGATAAATAGCTGAATTGGACCCAGTCTGTTCCTAGAATAGATACTTTTATCTGTAAGTTTGCAGTAAGCACTTTGCCTCTTCATTAGACTCATAGAAAATGCAAAAAAAGAGATCCACATTAACTGAATTTTGACAAACTGTAACCTTCACTGTGAACCTAAGAGGCAAAATCCAGCTTTGTTAGCAACCTTCCTCTACATGACATATCCACAAATAGGACTGCAATTCACAGTGTGCCTCACATGAACCATGATCTGAATATAGAAAAGATCTTCCCTATTTACCTGCATCTGAAAATCATGTGGATGTAATACAGACCACATTTTTGTGGGGAATGAGTCAAACCAACTGGAAGCTTTTTGAAGCTACAATACATCAAGTGGGATTTTAGCCATATATAGATGTGAAACCTTTTTTTTTTTGATGGTGTAACACTGCTACAAAAGGAGAGGTTTGGATCTGAAAAAGAATTTTTGGTTGCTTCCTTAACAAATGGCCTTTTTCCTTTCTGTTCTCCTTTCTGGTTCCCTATTCATGTAAAAATTATCCCAGGCTCCAGAATATACTTTCTGTTTTGAAGGTTCCTGTAAATCAATATCCTTACAAACAGCTCCTGCAAAAAGTGTAATTGCTGCGTGTGTAGGGACACACAAGCCTGTGCTTTAACAGTTCATGGTCCTTGTCGACTCATGATTCAGCTATGACAGTAATCCTATAAATACATCACAATGTTGGACTTAAGTGGCTCGAGATACTAATTTTGCTCACTTCTTTTACTTGAGGCTCCCAGCTGCCTTTGAACATTGGCCACACAATATATAGATTGGTGAGGTGCCTTAGTAATCTATCAAAGAGAAGAACGATGCAAAAGGCCCTTTGGAAATATTCCTGGAAAAAAAAGTGATGCAAGAGATGGAGGAAGAAGCAACCCATGCCCTACTGTTACTAATGGACATGATGCACAGGAAGAGCTGGAGCTATACCCTGAGGTTGTGGGAAAAAAGTGAGGACAGTGAGGGCTCCCACAGGGCTCCCAGCCCTTCCAAGGAACAGCAACACATTCTTGGACTTAGGTTGTTGTCTGCATCACACAACATTGCTGAGAATTCTGCTGTCTTCCCCGGTACACTCTGCACAGATATTATACAATTAATAAAGAAATGAACTCCAGTGCAGAAACCATGGATTAAAAACTTTTACTGCAGAACAAGAACAGCACTTACTGATGGGGAGTCTACCACAGAACTTGCATATGACACCAAGTGATACCCTGGGGTCAGTTTCTAGACAGATGTTTAGAAGAACAAATGTGTAAGGAGGAGGATTTTACACAGGGAACTAGATTTCTACTTCTAGAAGAGAGCATCTGTAGAACAAAAACCTTTAGAAAGATTCTGCTGGGATCTAGTCTAGACTAGTCCAACTGTCTTGTAGTAGTTGGTCTTTCCTCCCATTTTTGAGAGTCCACAGGGCTCCATATGTGAGACCAGCCTCGTACAGTCCTGACCTCAATTAGACACTTTCCAGTCAGCTGCACATACCTAGTTAAGAAATCTGAAATACTCCCTCTCTCCCTTCATCCTAAATGATGATGGATTTTCCCAGAGTGAATGTCATTCATTTCCACCATGCTACTCCTTCTCCCCTACATCTCTACTCTGCCCAAGTAACACAGTGGCATCCAGGGCCTGAAGGAAGGTGGGTGTCTGGATGAACATACATAAGATAGCTTCTGTTCTTAAGGGTGACACACAGGATAGTTTCAAGGACATTACCCAAAATGTGTATCTTGAACTGTACTGGGATTTCTGTTTTCCTAGGCAGGCACTACAGCAGATTCTCTTTGTGTGATGACTCTGTTCTTATGGGACCACAAGGAACTCTGAAGACAGCATTTAGGCTGCAGATGCAAATTCTGGAAATTCTCTTGGGAACAACCTAACAAATAATTTAGAGAAGCCAACAGCTCATCTGGAGTTTCTATCCTAAGACAGTGGTACAAGAGGGCTCTTTAGAAGGCAGAATTGACTACATGGCATCCCAAGATCTGTCTTGGCAGTGAACAGCAATGCACCATTCCACTAAAGAAACTAAAAGGAAAAAAAAGTAAAAAAAAAAATTAAAATTCATACATTTTGGATCATATTCTGCTGATAAATACTGTGATCCTAGTGAGGGGAGAAATTAATCCCATAAGTTTAACTGAAAAAAATCCAAATGCTGCAGTGAGAATGTTGGCAAAGGGGAGAAGATTTTTATTATCCAAAGGTGCTCTTTGACTGGGAAATACTGTGAGAAAAGGACTCTTTGCTGGATCCCAAGCTACAGCATCCTACACATTTCTAGAGGTTGACACTACTAGGAATCTTCAGAGAAAGTAAACACATTTTTTCTGTGTATTTCTCAGCAACATTACAATCATACTTCCTTTTTGTAACTAAAAAGAAAAAGTTAAAGGAAACAGAATGTTTTTCTTTCAAACCATTATCAAACACCTTCAGTGTGGACATAGAGCATAAATGCTTAGCAAAACTCAGTCCACAGACATAATCTTCCAGAGGCAATAAGCAAGATGCAGGAAGGATGAAGATATTTGTTCATTTCCAGTGGGTGCATTAAAAGAGTCAATTTTAAAATCTGCTTTCTAAAACAATGTTTAAAACCATCAAACTCTGTCTGCTTTTCTTCCACACAGAGAAGACAACCATCATCAGAAACTGGCCAAGCCATATTTTAGGATATAAAACACTCCAGGGACTAATGTCAGCAGGACTGATGTTTTGGAATAGTAAAGACTAAGAAAACTCTTTTGTTATACACACTTCAAAATATGAACCAATGAACAGGCAATAAGTAAATAACAGAACAACTAACAGCAAGATTAGCATCAGACTTTGGCACTGACCAGCAAATGAAAAGCAGAAATGCTATAAAGACATCGATTCATGAAGAAGGTGGAGAACATTAAAGATGAGACATTGCTTTTATTAACCAAACCTGTTTAGAGAGATAAAACCCAGCAGCCAGATCATGACATACATGGGTGACAAGTGACAAAGGGTTACTGGCAGTGGATGTGTGGCAGAAAGGCATCCCAGTCTGAGGTCGGTACTTTTCCCTGTCTACATTCCATCGCTCTATAGTGGGCTGCACAGCACTTTGACATTTCCAAAGGCAAAACCATGGCTTGAAGAGTCTACCAAGTTAGAAGCTGCTGTTCAAATTGTCTTTGTTTCCATACTGCTGTTTTCCTGAGATTCAAAGACTGTAACATTTCAATGTGGAGAAGAGCTGTGTGGTCAAGTCCAGCCCTCTTTGATGGAAGAACTGTACATTAAGTAGGCAGTTCTTCAAACCTCCTGTTAATGGCACTTTCACACATCACATTTAGAGGTGACTGAGGAGAGCACTCATCTTGGTAGGCAGCTGGCAAGTGCGTCAGGCCTTGGTATGGTCATAAAGTTCATGGTGCAGTGCAATAATGGACAGATCTTTTCATGATCCTTCAACACTTCACTCAAGTGTTTCATTTCATCTGTTAGTTTTCCAATTTCTCTTTTCAGGGAGGTATTTTCTTGCTCAAGAGACTCATATTCCTGGAAGGAGGGGAAAGAAAGAAAGAAAAAAAAACAACAACTTAACAGTCAAAACATTCCTTTCAGTGCTTCCACCTTGAGTACATTCACATAACTGTAGAAAAACAGTGTGGTTACTTACTATAGCTTACAAAGTGCTGAGGAAAGACAGACACAGCCTGGGTGCTGGAACAGGGCAAGTTCTTTACAACCCGTGCCCTGACCACACTGTGATTCCTTTCATGGCCCTGAAGACCAGGAGGTGCTGCTGGCCCTCAGGAGTCCCCCAGGAGCCCAGGGCTGCAGGCATGGATGGCTGTGTCCCCATGGTGGCCTCTTCCACCCTGGGCTGCCTCTGCTGGGAAGGGTCAAAATGGACTCTGCACTGTGAGATCAGAGAAAATGAAAGCACTGACTGCAGAGAGGCTGGGAAAACCCAGTGCCTGGCACTGCTGGCGAGAGAAGGGCAGCCCCTGCCCCAGGGCAGTGCAGGGAAAAGCCATTCATCCAGGCTAGCACAATGTGTCCAGTGCTCTCCTCCAGGCCTGCCACAGCTTGTAGCCACCTGCTCAGAAGCCCAAGAACTCAGGAGGAGGGAAGCATCATGCCAGCTTGATGGCAGACTCATTTTGTCACCAGAAGGCCAGACCACTGCCTTGGTTATCCCTGACCTGGCTGTTTTTGAGCTAAGGCTTCTCTGGCAATAAAAAAGCTGCTGTTAACTGCAGGGGAGTTTTCAGCTGCTCTGCAGTATACATACAATGGATGCAAGACTCCTGCATCACATCTTTTGATAACTGCGTGTCTCAAGTGTCCCTGCTTCTAAGCCTCCTCATCCCAAAGAGAAGAGAGCTAGAGGTTCAGAGCCAGCCCACTGAAAACCTGCAGATGGATGTCTTGCTGCTGGCCCAAGGCTCAACATCCACCCACTCAATCTCACCTCCCAGGGAAAGCTTCACAGCTAACTTCAAAGCTTACACGTGCCTTAAAAGGCAGCAGGGAGAGCCTCTCATGCACTGTTCTTCTGGGCAGCCTGGCACTGCCTCTGCTCCCCTTTGCTGCAGAACTTTGGGTTCCTTGCCCTCCCTCACACCCTTCCAGCACCTTTCACAGAGTAAAACAGTCACAGTCCTCCTAACACAGTATTGGAGCCAAACTCCAGCCAAGTTGCCCGATCCTGATTGTCATTCTGCTCATCTCTTGTTGCCCCAAACCCCACAGTCCTGGGTTTTGGAATAAGTGTTGCTGTCCCATTGCTCTGTCCCATTTTCAGGTGTGAGACTGTCACATTGCTCTTGCTAAGAACGAATGTCTATTCAACCAGATCTGCCTACACCTGGCAAAACCTGTGTGCCACAGAATGAAGATTCCCAGCATGAGGAAGATCCTCACATTCAGGAGGATCATCAGAGAGGCTTCAGGATGGCACAGGGCCCAAAAATGATTCCACAAAAGCCAGGGGTTACCCCTTTTCATTAGTACCCTGCACCTGGCTTTCTCAGGCGCTGACTCAGAGGAGATCTGGGAAAAACCAAGCCCAAAACTCCCCACATCGTCCCTCTTAGTCTCTGCTAACTGCTGGCAGATCCTTACACAGTGAGAAAGAAAAAAGCCTGTGATGAACCTCAGAGCTGAACAACTGACTCAGCCACAATGGCAGTGTGCTGCAAAACTGACACTTACCCCAAAAGCTGACTCCTGGCTATACCAGCACTGTTGTATGAAGTAACATCCAAAATCACAGAAAAGGAATCCGTATCCTCCAGTGTTTGCACTGGGGACACAAGAAAACCACACTACATTGTGATATTAAGAGCTTCTGGAAGAATCAGCTACTTTCATTTTATTTGTTTAAACACCCACTGTAACTTTTCAAAGCACAGAAGTATAGCAGCTAGCCAAGCCAAGCTCTCATGCTTCCCAAGCTCCTAAGAAGCCTTTTCAACTGGGTGTGTCTGCAGACCCCACTGCTGAGTGGCAGTGCCGACACAACAGTTCTAGAACTGATTTAAGCCAGTATTGCCACTGCATGGTCCCCTCCTCTTCCATTACCTTCTGCCTTGCAAGACAGCAAGAATCCATCTGCTGTCATAGCAAACATGACAAGCTTAACACTAATACAGAAGAAAATGGTTCTGGGTTAGCCCAAAGGAGCCCTGTGATCCCATTCTTTGGGTGGTCACAGGAAGAGCAAAAGAGGGAGGATGAGGCAAGGGCTGGACCGTGTCTCTCTCTTCCTAGCAGTGTCACTGAAGGCAGAGCTGCACTGTCCAAGAGCAGCATCAGTGTCTGGGAGTTCCCAACCAGGCATCCCACAGCACACCTTTCTGTGCCTCACACCCACAGCTCTCTGAGCAGGATTACTGTGAAGACAGGCCCACGCCTGCTTAAGAATTCCTGTTTATTGTAAATTCCCGTGCTTGGTACCCAAGCCATGCCTGCAAAGCACCAAGTACCCATTCACCTCGTGAAGTTTATCTGCTTTCTGAGTTTGCTTCTTCCGGCTCCTCTGTGCAGCAACTCGATTTTTTTCTCTCCTCCTTACTTTTCTGTCATCTTCTTCATGACTCTGGAAGACACCAGCCAGAAACACTTCGCCAGTTTGCAAGGTGCACATAGAAGATGCCCAAAGTCGGGCGTGTAACTTTCTGAGAACGAACACTTCCAATGTCACAGCGCTGATCCCCGGTGTCCCAGAGACCGCATGGTCCCCGCACAGAGCAGCGCATCCCTCTGCCCCGCCGCACAGGCAGACCCGAAGCGGAGGGGGGGAAGCCGGCAGCTGCCCGGGGGATGCGCAGAGCCCCGCGGGCAGGGGCACAGCTGCTGACGGGGGAGGCTGGGTACCCGAGCGAGCTGGGCAGCACTTTACACCTGCCTCGCTCCAGCGCGGCCGACGGGGCGGAGGAGCGAGCAGCGGGGAGGAAAGCCCTGCTCTCTTCCCGGCTGCCTGCGGCTGGGGAAAAGCCGAGCTTCGGCAGCTTTCCGCGCACCGCCCGCTCTCCCCGCTGGGAAGAGCCAGCACTCCCGGGAAAAGAAGCGCCGATGCTCAGGGCCAGCGGGCGGCCCCGCGGCGCTGCCCGGCGTGACTCAGCCCCATGTGCCCGCCCGCCCGCGGCGCCGACCCCCGCCCGCTCCCGCTCCCGCTNGGGCCGGGGGTGCCGCCGCCAGGTGCCACCGCCCACATGGCCGTCACATGGCGGCCGCCTGCACCGGCAGCCGGGACCACCCGGCCCCCTGCCGCACCGCCCGCCCCCCGGGAGCGCCGGCTCTCGTCAGCCGCCGGGAGCCGGGGGAAAGTCCGGGTCACGACGCTGCCGGGCAGGAGCTGCCTGAAAATCCCCCCGGAGAGCCCCAGCCCCGGGGGCCGGCTGGGTTCGACGCCCCTCCGGGAGGCCCGAGTCGCTCTTTCGCCTGCAGAAATAAACTCCGCGCAGTTTCTCCCCTTTCCCGGAGCCGGCCGTGCTCCCCTGTATCTCCCCCACTCACCTCCGGGCGCTCCTGCCCGCCGCGCTCCTGTGACATCGGCTCTGAAGCGGCGGCGGCTCCTCATGGGGGACAGCCAGCTCAGCCTGGGGTCATTGGGTGTGTGGACACGGCATCCGTGCTGGGATAAAGCGATTTTCACTTTCGCTACTCACTCTGTTCCTTCAAATAATAAGGAAACGCGACAGACTTCTTGTAAAGGCAAAGACTGCTGGAAATACAGTTGCTGCAGACAAAAATCTTTCTGTTCCACTATTCTGTCGGGAGTATTTTAACAGACTGAACACTGTTTCTTTACCTCTTGGAACACCTTCCTTGCATTTTAATTGCACAGTTACCTTGGCCTTTTGCTCTAAAAGGGGGTGTTTGCACTGACAGCTACTTCAACACCTACTGCAAAAGGATTTGTAACTCTTGTACCCTCCTGGCTGTGCTCAACTCACAGAGAACACATGACCAGGCAAGGAGAGTACGTGGCCCCAGATTGCAGGGCAGTCGGTCATAAAGCCCCAGGTATCTCAATAAAATCAGATACTTCCTTATTTTTCTGGTTTCCTCAGCAGCTTGAGTCATTCAGCTTAGACGAAGTTAAAGAGTTGGCAAATGAGTAAATACAGACTATCCTTCCAGGAAGATCTGGCTAACAGTTCATCTTAAAGGTGACGGAACCATCTTCGCCGGGAGTCCAAGAGTCAAAGTCTGCTCTGCCACAGGTTTCCTGATAGGTTCTGGGACTGTGACCAAAAGACTTGAGCAAAGACTTGGTTTCAAGCACTTCTTCCCAGCTGTTCCGCCTCAAAGCAGCTTGTGTCTCCACCCTCCAGGCTATCCATGCATATGTTTGATTTTGCACTTTTCAAGGAGCTTCTCCAACCATGGAGGACCAAGTCCCTGTGAGTCTTTCCACCCTAACAGCCATGGGAAGGTGGCTTGCAACCACAACTGGGAAGAACACTTTTGCCGATATACCCTGACCTTACCTGCATCCCCGGACTGTGCTGGGTCTCCCAAGCATCTCGCACGGCATTCTCTGGTTTCTTCAAAAGCAGTCTTGCTTCTTTCTCCCTTTGTCATCCCATGTGCCAAGAGCAGGATGTCCACCGAGTGCTGCTCGTGGAGGCAGCAGGTGTGGGCTCAGTGCCATTCCCCAGCTGAGGGGATCCAAACCAGCACCTCCTGGAAAGCAGCCCTGGCCACCAGGCAGAGAGTTATTAGAGGGCGCATTGCTCTCAATTTCTCCTTTGAAACAGCCTAATCTTGCATTAACTACACCTCATGCAGTTAAAGGAATGCAGTACACGAGGGCATGAGCAGAGACTGCGTTGGAGCAGTTGCTTAAAAAGAGAGCACTGGGTTCTTGCTGCCTTTGTAGCTTAAGCTCTGTTGAAATAAACTAGACTAGAAGCCAGTATTTTCACCAGCCCAGGGAACAGGCATGTTCTTTTGCAATAAATGCTATGAACCATATGGATAAAACATCTCAACAGCCCTCTGGAGTGATCTGTGGGAAAGAAAGTCCCCTTCCACAGAGGGACTTTGAACTCCATGCTCCAGGAGCAATGCTGCTGCAAATGGCACCTGCACAAGCTACCTGGCAGCACCAAATCATGAGCAGCTCACCAAGAATTTATTAGTCCTGAATAAATATCCACTTCACTGAATAATTCCCAGCAGCTGCAGAACAAGGTTTCCAGGATAACACAAACATGGGACAAACCAGGGGACAGTCCCCTTGAGCCTGAATAATCTGTTCTTGTTCAGAATGAATGACAAAGGAAATGACAAGTCAAAATTTGCTTGTGGGAACAAGTTTCTACTTAGTATTAAAGCTATCTCTGGTACATCTGTAGAAATGCCTACACAGTAATTCCAGGTAGTGCAGCAGTAAAGGCAAAGGGTTTCTGTGCAGGAGAGAAAACCAGCCCAGAGAGAGAAAGCAGCCTAGTCAGCTGAGCTTACATTTTATAATGGCAGTTTATCAGTGATTTTTGTCTACACTGAAGCAGCCTACACACATGCAGACTAGTCTCTGATCACATCTTAGCACAGCACGGCTGTTCTGGAGAATGGCACGTGTCAGAACTGGGTCTCAGAGCGCCCATGTGAAGATTTCTGGAAGTGGAGCTTCCCCTCTAGTTTGTAATCCTCTTTGTTCAGAAAGTACACACAACAGAAGCATGTGTGGATGCTGCTCCAATTTACAAGTTTTTCTTGGCTGGGGATGGCCCAGCCTCATGAGCAAAAAGCACACTGCAGACCGGACACACTAACAAATAGCGAGATGTTCTGTCTCACCCTCGAAAGCCAAGAAATTTAAACTCAGTTTGCCAATGAACCCAAGCATCCATTGCTGTTGAGCTGTCTTACCAAATTCAAAGGCTATATAAAGAAAAACTACCAGACATTTCTTGATGCAATACCAATTCGCCCCAAGTTAAAAATAAGAAGTTTGGCTGTTGTGACATTTCAGTAGAAGCCTGATTAGACATGTCTTGCACAACACTGCCAATTCCTGTGAAAAGTTAACTGAAGGACAAAAGGCTACTGGAATGGGGGAAAATGAAGTGGTTTATAAATTTCTGCCAATGGGAAGAACAGCTAGTTGCAGGTGTTACTGGCCGTAGAATTTTTTAATAACCATTTGAAAAACTGCTGAACATCCCAGTGTTGAGTTTAGCTCATCACAGAACTTGCATTTAAAGGGAGGTTCTCCTTGCAGTGCTGCTTGGACAAAAGTAACCATCAGATTTTTAAATTCCTAGTTTATACACTGCACTTGGAATCCTGATTGCTTTATCTTTTTCTTTACACAATCCATTTGGCCAGCATTTCCAAATGCATTTTTCTTCTTCCACCCCATTGCAGTTGCAACATGGGCTATGGAACAAAGACTGACTGCTCTGACTCAGGGCATCCATTCCCACTTACTTGAAATCTTGTGCAGGCCAACTATCCCTCAGTCTCTAAATAGAAATATGCACTGTAGTGTGAATCTATTAATTTATTTATTTAGTCTTAAGCCACAGTGCTTTTCCTTTTTATTTCCTATGGCATTTGTCCATAAGAAATAAAACGGAACTTTTTCAAAGAGATACCTATTCCTACCTATTTTCTGTTTGCCTATCATTTGCAGAGAAGACCAGAGAATCTTCCTACTAACAGAGGAAATGGCAAAATGCTGTAAATAGTTGCCATGCACAATCTTGCAGGGCTCACCTTAGCCTAGCAACACCCAGGATCTGTATGAAGAAAGCCGTAGTGGGGATTTTCAATGCTGCAAGAGCACGGGCACTCAAAATAGCAAGTGGCTGTGTGAGAAGCTGTCTGAGCCACACGTTCCACAGCCCTGCAGCTCCAGGCCCTCTCACATCCTGTCCTCTCTTACATGAGAAGCTTTGTAGCCCCGAGATTAATAACACTTGTGAGTTCAAAGGCAGTAAATGGAACAACTTCAGCTACTCAAGACAGAATTTAACACAGATGTCCTCTGAAGTACGCTCGCTGCTCAGCCACCATCTATTCCAGGATTAGAACTGACAATATCATCTGAAGCTTTGATCTTCCTTAGTTGATTTAATTTACCTCATATAAAAACACACATTTGTATATACAAGGACAGGAAAAATATTTACATATGATTACATATACAAAGTCTCAGTACAGATGCTCACTTATGCAAAATAATTGATGCTAAAATCTGTTTTCTTGAGATTCTCAGTCTCTTAGACATTAGGTTGGACCAGTCTTCTTAGCAACAAATATGTCATTAATAAAGCTTCTAAAACCCCCTCCATTTACTGTGTAAGAAATATGTTACATACTAGACAGGAGTATTTACTGCAGGCATATGCAACCATAAACTAGAAAAAGTTATAAATGCTTAAGGCACAATGCTCAATTTAGTACTAATTTGCAATCTTCTAGGTACTATTGAGTAAAGGAAACAAAAGTAAACTAGCTCAAGTGAATACCATTTACTGGTAGCCTGTACTGCTCTTTAAAGTTTAGTCAACACAAATGAAAACACAACCCAAGTCAAGATCCTTTCATGGGTAGAAATATTGTCCAGGAAAACCCCAGGCTGCATAATTGGATTACATGAAATGAAATATCAGAACCTAAGATGTTGATGGTTGAATTCCTGTTCAGAAGAGCACACTGCAAGTAAATGCATACAATTATTAAAAATCCAAGTTTCAACAAACATGACTATAAATAAGCCTAGATGACCTACATTCAGGAAAGGCAGAAGAGCAGGGACTAATGTCACACGTGTACATGAACTTCCTTAAAACTCATTGCATCAAATCTGGTGATTTCAATATGCTGCAGTGTCAATTAATTAATTAAAATAAAAGCCACCTGCCTCAGTAATTAATGAAAGTGCATTAGGAGAACTAAACATTCTCCAACCTCTTTAGAGACATGCTGAATGTAAATAAGCAGTCAGTGGTTTCCTAAAAGACTGCCCACATACAAAAAGCATGCACATGAACTCTGAGAACCACAAGGACTCAAGGTAAAAACTGCAATAGAAGAGCAAAAAATGAGTTAAATGGCAAATACACTTGCTGGATATTGGATGCTACTGGTACATGTAGGCTTTCATATACCATCAGCATGACAGCAAAAGTAGAAATATTTAAGAGGTCAAAGACTAATTAAAGAAGCTCCCATGTATAGCACTGAGGGGAGATGAGTTCTAAGAAAAAAGATGGAACACATGGAACAAAAGTACAGCTGAGATTCCAACATGAAAACACAAAACGAGAAATTCATGTACTGAGAGCGATCTTCCTCCGCCGCAGTGGGTAGCGCCTTCTCTCGGGGGAATCTGCAGCTTTTCTTCTTTTCAGCAAAACATAGGGACTTTTACTGCAAACAGTTCCTGTTGGTGTGACTTCTCCTGGTGGTACTAAAGTTTGGACATTGTTTTCCTCCTTCGCCTTGCAACCAGAAAAGACTTCTTGCCGCAGCTTGCAGAGTTCCAAGGTTGGTTGCAAAGTTAATGCTTGGGAAAAACCTTCTGCTTTTTCTATGAGTGCTGGAATAGACTGCAAAAACAAACCCAAGTATCTCAAGTTACATGGGAAAAGCAATGGTTATAAGGCATGCAATATGTTAATGAGATTCTGACAGGCACAAAAGCTTCAGTGTCTGCATTGACAATGCTCAGGATGGCGGGTGAGGGTTGCGAATGCAGAGCTACCACCCCAATTGTGAGGTGTCTGCACTCAGAAACCATGCCAAGAGTATGCCAAGTTGAAGGGTTCCCTCCTCATGACATCTCTAAGCTCAGGAAGTATCACAGGAACACCACAGCTGATGCCTAAGCAGGTACTGAAGTAACAAATATCATACTCCGGATGAAGTTGTACAGGTCTTCAAAAGATGTTCTGTTTTTCAGATGCTGCAGGTTCCAAAATCTCAGTAGAAGAATATCCTACAGCCACAGGGTAATCTCCCTTACTACCACTTGAGGGGGAATGCTTTACAAACACAATGCTTTATGTGCTTCATCAGTACACACACAGGCTTTTTTTCTACCAAACTATCAGTAAGATGAATTAGAACTCCTGTTTTGTGACATATTACCAGATCAAGAAGATAAAAACGTATTTCTCTTGGAGCACCCACAGGTCTCACCTGCATCGCTTCGCTGATCTGTTTGGCTGCCACTTCTGTCACTCGCTTCAGATCTGCGATGTAAGCATCTATGGACAAACACAGCCCAAATCAACTTCTGAAACACAGCTCTTTCCCCCATTACTCACTACCAGAAAATGGACAGAAAACCAGTGAAGTCCCTGTATAAAACCTAAACTTGCAGCACATCCCTTTCACTGTAACACTGAGGATGACAGTTGGCATGGTTTATCTTAGTAGTATTATTCTTTATCACTCAAATTGCAGTAGAGGCTAGCAGCCTCAACTACTGAAAGCCCCAAAGTTCTTATCTAGAAAACACAAAGCCAGTATTTGAAATAAGGGAACAGTTGTAAAGAAATAATTAAACAAAAAGATTTGTTTTCAAAACTTTTAAGCTCGTATTAACATTTTATAAAAACCACACAGAACACAGAGAATAAACACCATTGTGGAGAACATGAGATGAAGAAAACCCATTTTTAGGAAGGCAAATATATCATCCTATGCCTCCAACAAGTTGGCTTTTACAACAAAGGCTATTTTTTTTTTCTTCTGGCTTAACTTACCAAACATTAACACCAAAAAGAACGAAGCATAAATACCATGAACTTCATTAATTCTGCTCTGCTAATAAGGAAAGAAAAAAACCCCAGCTTTCAGGAACACTGAAGCAGGCAGCAGGTGCAGAACACAGGGGGAAGACAGCATATATCCTACAGCATATATTCTACAGCATATATTCTACAGCATATATTCTATGGTAGTAGCAATATGATAAGATCACCAATACTTTAATTCCATATTCAAGAGTTCAACTCTAGGGTATTACAAAACTGTTTTGCATGTTCTCCATCCACAAAACTTAAAAAGAGCAGACTAGCATGCTACTGGGAAGTAAGGAGCCTCACCTCTAATACTATTAGTTTTCTGTAGGGTTTCACCAGTGCCTGCAGTAGGACATGGTATCAGGTGGTGCACACACCCCTAAACCCTGTCAGGGTTAAACACAGCATTCTGTTTTGAAGTCAATCTTATTAGTGCTGCTGAAGGTATTTTGTAGTCAGTCACTGCATTCTAGCTCAGGGTTACAGTGATTCCCTGCTGAAAATGGTAGCCACCAAGAGATGGTGCCTGTTAAACTGCCCATGTGTCCAACGTGCTGGTCAGAGCTGGTTTAGGAATACATGATCCCTACATGAACATGGACACTAAAATGCATAATCAATCACTTTGGAAGAATAAGCAGTCCAGAAGCAAGCTCTTTAAACCCATCACAGAGCCCTATGGAAGGGCATTCTCTAAAATAAGGATATGTCTATAATGAAGCAATCTTACAACAGAGTATTGGGATAAGGAGGCTGGTGACCTTACGAAAGACGTAAGGTCAGAGTTAATAAAAAGTAGAAATAATTATTTGGATTATTATACAGAAAGACTGACACACAGTTAAATTAAATTTGACTGCAAGTATTTGACTTGACATAGATGGCATTATATTCCTCAGTGTTCAAGGCTTTCCAAAACATAGGGAAATGAAACAAGGAAATGAAAGGTACTGAGTAATCTAAACATTTTTGGTTTCTGGCCACTGTACTTGCTAAAATGGGATACATAAACTTCCCAAAGACTACATAATACCAAAATTCTGCACAAACTCGATGGTATGTATCTTTGCTACAACTTTGCTGTTACCAAACCCAAAACCACAATATCATAGTGCAAGCTGCTACTAACTTTCAAGTAGTTGATTGACATCAGAAAAGCCTGGATTTGGACACTAGAAATCAAAAGGAACTCAGATATAAAGTGACCCACTGTACTGCTCCTACTGGCTGCTTTGCTGCACAGGCTGGCACTGCTGGAAGCCATGTCTCCCATCTACAAAGAGGAAATTATGTTTAGAATGAAGTCAGATCAGCAGGGTGAGAATTGCAAGATTCAGCTCAGAGTCTCAAACTCTGTGCACCACTGCTTGTTACACCAGCTTTACATCACGTGCAGCAATTCATAGTGAGGGTTCTCACCTTGCAAATTAGAACTGCACTGCTGAATTCTGTCATTTTTCAATACTTAAAAAAAAAAGCAAAACAAAAATTCCCATTTATTAAGGCCAGCCTCAAGAGAGTACATCCCAGTCACCCACTGCAAAATCCACCGCCTTGTTCCAAGGAGTCTATATAAGGCATCTTTCCAAAGCATGCAGCAAACTTACAACGTTGTTTGCAGCTCTGTTCTTTCATCAACCCTCACAAGTGACTCAGGCAGGATGAAATCTATGTCCTACTTGGCAAGTTAGGAGAGTCAACACTGCCACCACTGAGTCCTACACAAAGCTTTCAATTCCCTGAAGGAAGTGACTGATTAGGAAGAGAGGTTGAAGCATTTCTACTGCTTGTGTAAAAGAAACACAAGAACAGACAAAGTATAATGTCAGTGATCCATCCAGTTCCCCATCTGGCTTCCAACCAGTGATGAAGGAAAGAAGTAAGGAAGCTTTCTGGGAGAAGCTGTGTGACAATTTCTCCCCAGTATACACACAGAGAGGCCTTTGCCAGCTTTTTGCCTTTAAGTACAGTGCCTAACTACAGGCAGCACTCAGACCAAGAGAAATGGACGCAGTAAAACTCAGGCAGCAATACGTTCACTCATTACAAACTTCTAGCTTTTTAGTTAATTATTTAAACAGCCAATTTTAGACAAGCTTAAAGAAAGAAAACTTCTTAAACATTTACAGCTAGCCAGTAAGTGAGGCAGTGTTTCCTCAGGACAGCTGCCTCCCCACACAAAATCTTTACCTTGAGAAGGTTGAGGTCTTATCTCTGCTGGTTTTACCACAGGCTGGTAAAGCTTCTGCATATTCAAAAAAGAAAGAAAAATTGTGAAATAGCCTCTTGGTTCAATAGATATCTAATATACATATAGCAGTCAGAACAATGGAGATGGTGGTGGAACTATTTAGATCAAGAATGTATTAGAGGTACAGTTTATAGATACTTAGTTACTGCAAACAGCATTCTGGTCAATGCAGTTACTGTAAACACATCTCCAGAATCTGCTTTAGTTTGCAGAATTCCAATTATTAAAGCATGAGAACTGACATCCAGGCATTTTGGAACAAGCATTGCCACCTGCTGCACGACTGAGGAAAAGAGCTGCTCTGGCTTCTCCGGAGACTTTCACAGAGCCACAAACGCCAACAAGAGTACATTAAGACAAAAAGCTAAGGAAAAGTACTTAAACAATTACACTCTAGCCCTGCAATTACTTATATAAAACTAAGAACACTCTGCTTCACAAACTGTGAGTCTTGTGACCTCACATCACTTAACTGAGACATGACGTAAACTAATAATGACTGAATACAACCCATGCTTAGTTACATTAACAGTGGAATTAGAAGCAGCTAACAGGGAAGAACGAAACAAAGCAAGGCCAAGGGAACAGAAATTAGATCATCTGCAAGTTAGTGTTCTCCACTTCAGGAGCTGTCCCTCAACCTTCTTCAAGCAAAAGCAAGTAGGGGAAAGCTAATTATTCCTCGCTGTAGTTTTGCCAGTGTTCTTCACAGTTCACACAACTTCTTAGCAAGTTTGCAGTAACAGCTCCAAGCAGAAGAACAAACATGGTTTGCATGAGCCTCAAACTCTACAGAGCATATTGACTGAAAACCCATAGGATGATCTCTTGCTTTGGCTATTACAAGATCACCACAATAAATGAGTGATTCTCTCCAGATAAATCACATCTTCATGGCTGCTCTTTATGCCTCAGAAAGCATCACTCAACTAGCTATGGTCATGAAAAAACACAAGAAATCCTCAACCAAAACTAAAGAAATCACTGGTACTTTTGCAGAAATAGCTGAGAGATGAAAAAAAGGACCATTTACAGAGATAAACTAAGCTTTCCATATTTCTTACATATATTTCTACATATTCTTACAGGGATAAACTAAACTTTTGCAGACAATTTTCATTAAAACAATAATCCATTTGTGGTGGTGTAAACTTTGAAGAGATCAGCAAGAGAAAAAAAGTAGCATGAGAGGCATTCCAAGTAACTAATCCACTGTGGGACTCAGGTAGCAGAAAGATTAAAAGGTCTTGTTCAATCTTGGTGTTATGCAATAGAATTTTTTATTTTAGTTGATTTTTGTTTGTTTCTTTTACATACTTTATATACTGACAAAACAGAGAGATCATAAAAGGCGATGTATGTTAGAAAATATCTCATGTGTAAGACAGAAGTGTACCCATGCAGCACTTTTCCTTACCATAAATCATCTCTGCCTGGCAAACCTAAAGAGTTAACATTTGTCGATTTTAGTCCTCAGAAATGCAATGCAGGCTCCTACACAACTTTCTAAAAAAATCACTGTCTTCTTTAGTATAGAATAGCTGAAGCTGGAAAGGACCTCTAAACACCCTCCTGAAAGTTGGGCCAACTAGGGCAGGTTGCCCAGAGCCTCATCCAGACAACTTCTGAGAATCTCCATGAATCTCTCTGAGGATGAAGACTCCACAGTTTCACAGGGCAACTTGTGCCAATGTTTGTCTTTGCCTCAGCCTCTTGTTTTTTGCCAAATGAATCCTAATTAATCAGGAGCTAAGCAAAAAGGAGGCCTAACATAACTCCAGGGAAGAAATCTATTAGCTGAGGACATGACAGGGTTGTTTAATGATAGCAATTAATTTACACTGTGTGTCAAAAATCCCACAGAATTTACTGTGCTGATTCATTAATCCACACTGCCTCTTTTTCCATTACGGAAAGTCATTAGAGACAAACTTAACTAGCTCAAAAAAGGTGCTTAGGAAGCCATTGGCATTTTTTAAAGTCATATACTGCATGTGATACTATCTATCTGCAGGTAGTGTAACATTTAGTATCTCAACCAGCCCTTGGGCAAGGACTTCAGGAACTCAGAAGATGAACAGGTGCCTACTAATTTGTAAATCCTGAGTCACGAGGCTGAAGCAATCTGCTTCAGTTTCTTTGTGCCACAGACCCAGTTCAGACATATTCACAAGGCTTTGTAGCAACCCCTAGTAGTCAGTTAGTAAACTTACTATGTTTAACCCTTAGTTACTGCAGAACCAGTTAATGAAAAAAAGCAATTTCATTTTATGATAAAGAAACAAAAGCAACCATGGGAAGAAGCTTAAAGGTCAACACTGGACGACTGATTTCTTAATGCAAAGGTTTTCTGAAAGTCTTAGGTTACTCACCAACATCTCTTGCTCTGCTTTCATGGTTTGGATAGCATGCACCAGGATCTTTTTAGGCCACTGCTTACGCCTAGTTGCTGTCTCTACTATTAATTCATCAAATTGATCCTCCAGAATTTTAATATTGGAATCTGAAAGTGATAAACATATATAGTTACTGTGGAGTTCTCAGACCATTTTTTTTTTTGAGACAAACTTATCAAGAAAAAGAAGCTTTAGATCTCAAATATAAAGATCATGCACAATTATCAACATAGATACAAATGTATCTCTTGAATCTCCATGCTAAGGCAGTACAGAGACTGGAGCATAACTTGATGTCGGCCAGTTTTTTTGAAGTAAATGATCTGGGGGTGAGAGAGGCAGAGAACCATCCAGAGAAAAAATAAAAGATGTATTTCTCTATGAACTCTGAATCTGTGAAGAAAGTCTTATGAAGCAATGGCTATCTTTTAAGGAGAAAAATGGCTTATCTGTGTGATTTACAAGCATCAAACAAACTCCAACTGTACAAACAGAAATTGGAAGCCTATTGGAAGCCTAACTGATTTTATACCACACAGTGCACAAACAAGCAGCTTAACATTTAAATTCACTGTTCCCACTAATGTGTTGAGTATAACTTGCAAGCCATGCAATGTTTTCAATCTAGTGGTAAAGAATGGATTTTGAGCACCCTCTCTGGGTCACTCTGTGCAGAATCAAGTGATTGCAAAACTCAGAAAGGAAAAGTCAAGGTTTTAAGAGTTTGTAGGTTTGTTTTGGTTGTTTGTTTTAAGATCACCATGAAACCATTTAAATATAGACAGGAAAGACTTAAGCCACTGGTCAACATAAACACGGAAAGCACAAAATGCCAGATCTCTTGGTGACTCGAACTGGATCGGAGATGAGACACGTGAATAAATCCTAATCAAATTAAAAAGCACAATATCCTTGTGTTATCCAATATCCAAAATCCTTACACCTGCTTTATGCCAGCTGTGGGCAGATGGCAGTGTCTCAGTTTTGCATCGTGAGATCAGTGCATTTTTGACCTTGTTGTCAAAGTAGCTGGAGTTTTATCATTCTAGAACTACACCTGAATCAGAGAAAAGTCTGGGTTGGAAGGGGCCTTTAAAGGTGATCTAGTCCAAGCCCCCTGCAATAAGCAGGTACATCTTCAACTAGATCACATTGCTCAGAGCCTCCTGACCAAAAAAAACAACGTTTTCGGTTCAACAGCTCCATAGTTAACTCAATGTATCTGTATTTTCAGCTCTGTGTAACTGCAAAAAGCATCAAGCTGCAGGCAAAGAGCACCTAATGCCAACACAGGTGAGTGAAAGAACTGCACTGAAATTTTCTTTCGACACCAGACTACCAAGAAACTCCACTACTATTATTCAAAGCACAGTAATTAAAAATATATTGTTTCTATTACATATAGCATTAATTTTCAACAATCTGTATATTAAATAGCAGCAACAGACAGTCTCCTAGGCTCTTTTGATAGATCTTGGTCACTGCCCCAAACACTCAGGCTGGAAGGGCCCTCCAGAGCCTCCTGCTCACAGCAGGGTCAAAGCCCATTTCCAAACAGGTTGCTCAGAACACTTTCGTCCAGACGGTTTTTGGAAGCCTCCGGTGCGGGAGACAAGCTCTGGGCAGCCCTTTCCCAAAGCTGTGTTATCCGAAGAATAAGTTTTCACTTCCTTACATCAAGTCAGAACCTCTCCTTTGAATCGGCCCCGTTTTACCTCTGGACAAAACCACACCAAAACAGAGCCGCACAGCAGGAAGCGAATGGAAACCGCTGCCTACCGCTCTGCAGCTGAGACTCCTCCGAGGCCTCCTCCCAGGCCTGCCCATTGATGGTGACGTTCTCCCGCACCGCTGTCTCGAAGTTCTGCAAGGCACGGGGCAGGCTGAGAATCCATCCATCCATGGATCCATCCATGGATCCATCCACAGATCCACCCGTGAATCCATCCACAGATCCACCCGTGAATCCATCCATCCCGCCNGCTTCCAGCGGGTGAGGCTCGGCGGGCAGGGGGGAGTGCCGGAGCGGCCCTGGCGCTGAGGCGGTGCGTGTCTCTTGCAGGACGTGGCGGCCGTGGTGCGGGCGGCGGGGCAGGGG
>VWZS01004865.1:4188381-4232169 GCA_013397075.1 Rhabdornis inornatus
CCGCTGTCTCGAAGTTCTGCAAGGCACGGGGCAGGCTGAGAATCCATCCATCCATGGATCCATCCATGGATCCATCCACAGATCCACCCGTGAATCCATCCACAGATCCACCCGTGAATCCATCCATCCCGCCCCGCCTCACGGCCCTGCGCGGGTGCCACCCCGGGACAAGCCGCCCCCTGCCCGCGGGTGCCGAGCGCTGCCCGCCGGGCCCCGTGCGGGCTCAGCCCGTTCCCGCTCCCCCCTCACCCAGAGCGCGTCGGCCTCGGCGGCGGCCCCGCCGGGCTCTCCCTGCGCCAGGGCCCGCACGAAGGGCGCGCACAGCTCCAGCAGCGCGNGCGTCGTGGAGCTGTCTGAGAGGTGCGAGGCCCAAGGGGATCCCGGCGCCCAGCCCTCCGCGCCTTGGGGATTGACGGGGGGTGCGCTGCCCTCCTCAGGCAGGCCGGCCCTTCTTGTCTTTAAACTCGGACTCTCTGTGGGCTCTTAGGTTAAACTTTGGTACTCTGTGCTCTCTCCCACTCTCGCTATCTATTCCGTGCCTAGATTCCCGGGGTTTGTCTTGCCATGTCTGGGAGTTCACCCCGTCCAAGAGGTTTCTCCAGAGGAGCAGCGCAGTGTTACTTTGAAGGTAAAATACGGCCTCTAAAGTACTGCTGGGACTTTTCAGGACAGACGACAGGATGCTCCGGTCTGCCTGATTTACCTTCGGGTCTGCCCAGTGGTTTTTCTGCGCTCTGTAATGCAGGAGACCCAGCGGGCCAAATCCCAGGCTCTCTCAGCACATCCATTTGTTCTTGTTAGTCCTTGAAGCAGAATTGTTCACTGGAGTCATCTGGCTGTATTACTGCAGTGAAATGGTTTTAAAAATCCCAAGCGTGCTTTGCTTACAGCAAACAGCATGTGCAGATGTTCCTTTGTTAACATGGGAACTGGAAGGCAACTGTTTGTGGCCTTATCCTAAAATTCTCAGGGAGCTGTCTGCAGCCATTTAATGTTACCAAGTTATTTATGGGCCTTGTTTTTATTTCCTCTGCTGCTATTGTGAAAAGTTAGCTTAGGAGTATTTAGAGTAAGATTTATATAGAGAAAGAGTGATAGATAGATACAGATATAGAATGTAATATGTAATGAAGTGGTTATTAAGTAAAGGTAAATCCTTCAGACTTCTCAAATCTGACTGCACAGGTCACAGTAACAGCAAATTCTAAAGGACAGAATTTCAGAACAGTGAAGGAAGCACCAGTTTAATCATAATGCTGTGTTCATAACCCTTTCCTCTTGTAAGGCCAGTGAGAGTTGCATCTTTCATTCTTGCAGGATCTGGATGCTGCGTTGCCTCTTATAGAACTTTACAAAGACAAATTGGTGGGGATTGGAGAAGTGAGTGGAATTTCGTAACTTGTTTAAATCTCTCCAGCAGCAGCTGTCATTGGAATTACAAAAACTGAGTCAATGCTTGTTTTTCTGTATGTGGTAAAAATTGCTGTCAGCCTGAATAAGCACTAAGTCTGATTGGTAGTTCTCTTAATGTGCTTTCCTTTATAGATTTGCTTGATTCCTTCTTTTCCTTTTTTATCACTATTAGAAAATAGATGGAATTTATGCTGCTGGAGTCGTTGGAAGATTGCATACTTATGCTCTCTCGTGTTATACCCAAAGGCAGATCCTTCCTGCCTTCTTCTCTGACAAAGTTAGGCTAAGCTGTGATTTCAATACACCACACTGACTTGTGCAGTTCTTTTTCTTAATCCTTCATCTGTCTGTATCCATCTGTTGTCTCCTGTCTAACATTTGTTTATAAATTAATTGAGGCTTTAGGGTGGAGTCTGCCTCTATTTGTGTGTTAGTACCAGAGGGACTTACATCTGGTTCTGCACTGGCTACAGAAAAAGCAGGTTTTGGCAGAGCTTTGTAGCTAAATTCGCCATGTTGTGCTGTACATGAAAGGCTTCTCTTCGTCTAACTGTGAATGGGACTGCTTTGACAAGCTTTAAATTTTGTCTGGGCATGTTCATATCAAAAAAAGTATAGAATTAGTGGATAATTTTTGCTATAGGTTGCACTAAAGCTACATGTTCAGGTCAGAAATTTTTCTTTTACTGCAGATCCATATTTGAGACTTAATCTGACATAATATTCAATAGAATATAAACCCCCAGAAAACCAGTTACAGACTAAAGTGTTAAATACCCTTGTTAGTAGCTGTCTGCCCACAAATGCTTTCATATTTGAAAAGCTTATGGTTGAGAATACATTCTTTTTATGAGTTAAGCTGCAGCTGAGCTCATTTTAATTGCAGTGTATAGTAAACATATTTTGAAATGCTTTGCAGTTTTGGAGCATGTTAAGCCTCTATATGTCTAATTATGGTTTTGTTAAGTGTTAGGTCTGTAAAACTTTTTCCCTTCTCTTCTCGTACTGTAGGTTGGGCTAGATTTCACTCCCAGATTTGCCAGCACCGATGAACAGAAGGAAGGACAAAGACAGGTTTTGATCAAGCAGATTGAGCTGGCAAGAAGACTGGATTTGCCATTGTAGGTTTTGTTTATACCAGGAGGAGGATTTGCCAGGTCTCAGTAACATGTCGAAATACTTGCCAGGATTTGTGGTTCTTAAGTGCCCACAGAACTTTGCTTAGGTGGATTAAACTGGCATAAGTGTCCTGTCAGTCTCCAGTTTGATATTTAATATACAATTTTCCTTATATTTGCACTTTTGTTCAGGCATCTTATGTGCCCTGTCCATGCTATGTTGTTTTTCACTGTATATCTTCACTGTAGCTGAAAGGATTCATATATACATCCCTGGGGTTTTTCCTTGATAAAAGCTGTAATACAGATTAATTATTTTCATCCCAATATACTGTTGGTTTGTTTGTATTTCCAAAAAGAAAAGGTATTTGGCTAAATTTTCTAATGCTGGGCCTCTCCTTGCTGTGCAGAAATGTTCACTCCCGCTCAGCTGGAAGACCAACCATTAATCTCTTGAAGGAACAAGGTATGCTTTTAATGCATTTCCTCTGCCATGGCATTTGCCAACAGGATTTCTCCAGTTGTGCCATGTCCTCACATCAGTTTGTGTGTGTTTAACGCAGGAGCAGTAGTGCAAAGTTTCTGTGTTAATTCTCTGTGGGACCAAGGTCCCACTGGAAGCTGACACAGCAGCCGTGCTGTAACCCTGCTGATGATGTGGTTTGCTTTGTTTCTCCAAGGTGCTACCAAGGTGTTGCTCCATGCCTTTGATGGAAAGCCGTCTGTAGCCATGGAAGGGGTGAAAGCTGGATACTACTTCTCCATTCCTCCTTCCATTATAAGGAGTGAACAGGTAACGTTTTGTCCCGGTTCTGGCTGGGGTCTGCTCCTTCTCCATGCATTGCACATTTTTACTTTGGCTGAATTTCTGCCTGGGGCATTTGCCATAGCTGGACTTCGGAGGGGGAATTCTGGCTAATACAGCTCAGCTATTCCTGAGAAACGGGGGGTTTTTCTCATTTTATTGTGGTTTCCGGTGAACTCTTCTTCAGAAGATTCTGTCACTGTACTGTTTTACAGTAGGGGCATGACATGTAGAGAAGGAGTAGTTTTTGTGATAGGACTGCTTTCTGTGATAAGCTCAGGAAATGTAAGAGAGGAAGAAATTTGATTTAAGTGGAGGGAGCATGAGGGGTGGATATAAATGGGGATGAGGTTGGGTACTTAGGAGGAAGGAAAGCAAACTGGGGTTGAGACGTAAAGCAGAGAGGAGGAAAAGATACACAAGTATATATGCACAGAAAACAGCAAATTAGAATTGCACTGGCCACTCTATAACTGCAATATAACTGCATGATTTAATAAATAACAATGAATTCAGCATCAAGATAATAGTACTTTGGATATTTAGAAAACAGGAGAACCCTAATTTGAAGGGACTTCTTGAGCAGCTCTCGTGTTCTTGCTTCCATTCAGAAATCGATGATAAAATGTAAACAGTGGCACCAAAGTCTTTTGGTGTTGCCTTTAAATGTAGGGAATATCCTCCCTTCGCGTTTTTTCCCCCAGGTTTAAATGCATAAAGCATTTAATGGCTGTCTTATTTTCTTCAAGAAGCAGAAGCTTGTGAAACAGCTGCCTCTGGAAAATATGTGCTTGGAAACTGATTCTCCTGCTCTGGGGCCTGAAAAACAGGTAAATGATGGAGGGAGGGACTTCTGTGTATTTGTATCGAAACCTAGATCTTGTGGAGGTCAGCTTCTGGCACAGGATAGTGAAGTAGTCTAGGCATGGTTATGAGAGAGGAAAGAGGCTACCAAGGGCACTTAATCCAATAGGAATGGATACGTGTCATTTTCCTGCCTCGCACGTGCTACAATGTGACTAAAGTTGTGTCAGAAAGTACTGAATCTGAAACACTTGTAATCTCTAGGTGTCTGTAATTTGGTTGGTTTGTTTGTTTGTTTTTCAGGTAAGAAATGAACCCAAAAATATTTACATTGCTGCTGAATACATTTCCAAAGTTAAAGGAATTACAGTTGGAGAAGTTATAGAAGTGACTACACAGAATGCACTAAAAGTATTCCCCAAACTTCAGCACTTTCTTCGGATATAGATTCAGAAACTGAAATATATGATGTTGCAGAAAGTATTACTTGTGGTGTAATTAATAAAACCAAAGTACATCTTGTGTTAAAGTGGAGTTTTGTGGTTGGAAGTTCAAGAAGTAAGGAGTGTTATATACCTGGATAGGATGAAAATAGGGAATTTCTCAAAGGCCTTTGGTGTGCATCGTAATAAATCTCTTGAATGTGATAAAGACACGTTGTTCCTTTGCATCTCTCATGTCTCTGAACAAATAATTTGTAAAGAAGAGCACCATAAAATTGTCGGCTTAGTTTCTCAGACTGCTTGCCAGCTGCTCCTAGTCTGGGAGATGGCTACTGTACAGTGCTGGATGTCCCCTTCACTCCTCATTTCTGCTGACTGAAAGTCACAAGTTTTGGACCCAGTCATGATCAGAAAGCTCCTGTTACAACTGGCAGACTACACATCCCTTTCTGAGCCATTAAAAGGACCCAGATGGGTGGACATTCTCTCTTCTGTGCTGACTGGACTCTGAATGGTGCAGAAGCAACATCTTTTCAAAATACAGTTGGAAGGAAAGAATTATAGCCCTTCTACTCCTTTTCTCGTGTATAAAGTAATAGTTGCTAAGATCTTGGCTACTTTGAGAAGGATTTTCTTGGATTTTTAAAATACTTTTATTTTTTTCTTTGAATTGTGTTCAAAGAAAAAAGCCTGGATTTGGTCTTAGTTCAAGGACTCATTCTTCTGACTGCTCAGTATGAGGAGATACATGATGTGAAAGGGAGACAAGCTCAATTTTCTGATGTCTTAGAGGTGGTCTCTGTGGATTCAGCTGTGTTGTCCAGTGTCCTAAAGCAATGTGGTGCTCTCTCATAGCACCTGTGTGGACGTGGGCCTGTGAAATACTGATCAAAACTTTGTTGGTTATAAACCAGCAGTTGAATGAGGTGGATTTTACGCGGCACCCAGCTGTTCTGAGGGCCACTAAAGAAGTGGAGGTTTTCTCTCACTGTGGGGAGTTTTACCAGGTCAATGAAGAAAATGCACAAGCGTTAATTTAGTTCATGACCACCTCAGGGGAGGCAAAGGGCCAAAGCTTGCAATGTACGTAATGCCCCATCCTAGAGTTTTCTTTTTCTCCATGTTGTCTTCCTCAGTTTCTTAAAACCACATTGTCAGGAGGTTTTTTTTCTGTCTTTATCAGAACAGCTCTGTTCTGCCTTTTGACTAGAGGTAGCTTATTAAGTTTAAACATGTGTTCCTAAACAGTTTTCAGCCTGCAGCAAACAACCAAACTTGCACAATTTGTCTCTATTACAATGTGTGTTTAGAGCAGCAAACACCTGAATCTTTGCTGAGTGTTGATCCAGAGGAGATAGAGCCATTCCTTATCCTGGATCTACAGGCACCATTTCCACTAAATGGGGCGAAGGATGGAGTTTGCCTCCAGGTGGTGCTAGGGAACAGGTGTGCAATAGTCAGAATATTAGTGTGATTCAGTTAATGATCAATAATCATGTCATTGGAGATGCTAAAGATGTGGTAGATACCAGGCAGTCTTACATGTGCTTCCTGCTACCTGTGTGTTGGGATGTCTCCCAGTATTGCTTGGAAATGCAATTATGTGAGGAGATGCTCCAGGTAAGAAGTTAGGCAGCATCCAAATGTTTGCAAAGTTTTGACCTAATTATTTTTCTCTATGGAATCCCTAGCATTGGATGAAAACACTGGTTTTGCAAAAAGGGGGAATATTAAGTAGTCTTCTCAAAACCCCTGTCTCTGCAGGGGGGTGGCATCGCTCTGTTTCAGCCTTAGCCTTGCAGTAGGATAATTCCTGAGTCTTTGAATCCCTTTTGCTGCGGCAGAAACCTTCGACACAGTCACATCCTGCAGCTCCAGTGTGGGCAAGGCACTGCTAAGGGTGGGCAACCCCCAGGGGCCATGGAGCTTGGGGGCAGCCTGTGTCCCTGGGCCCTACAGCAGGCCTGGAGCTGCTTTTGGTGGTGCAGGAGTGTGGTTGAGGCTGGTGAAGGAGGCTTCCCCTGGGCCAGGGAGAGTTGGCATTGCAGCCATGGGCAGGGTGAAGCTGGCAGGGGGCCCATGGCAAAACAAACTGGCTTTGTCCTCTCCTTAGACCTCCGGCGCCGGAGCTAAGTCATGGAGTAGGTGACCTGGAGTTCCAGAAAAGGAAAATGCAGTGTCACTCCCACCCTGCCTTGGCATCCCTGACACAGAGCAAGGGTCAGAAGCAGCACCCTTTTCCCAGTGGTGCTGGTTTGGCTGTGTGAGTTGTGCCCCAATCCCTGCAGTCGGTGCTGGGGGTAGGCAGCAGGCACTGGAAATAAAGCTGTTGCTCTGCACGGGAAACTCTTTAAGGTGCTCACTCAGGACTGGTGGTACTGCTGTACAGTGAGGAGGAAGTGTGGTTTCTGAGCTGGAAAACGTCACTGATGCCCAGCAGTCACTCTGTAACTTTATCTCAAAAGGGGGATTTAACAGAAAGCTTGGATTTCTGCCTGCATTCCCAGGCTAACACCTGGCCTGGAGAGGCTGAGGAAGGCAGGATGTGTGTGGCTGCACACTGTGAAGCCCTCCATCTCCACAAGGTTGGCCTTAGCAACATCAGTGTGTGTGCTGAACCCTGTTGCAAGCCTCTCAGGGTGTCTTGATAAACTGTGCCTTTCCTGTAGGTAACACAGGAGACTGAAGTGGCCAAGGATGTATTGGAGGAAGGACATTGCAGATTTAATTTTTGGGAAAGTTAGTGGCGACCCAAGTTTTATTTTCAGCCATGCCATCAATTTTGGAGGTCACACATAGCCCAGGTGATCTCCATCTCAGAGAGAGAAATGGCAGATTGCAGCAGTGTGGAAAGTGGAAGGTCTCAATCTCCTTCATACCTTCAGCCATCAACTTTCCTTGGGATGCTACAAACAGCAGATCGGGTTGCACTTTGCAGGACTCCCCATGTCATTTTACCTTGCAGGATGTACATGAAGTGATAAAAAAACCAAGAAAGGGCTCTATCTATGCTCACTGAAATAGTCTTTGGAGGGCTGCAGCTCGATCACTCTCCCAGGGCCTTTCTTCTGAAATTTGCTTTTAACCATGGATTAACAGGGCCTGAATCTCCTGAACTCTGGGGCAAAGTGCTCTGAGGTTTTCCAGAATGTGACATGGGAACAAGTAAGGAAATGGTGATGAGGCCAAGTGGATGAAATGCTGCTTATTCCTGCTGTTTATCATTATAAGAGTTTAGACAGATTGACTAAAGACTTTTACTGGACATGCTTCCAAGAGGCTCCTATGCAATGCATAGATAGGCTCTTAAGAAGTAAAAGCAAATAAATAAATGCCTGGAAATGCAACTTTCATCACTTATGAAGTTCTGCTTTTGTTTGTTTTTTCATTGATGCAGGCTGGGATTCGATCTTCTGTTCCCATTACAGAGTAGGAAAACAAATTTGAGAAAGTCACTGGCTTAGCATAAAGCTTTATTGTTCTCCTCTTTGCTTTCTATATGCAGTACAAAGATACCACTGAGATCAAAGAAAGGATATTAATTGGCATGGCACCCATTTGTCTCAACGTTTTCCTTTTCAGCAGGTGGTTATCCATCTGTTCATTTTCCCTGCTGCGGTTGGCTTTTCTATCAGTGTGAATCTCTTGGGGGAGATTATAAACCCTGAGTGCACTGGGTGGTGGCCCCACCATGCAGTGAGTGCTGAGTGCCTCCTCCAGGAGCTGGTGGATTTTTATGCCCCTTTGAGCTACTGTGAATGACAAAACAATGAGTAACCATAGTGAGGATCATGGTCCTGATGAAGCCTGGGGCAGGAGCTGGCACCCATCTCCCCAAATGCTTGGTGCTGTGAGCAGAGAGAGGCTGCTTGGTGCAAGCACAGGAGATCAGTGCCACTGCCCTGCTCAGGTTTGCTGATAAAAATGGGGAAGGGGTTCCCCTGTGTGTCCCTGCCTCCTCAGCCCCCCCAAGGTATCCTGACCCATCACTGGGTGCGCTGGGGTTCATCCCATCCCCAGCACAGCAGATGGGCAGCGCAACACCACAGTCCAGGTGAGGTGCCCACAGGTATTTTGTAATTCTGCAACAGTGTGGGCACTGGGTTTAATTGTTCAGTGTTCCCATATGGACTTTGGATTCGTTCTTTTGGCTGTGCAGGGCTGTGTACTTTGTCACCCAAGGGTGCCAACGCATGCTGGGTTCCTTGTTGGTGCCCAACCACACCTTAAAGTACATGATGCAACATGATCAAAGTTGTTTCACAGCCAATAAAGTTTTTTGCCCCATGAATTTTACCACAGAAATCCCAATCTCCTACCCATGTCCTGTGATGCTCCCATTTCAGCCCAGCACTGCCAGTGCTGCATTTCCAGCTCCAGGTGTATCTCCCTGATCTCTGTGATCTCTGTCATAGTACCACCTGCTTCCCCATGTACCTTTGGGCTCTGCCCAACACAGCATCTTGGCTTTCTTCTGTGTCCCTGTGACCTCCCTGTGATTCCCTATCTCTCTCTTCTTCCATGGTGCCTCCCTGAGCCTGTTGGATTGTCATTTAGGCAAGATTAGTCTGGGTAGATCATATTGGGATAGCTGCTGGCATCAGACCCAGCAGCTGGGTGCATGACTCCTCTTGGTGGCCTTGAGAGGGAATGGAGACGGTGTCACCTACCTGTCCACAAACTCCCACAGACCTCCTAGACATTTTGTACCTCCAAGACCTTTGTCTCTTTGCCAAATTTTGTTGACCATTATCAACACCTCTGGGTTGTGGATGTGGACTAAGGGTCAGCATGGCCATGTTAAATGAATTCCATAGAAACGGGTGTACATGGGATGCTGCATCTCCTGGGTGGAATCAGACCTGTTGCTTGGAGCCTCCTAGGTCTGCTCAGCCTATGAGTACTGATGAAGACGAAATGGACTTGGGGTTATCTAGCAGGAAGGTCTGTCTTTGTGAAGTGCACTGCCTGGAGAGGGCAGCTTTGAAGTGCTGATTGGCACTGGCTTTATTGTTATAAACATATAGAGGGAGCATTTTTGTGCTAAGATCATTTCTGGACACACAACAAAGGGGGAGGAAGCAAACAAATGGAGTGCTGTGGGAACAAGTTAAATGGAGCACGATGTAGGGAGTTCCAATCACAACATCACCAGGTAACTTCCCGTTTCTCTAGGGGTCATTATTCCTGCCTGGAAAAGTCAGGGTGGAAACTCAACTCTGTACTACACAGGACCTCTGTGCTGAGTTGAAGCAATGAAGTGCTAATGAAGAGCTAATGTGGTGTATAATGTGCACAAGCAGATGTCAGCACTGTCCAAAATAATCCCTCCTGTGCTCCCGGTGAGTGCAGCACATCTATTGACAAGCTATGTCTTTTAATAATGACATTGATAAATAATGACATTGATCCAAAGATGGCATTTTTTGTCCAGCACATGGAGGCTGCTGTTGTTCCAAAATAGTTTCTTTCATTTTCTTTAACCCAGTGTGCAAACACACAGAGTCGAGGTATTTTATTTTTTTTTACAGTTGTGTGCAGAAAGCAAATCCAAAACACAGCCCTGTACCAGCCACTTTGAGGAAAGTTAACTCAACTCCAGCTCAAACCAGCACGAAGTGATGGAGGGTTTGGCTGAAAAGGCAGTGATTTGTGGGACTGGTCTGGAAAGTTGGTTCAACAAGATCTGATCCCTGGCACTGACAGCTGCCTTTCCTCTGGAAAGGACACCACTTGGGATCAGGCTGCCAGAGACCTATTAAAAGGTTTCTCAGAGGTTTCTCAGCACTTTAAAGATGAGGCTCAGTTCAGCCAAATGATGAAGAATGGAGCCTTTCTTTGCTCAGTAGCAGAGTTACCTGGATTAACATCCCTCCAACCCTCTTTGAATCTATCTTTTAATTTTATTCTCAAAGGGCTGAATAATTAGTTTATTTAGAAGCTGTCAGCAACACAGGAGACTGGTAACCTCTTTGTCCTGGACAGTAATTTTCATGGTCTGCTTTTCAAGTTGTACAATAACACAGTTTTGTATTGTGGCTTTGCTTGCCGTGGCTCAGCTGGTTTATTACAGGCCATGGAATCTGTCCTGCCCTTCAAGAAACACAAAGATAAAGCTGGTGGCCATTGGTGAGGTAATCTGCTCTGATTTCTGCAGAACCAGAGGGTGCTTGATTTGGCTATGTGGAAACTGTCTGAAGCTAAATCACTGTAACCTTTGACTGCTTACATTCCTCTGCATGGATAGATATGAAATTAGTTGAGATTAAACCCCAAAACTTCATTTTCTTGGCTAAACATCCATGCAGAAGTAAAATGAAAATAGCAAAATCCCACAAGGGGAGCACATTGATAGATGTCTGAAATTCTGGCTTCCTGCAAGCAAGACAATATAGGGAAGATACTGAAGCTACTTTAATCTGTGCCAGGAGTGGTTTTGCAGCCTTTATCACGTTTTCTTGATTTTTATTACTCATACACTACTTTATTTCAAGGTTTGTTGTCTTTTGAAGGGTGCTGTCTTCTGCTCTGTTTCTTCTTTGATAAAAGCTTCTGCCAGTCTCCCGAGAAAATGAAGCTAGCAAAGGCATAGATCCCCCCATTTGGAAGTCCATCACATTTCACGAAGTTTTAGATGACTTTTTGTGTGGATTGGGTTGGACTTCACTCCATGGATTGTGTCCATGCCTCAGCAATGTGAGGAGCAGCAGAGAGCCCTTGTGCAGCAGCTGGCACAGCAAAACAACTGGATTTGCCTGTAGGAGTCAAAAACTTTCACACAGTGTCTCCTTCATAGGTGGGGCTTTAACTAAGCTCAACATCTGTTTCCTGCATCTCAGCTCCACAGGCATCCCCTAAAGAACACTAGAGATTGTTTTGAATTTTATCTAAGTGTTCAGTGGTTTAAGATGAAAAGATAGCACTTACATCTAGGGGCAGGGTGTCTTTGCCAAAAGCAAACTAGAGAACTGTTCCTTTCCAGCTGTGCCTCTGATGAGGATGTGGGAGACTTCCTAGCTTTTTCCTCAAGATTCTCCCAAAAGAGACTTCTTTTTATGGTTCTTCATCTCAGAGGCTCCAGGGTGCTTGTTAGTACAGACCTAGTAGCATAAGGAATCCCAAAGTACGCCTCAAAATTAGTGAAACAAGCAGCAAGGAAAGCACTGTAACTTTGGGAAAGGAGTGGTGAAGGTAGTGGAGCAAAACAGCTACTGCCACAGCATTACCCAGTACAGTGGGATTTTTTTGAATTATGGAAGAAAGTATGATTTTGTGAGGTATTTTTTCTCCCTGTGGACTATTTTAAGCAGGTATGTATATGCCAAATTTTACTCATCTAATAGGGAAAAATATGTCCTTTCCACTTATTAGAAAACAATAGCTTATAAAAAAACATGTCAGAAGACAATAGGACAGAAGAAAGTGCCATGGACCTGGAAGAGAGACAGCTGAGCAATTGCAGCAAAGACTTTTCCTGTATTTGTAGGTCCCATTGTGCACCAGGAAGGTGCTAACTGAAAAATGTGCCCATTACCATTTGGTGACTAATAAGTTGATTTGGTGATCCTTACCTGCCTACCTGAGGGAATCTCAGCAGCCATTTCACCATATGGAGGGCAGGGTTAACAAATACAAGCCCTGCATTTTTCAGTGGCTATAGTGCTGCTTAGAATCTTGGAGTGTTCTCATGCTGCTGTAAGAAAATTTGATACACAGGGTTTGGGTTGCTCAATTCTGCAGCCTGATCCCAGCTCCCTGGCTTACATATGTACACTGTGGATGGTCAGGACATGCTGCTCCATAACTTTGCTGGGACACAGTCTGTCATCCCAGGAAAGGTACAAGCTGGTTATTATTTTCCTTTTCCTCTTGCTGTTATTTTTTTTCCTCATGTCATTAGGCTTGATCAGGTTAGTCCTTGCAGAGTTCCTGGAAGTCATTTCAGGAGGGTTATAGTTGGATTGCATGAGCCTTGGCCTTTTGCTCTCTCTTCCAACTATCATTTTCCAGTATCTGCATCAATGTAGAAGAAAAAGTAATACTAGTTCTAGCAGGGATGAGGAATTGGCTGTGGCTGCCCATGTTTCGCTTTGGAGTGATAATGAGACACTGGGATTTTTTTGATTTTGGGAAAAAAAAAAAAAGAGAGACAGAAAGAGAAGTCACATAGCAGTTTGAAGCTAAGCCTCCTATAGGCTGTTGTTTTGAAACAAAACTGTCCATTTTGAAACTAGAGGCACATTTATTTTTCAGTATTCCCCAGATAAAAGCAAACATTTCCACACTTCTTGAGGGGAAAGCTCAGTATGACATTCTCAGTGAAACAATTTGGTGTTTGTAAATAAAAGAAAATTTCCCAAACATCTAGGTATCTTCAGTTCCTCAAAAAAATACAACCTCTCCCAAGCCAACCCCTTGTCAGGGAGCAGTGGGAGCTCCACTTTCACCACTGTCCATCCCAACATCAGCCAGCTCTCTTCCTGCCCCAGGCTCTGGCTGCTCTATCACCTCCCTCTGGTCCAAGGAATGGGAACAAGGCCTTTTGCTACCAGCACTTCCAGACATTTATCCTGGCAGCTGACAGGAGAGTCACCAAGACTGCCAAATCTGCCTGGGTAAAGGGAGGCAATCTGAGCTCTCCCTATCCCTTCACTTAGGCTGGGAGGAGGGATGCAGCGATGTTTCTGAGCATGGTACTCTGAAGCTCAGCCAGCTCACGGCCGTGATGGTCTTTCACCAGCATGTGAAACTGCCATGTGTCTTTCAGCAGCTCTGTGAGTCTGCCTTCTGGCATCCAGCATCACATTTGTCCTGTGCATAGCTCCCAAGGCTGTTGTACAGGCAGCAGAGAGGAGAGAGCGCTCAAAGCACAGTTATTCCCAGGACCCAAGTTATTTCCACTTCATTCCCCTCCTAAGGTTTCTAAAAGCTATGAACTGTTGGTACTGTCTGAGGTCTTAAGGGACACAAATACTCTGTTCACCCTGTGTTTGCAGTTCATTGGAAATATAGGATTATCTCCAAAGGCTTAAACAGTCTGAATGCCATTCTGGCAGAGCTGGGATGTATTTTGCATGTTGCTGTATGGATTGCTGTAGTGAGACTGCTTCTCATGGGCCATTCTCTCATGTTTATTTTCCTGGCTGCACTGGTGCAGACAAGAATAAACGGCCCCAAGTTGCACCAGGGGGGTTTAGACTGGATATTAAGAAAAACTTCTTCACTTAAAGGGTTTTTGAGTGTTGCAACAGGAAGCTCAGAGAAGTGCTGGAGTCACCATTGCTGGAGGTATTTAAAAGACATGTTGATGTGGCACTAAGGGTCATGGTTTAGTGATGGACTTGGCAGTGCTGGGTTAACAGTTGGATTTGATGATCTTAAAGGTCTTTTCCAAAATAAATTCTGTCATCCTATATTTAAGAGCCACAAGATAGAGAAGTGATTTTTAGGTTGACACTCCAGCTGTTGGGCTGATATCACATGACTGCTGCTCCAGTGAAACACACTGATGAATGTATTTGTGGGCACCTCAGGGATGGCAGGTGCTGGGTGCCTGCTGGAGGTGCTGAGTGCCCTCCTTTCCCTGTGGTGCCACCACAAACTGAGTGTGGTGCTGAGCTGGTCAGTGTGCAGGCTGGAGGTGGCAGCAGAAGGCCAGGCTCTCCTCTGCTCTCTAAACATCTGGATGAAGAAGATGTTGCCACTCACATGCAAAAAGTTCTACATGCTCTGGGGTTGTCCTGGCACAGGAGCTGCCCACTGTCCTGTGGTTGATGTGGGCACTAAGTTTGTTTCTCCTGACAATAAAAGAGATGGAATTTTCTGTGAAAGATTCTGGGTTTGCAGCTAATCTGAAATAGTGTATATCTTGTAGCTGCGAGGCAAAAGACTACTGTTCAAAAGAGTCTTTGGAGAACACTTGGAGTGCTTCCCCAACACAGGAGCTCCAACAAGGAGAGTCCCTGGTGTCTGTCTGTCTGACTTCCTGTTAAAATTATTAACGTTGCTGGAATGTTAATGCATTTTCCATAATGAATTCTCACAGTCAGGGTCTTGGGCAGGAATCTTTTATTGTTACTCAGTCTAAACAAACAAAAAAATCCTGCTGATTTTTAGTTAAGCTGAGGTCAGCCAACATCTTCCCCATCGAATGTAGACCCTCAAAGGGTCTCTTCCTGCTGATAACCTCTTCAGAGAGAAATTGGGAACTTCAAGCTGTTACTAAATATATGGTTTTCCTCAACAGTAAAAGTAGCAATGTTTCTCAAGCTTGGGTGAGGAATCTGTCTCTAAAACACATTTTCATACAGGCTCTTAGTGGCTTACATGTCACTTCCATTTAATTTTTGAATTATCTGTCTGCATGGACCAGGCAGGTAGAGTGTAATGAATCAGGGAGGGAAAGAGAGTTACACTGTGGTGCTTTTTCAAGAGCATAGTGCTTTTTGTTGTAACTCTGAGACATCCTAGAAGTGAAGATTTTATTGTTGTTACTCTGAAAGGTGGTTTCACCAGCTGATAGCTCACATTCCCATGTGGATGGGCAGGGAGCAGGGGCTCCCGGTGGACATTCTGCACCCACAGAAGGCTAACTCTGACTTAGCCACTTGTGGTCCTGCTACAGCCAACAGAGAAAACTCTCACATCACTGAATTCTTGTAAATTGAGCTGCTAAGTGGAGTGTGTCAGTGGAATCCTGCCCTATCTCCCAGGTGTGCTGTTTGGGGTGGGATGAACTGCAGCCCAGCAGTTCCTCAGGCCGTGGGGAACACACACAGATACATCTGGCTGCATCTGCACAGCTTCTCCAATCTCTCCTGTTCCACAGCCCTCTGATGGTCCAGGTTGATGTCACTTAATCTTTCTCACAAGAGCTTTTTGGTTATCTTTTAGTAAGGAAATGAACCCAAGATATCAGGATTGCCTGACAGCACATGGCTATGCTGGTGTATCAGTGGAGAGAATCTGTGATGTAACATTGAAAATTCCTCCAAGCCGTTCCCCAAATTTAATAACCTTCCTGTGAATGAGTGCTGATCAAAAATGAGAATGTTTATCTAAGACAATCTTTCTACAGATCATGCATTTTATTAATATTTTTTGTGGGCATATACACTTTTCTTACTGTGTATAAAGGATTCAGATGGAAGTTACATTTTTGGTAATATATGAAGAGCCTGTTAATCTTGGAGAATAAGAACCCAATAAATTTTTCCAACCATGTTTGTTGACATGATTATTTGTTTTGTATTAAAAATTTATTTTGTGTCTGTAATTTTTCCCCTGCTTGCTTCGGTAGGAAACTCAGGGGTAAAAATCCATAACATATATGAAATTGATAGCTAGCTACAAAAAGAAAAGCAGATAGCAGCCAAGCAGAAGTACCAGATGTCCATTTCTTCATCTTTTGTACGGATCGAGACACTCAGGAACACAAATTCCTATTGTTTACAGTACAGAAGTTAATTACCCATATTTTAAAATGCGAAAACTTTTATCTGATACTTAAGGGTGCAGGAATATATAAATTCCTGTAAATGCATCCAAAAATTGAACCCAGGTCATTTTGCAAACATGCCTACTGTGCGCAGTCATATTCCCAAACTAGGGTGGTCATGCAGACTCCTGGAGCTACACACAAATTTCAGGCAAATGCCTTGCATTGAAAATGCTTTTTCTTCAGTTGAGGGTTCTGGCTTTATCTTGTGGGGAGACTGGGCAAATGTAGCTGGAATGAGCACTGTACAGGAGGAAGAGGATGTTTACCTTTTCCCCTGTGTTCTCTCTGAGCTTTCCACCAAGATATTTCGGCGTGTGACTCTGCAACTACTTTATTTCAAGTCCAGCTGATTGAGGTTTGTTTAATATCCAGCTAAAATACTTCATTTCTAGCTCAGTTGGAACTTCAGATCTTTTGTTCTGAAAACCCTTTCTTGAGCTGCTGTGGTTTTCTTTTTTAAACAATTCGTCTGGGAGACAAGGACGTGGTGCACTCCTGTCATGTAGGTTTTCTCTGCATGGAGGGGTTAGCTTTTCCATTGAAAATCATAACCAAGAGATAAATGCATTATACAATAAAGTTTATTTTTTTTTTCCTTGCATACTGAGATACATGGTTTGAAACATTATGACCAGAAGATCTGTAAGTCTTAACCACGTGTCTGATGTACATAAAATTTCTAGGGTTGTTTTAGAATTGCTGGAATTTTGGCAAAATTCTACATTCTCCATTTCAGACTCCTAACCTTGGCCTCAAGTTTTCCAAAGATGTATTGACTTGTGGGGTTTTTATGGGAGGCATAGGTACCATTTTGAGGTTTGGAAGGAAGACATAACTGAGAATTGATATGACTGAGATAACCCTGCTAGGGGTGCCCTGAAAGCAACACTCTACAGGTCAGTTTCCTGTATTTTGTGAAATGCCCTGGATTGAAACAAAAAGGCTCCTTTTGACCAATTTTTTTTGTACAAAGATGCAGCACCTGCAAGATGAAATTTTAGTTTCAAAATAATTGTGAAGATACATTCTTCTTTCAATGGCACATATGCTACAGAAGGAACAACAACACTCCTGCAAGTAAGGATTCCACAATTCTGATTGCTTTTTAACCTTCTCCAGCCTGAAAATTTAAGTGTTAGGTCCCTGCCTGACTTCTGGAATTTGGATACAAGAAAATAATTTTTGTGGAGTAAATTAGTATCACTTACTTCCCAGTGACTGCCTGATCCATAAGAGGTCTTTCGGCCTTTTCACAGCATTCAGGAAAATAACTTTGTTAATGCTTGGGTATGCACGAGAAATTTCAGGCTCTATCCCAGCAGGGGTATTCAGGAGAGCCTATATTTTCAGTTAGAGGGTAAATTTAAAACAGGTAGCAGCAACTTTAAGCTAAACTGTGCTGTAAACCTTGATATCAGTGTTCTGTTTTTAGCTTTATAAATTTTCCATGAAATGTAGAAATCCAGGGACATTTTAAGTGAACTGCTACAATGGATGTCTCTCTTGCTGGGCAACTTTGTCCTTGGCCCTGTTTTTGAACAAATAGCTATAAATCTGAAGTAATGCTTATGAAGCCTATGAAATACAGCAGGAGTTAAATATCAAAGCTTTGCCTTCATGTTGTCAATTTGATTTGCCTTTTCCTTTCTTTTCTAGGAAGGTACTTCTGGAGATAAACGTCCCCAGTATGAAAATGCATTGGTTGTACCTCATCAAAATCAAACTGGTTTGGTTTCACTGAGACCAGTGCAGTATAGCAAAGATGGATTTGCCTGTGTGCTGATCTGTTTTAAACAAACTTGCTTCTTTCTGGAAGAAGTCCCCTTCTGTGAGTTTGTTGCATCCACATCCCCTTTCCTTTTCTCTACAGTTCCCTGGTGTCTAGTTACAACTTCCGTGCAGGAAGCACATGATACTGAGTGTGCCGAGCCATTGGGTGGGTAGGGGAGACAGATGATGCTCTGTGAGCATGATGAAACCCAAGATGTGCCAGCCCTTCTTAGCACAGGATGAACTCGAACCTTTCCCTGAGGGTGTCAGCTGGCGGCAGCTCTGCCTGCTAACAGTAGGGAGAGGAAGAATGGGAGAACAAAGCCCGTTTTCCTCTGTTTCAAGGAGTAAATATTACCTCTGGATGGACTTTTGAGATCATCCAAAATTCAAGGGGAAAATATATTAAATGAAGTCAGCTGTAGACCAATGTTTGTACCTTCTTCCAAAAGAACAAGAATCATTTAGGATGCTAACGCTACATCTATTCCACCCAGCCAAAGTGCCACAGCCCTTTCCCTGACCCCAAAGGGCAGAGGTCATGAAGGGCCATGCTACAAGTACTGGCACAGAGTCTCAGCTGTGTTTTCAGCATACAATGTGTAATATGGATATGCATTCCTAAAGTGAAAGCCAGTAATATTCTGTTGCTTTGATAATGTTTGTTTCAGTTCCCACTACACTTCTTCCTCTTGAGGTCCTGTTTTCAAAAGAAGCTCCATTGCTACTGTACTTAGAACAAGTCAGCCAGAGGAACTGAGAAAAATTTACCAAGCATCTGATCTTAGAGAGGAAAACTAATAAATCAGGCTTTCTTTTTTCTTTTTTTTTCTTTTTTTTTTTTTTTTATGAACAAGAGAGGCAAGAAGGGCATGAATCTGACATAAAGGGTGGACTTCTTGCACACACCTCTGACCTACAAATTCAGGACTACTTGCAGTAGTCTCTAAAATTCCATTATGCCTGCAATCATCACTACCATTGCTCAGGGAAAGCAAACATAGCCAAATTAATAGTTTGAAGCATGTGTCCATATTATTACCCATACTGTAAATAAGGTCAGGAACTGTGGCTTACGTAGGTCAACTGGTCTTGAGTAAAATACCAACTCCTAATTAGTGAGGCTACTTAAGACTGGTGGCTAAGTGTATCCACAGCCCAGACAGATCTGATTAGGCTCTGACATATCCGTGAACAATGTGCAGTGTGTTTTTTGCTGAACACATTCCATATGATTTCCCACAGAACCCATTAAAATACTCTTAACATTGTTAGCAAACTTAAATATTTCTGCATTTTCTTATTATGCTTTGGAGAACAATCTGTCTCTTTATGAGGGGACACTGCCTGCAGCAGCAGAATTACAAACTCTGACAGGGGCCGCCAGACACTGCTCCTGTGCAGACACAAACTGGGCAGGGTTGGGGGAAGATTGCTTACTGAAGTGCTATCTACCCACCTCTGCACATGAGTTTTCTGGGGTATGTGTCAAATCAAATCTCAGAGGTTGAGTGGAAGCAAGGAATGTTTTGCCTGTGGCTCTGGAGGCAACGAAGGACTGGGGTGGATGCACATGCCCTGACAATGCACTGTACCAGCCACCCTCAGCTGCAGTTTGGGCCTCTGCCCATCCATCTCTTACCACTTCAGTACATTTCTCTGCGTCAGCACTGCGAAGAGACAAATCTTAATATAGCAGGGGAAGGCCCTGGATTTTCCCAGAATGTGCTGGAAGTGGTGTGGCCTACGTGTCTCAGGCACAGATTGTGTGCAGCAGCCGAGGTTGCCTGCCCTGTGCCCAGGAAGAGGGGGGAGCAATGAGCCACAGAGTACCAGCCTGTGCCCACCCAGTCTGGCCTGGGCTGGACACAGCAGCCGCCAAAATGGTACAGGAAGGAGGTGACGCTGCGCCTTCCTTGGAGATGTCGTGGGGATTATTTACATCATTACCATTGTCCTGCCGTTCTCATGCAGCCAGCAAAAGTCACACTGAGCCTTTTTAAGGTCAGTTAAAAGACTTAAAGAAGTGTCAGTCTGCGTGTGTGCGCACATGTATCACTCAGATGCTGGGACTGAAACGGAGCAGGAACGCAGGGATTGTGCAGACAAGGAACCCCGAGAGAGATGGACAAAGAAAACGGGAGCGGAGGTGTGAAGAAAACAACCATCTCTCTCTCTATGTGTATCCACACGCACACACTCCCAGCACCTCCCAGCACCCCGGGCTGCAGTCCCCACTCCCGGAGCCCACCGCGGGCACGGCAGCGCTGCCCGGCTGGGCCGGACCGGACCCGCCCGCCCCGGGGCCGCCTCCCGCTCCNAGCATCCTCAGCAACGTCTTCGCCGGCTTCTACGGCGTGTCTTTCACGCAGATCGACTGGCTGTCCATGGTGTACATGGTGGCCTACGTGCCGCTGATCCTGCCGGCCACCTGGCTGCTGGATGCCCGCGGGCTGCGGCTCACGGCGCTGCTGGGCGCGGGGCTCAACGCGCTGGGCGCCTGGCTCAAGTGCGGCAGCCTGGCCCCGCAGCGCTACCCGCTCACCCTGGCCGCCCAGGCCGTGTGCGCCGTGGCACAGGTCTTCATCCTGGGGCTACCCTCCCGCATCGCCTCCGTCTGGTTCGGCCCCACCGAGGTCTCCACCGCCTGCGCCGTGGCTGTGCTGGGCAACCAGGTAGGGCCGCAGGGCAGCGAGGGGGGCGTCCTTGGAGCTCGGCATGGAGTTAAAAGCAAGGTGCTTAAGTGCGAAAAGGCGTTCTGCAGGGTATGGTGTTGGGAGAGCGGACAGGTGAGGAAGCGGGGCCGAGCGCCGGGTGATGCTGCGTGTGAGCATTGTAGGAGCCGCGCCATGTGGCAGCGTGTGCAGCTCACACCCTTCCGTCAGGTGCCGGCAGTACATGAGTCAAAACCCTTTTCAGAAGTGGTCCTGCTCCTCTTCCTCTTTCTCTTGCATTTTGGCATTATTTGACTGAATCCACCCCCGGCTGGAGGGGTGCGAACTACGTGAACTTTCATGAAGAGCCCCAGCGACAACATCTATTAGTTTCTGCTTTTTAAAATATGGCCTATAATTGCCAGGTGCCAGTAGTCAATACCTGGTGACTCGTGAAGTTTTGTGTAACGCTGTGATAGTTCACATCACTGTTGGGAGCTGATAACTGAGTCACGGATTTCCTCAAGCTCCCTGGTCCTGCCCAGTTTCAGAGAGCTGGGACAGGGACATCTGAAAGCACAGGTGCAGGTATGATACTGTTTCCTCCTATAGCCTTATTCTCATGTCCTGCCACTGTCCCAGCTTTTAAAATTTTTTTCTCCTGTGGCAAAAAATTGCTAAGATTCAAAGATTCAAATCAGCATCACTGGTGCAGGCTGAGGTCATAGGTAGAGTTTGGTTAAGGTAATGGGAGATTTGGTTTTTATCATGTAAGTCTAATGATTTTATGTTTGTGCACTTTGGATTATGATAGCAGTGACAGTAATGTTACACGTTTACAGTTAGGGTGGTAACCTAGCTGATACCTGGCTGTTCACAGTTTTTCCAAAACTTTTTTTTTTTTTTTTGCATGGAAGTTTTCCAGTGGACTAGTCAACTGTCCCTTTTGGACTGAAGATTTCAGAAATTGGTTGTTTCAGCAGTGAGGCAAAAATTTTGGATCTGCATCCAGGTATCAGGTTAAAGGTTTCTTTGGCAGCTAAATTTCCACTCTTCCTGACATGTACCAGTCCTCCCAGCAGCAAGGAGTTACTGGGTTTTCAGTTGTGCAGTAGAGTGTCAAGTATCCAGCTTGGAGCCTGAAACTGATGCTTCACTTGGATGCTGAGATGTGGGCTTGAAGTGGTGCAGGACAGGAGTGGGAGAGCCGGGATTGTGTGGATGGGAACCGCAAGAAAGATGGACAAGGGAAACAGGATCAAGATGTGAAGAAAATAAGCCGTGGTTATTTCTGGAGTGTATTCCCCTCCAGAAGCTAGGACTGATCTCAGTGTGCCTGCTGAAGAGCTTGCTGGTACTGTGTCAATAGAACAACAGAATTTCTCTGAAATTCTCAGGTTTTGCTTCCTTAAAAAAAAACCCTAAAAACTCTCAAAAGCTGGATTGAAAGAGTAGTGAGATGTAGAGTTAGGCACTTGGAAGTTAGCAGTAATATTGTCCGTGTATCCCATTGCCGTTCCCTTCTGCACACGCATTCCCGTTGGGTCTTCGCTGTGCTGGATAATTGCATAAGGTGAACTATGTAACAGAGCAGGTTGCTATAACACCCGCAGCTGCTGGTCATCCGATTGCTTATCAGATACTGTGTGTAACTTCAGAGCTACAGAAAACACAGCTGGGACCGCAGGCAGGGGAGGAACAGAGCAGTTATCAAAAATTAGATCTCACCTCTGAGATGCTGCTCGTTTCAGCTGGAACACGAATCACTGGGAATGCAGCCCTGCCAAGGGCTGCTAGGAGTGCCACATCTCCACAAATATTTAGCATCTTAAATGAGGCACACCAAACTCATTGGAACACTTTCTTCTGGCCTTAACCTCTCTAGATGTAAATGATGGGAAATGGTATCACTCGACTTTGTTGGAGCATTTTGGGTGCTGCATTGGCTCCTATTGGGGGAGGAGAAAATATACCTAAAGAAAAAAAGTAACTGTGTGCTCAGTTCATGTTTGTAGGGTTCATATACTGAAGCGTGAGGACAAAAGGAGACAAATTCTTCCTGTGACCACTGGATACTGTGTCAATCTGATGGCCCTGGGGGAAAAAAAGGTAGCAAAACCCTCATCAAGGTATGCACAAAAGGTGCCTTGTAAGCACAGTGGCACACCTCTAATGTGCGTGCTTTCTGATTGTTGGACTTGCTACTCTAACAGTCTTTGGTGCTCTTTTTTCGTTTATTTTTACCTAAAATAAATGTTCCAACACTTTAAAATGCCATTTAGTTTTTGGGGAGCAGAAGAGAGACATTGGAGAATTGTCCAGGACTTGTTACTTCATGTTTTAAAATGCTTTATATATATATACACCCAAAATTTCAGTCCCTGTTTTATGTCTCTTTAATGCAAAATCAGTTGTTACATTGGAATTTACTCCATGTACAAACCCGCTACGCTTCATTCTGTGATTTTTATTTATTTCCTTAGCAATAATTATTTGGTTTGGCCTTAATAAGGATATTCCTTTTCTCTTGCTTTTCTCTGCTCTATCTGTTCTGCAGTAAACCTTACAGTCAGGCTTTGCTACTGTAGTGGCAGGAGTGTGACATCAATTGAAGAACATTTCTATAAGAGCAGCTGGAATCTTGTGTCATCTCTATCCCTTCAGTTGCAGGATGACTGACACAAATTTATGTTCATGCATGGTACTTTCACTTTCCTGTGAAAGATTCTTGTATAAGTACTATGTGTAGTGTAAATATGTACACTAAGTGTGGCATTGTACTTCAATTGAGAAATTAAAAGGTTAAAATCTGAGTTGTAACCTGTTGGAAGATCTGGTTGTAAAACAACATCGAGAGCAAGTGGCTCAGAAGTGTGATACTGAAGTTTTATTAATGCTTATTATGATAACAATTCTGAATTCTACCTGCTAAGACTTTTCACTTCTGTTAATTTTTATGTTCAGAGGGAAATAATTTTTGGTTTTGTTTTCTTGCTTTACAGCTTGGTACTGCAATCGGCTTTTTGTTGCCACCTGTTTTGGTCCCAAATACACCGAATGATATTGATCTTATGGCACATAACATCAGCATCATGTTCTACGGAACTGCCATAGTGTCCACGCTTTTGTTCTTCTTAACAGGAGTTGGTAAGTGTTTAAATCACTGGAATTTGCATGCTGGCTATAGGGAGTGTTTACAACGTCTCACTTAAAGCAGCTGACTGCTCATAGTATTTGAGGTTACAGTTTTTCCAATTCGTGTTCTCTTCCCTGTTGTGCCAGGGTTAAGCAGCAACCATTTCACTCTATGTTGTGCTTCACATGGGGTGATTTCTTTCAGAATATTTAGTTGTCTTAGTTTCTTTGCTGCAAGGACTTATGATATAATGTGAATTCACTCTGTTAATCTTACAACTTGTATACAAAAGTCTTGACGTGTTGCAGATGAAGTCTTTGACCATATTTTCGTAGCAATCAGATGTGACCAAATAACATGTCCTTTGTGGATGTGACTTAGTTCTTCCATGAGAAAATCTAGATTTTTTTTCATGGAGTTGTTAAAACTACAAGTCAATCTTCTGAAATTCATCAAGCTGAAACACTTCCAAAAGAAAAAAAAAAGCACATAAGTTTGGTAGAGATTAATCAAAAATTGTTCCTTCTTCTTTTCCCCCAGTGTTTGAAGAAAAGCCCAAATACCCTCCCAGTCACTCTCAAGCAGTCCTGCAAACTAAACCTCCTGAGGATTACTCCTACAAGCAGTCCATTATTAACTTGTTCAGAAATATTCCATTTATACTTTTGCTAATCAGTTATGGTAAGTGTTGCTATCTGCTTGTAGTCTGGCAGAAAGATTCAAAAGTGGGCCAGAAGCCCATAGAATTTTAATTGTGAGGTTTTTTTTTATGGGGAAGGGAGTGTCAAACTTTTGTTTAATTTTATTTACTCCGTAAGCTTTTTATTTACTTTTATTTGCCAGTGCTAGCAAATCTGTAAGGATGAAAAATACCTCTTACATGTCCAGTGATGAGATTTTACCTGTGATATGAAAGGTTTTGTGTTGTAAGTCTTGAATGTCAGAAGATGTATTCTTTAGGGTAACAAATCTGCATGACTGCACCTGGAATGACTGAAGCTTTTTTTCTTGGTACTGCAGGTATTATGACTGGGGCATTTTATTCTGTCTCCACATTATTAAACCAGATGATAGTAACTCATTATGAGGTAAGTTCCTTGGATCTTATCTTTCTCTTTTCCACTGTACATTTGCAGAGGTGATATTTATTTTGTAGGTGCTATATGCGCTCAGACATTTGGTTTCTTTTATACCTCTGTACAGTTTCTTGTACCATGCAGCTGTGGGAGTCACAGGAATGTTTGTTTGCACTTATGACTGCCAAGAGGTCTGAACTTGACTCTGAGTGGAAGCAAGTTATTAATGAGCACCATATAAATATTTGTTGAAAGGGAGAAGAAGTGAACGCTGGGAGAATTGGCTTGACACTGGTGGTGGCAGGAATGGTGGGTTCGATTATTTGTGGTTTGTGGCTGGATTACACTAAAACATACAAGTAAGTGTGGGTAGGCATGTGTGGGGTTAGGGGTAGGAGAGTGGTGCCATTGCATTAGGAAAATACTCCAACATAAGGGCTGAAATGAACTGCTGATGAAATGCAGTTTGTCCCTGATCTTTTAGTGGCCTTAGATGGAGACAAATTTCTGCGGCTCCAGTGAAAGCTTGAGCTGCTTACTGGTTATTGGCCGAAAGAAATGAGGGAGCAGAATGCAAAGATGCAAAGGGATTTGTCATCTGCTCCTGTCTCTTCAGGAGTGTAAGGAAAGCACTGTGGGTCGTACATACAGTGGCCACGTGGCCCAGTGGGCTTCTTCTCCTAGGAAAGCATAAAGTCTCAAAGCCTACTCTTCATTGTTTTGTAAAATGGCCAGCTGATGGATTCTAAATTTTTTTTATGCTAGTCCTGATCCCATTAGTAAGTGTAACATTTACTTTAATTCAGGGGATGACCATAGAGCAGAGCTCTCTTCTGGGGTAGGAGCTCCTGGGTCCATCATCCATGGTGTGGTGCCTCCAGGAGCAAGCACTGTTTGTGATGGAGTAGTTCTCCCCTGTGACTCTTAGTACATTATGTGCCTTTACAAGTCTAATGGATGTTAGTGCTGTAGATTGGCTTTGTTTCTGCATGTGTTTTGGCTTATAAATATGTGCTTTAAGAATTTGGAAGACATCACTTCTTCCAGATTCAAAATAAATGGAACACTGTAATGAGATTTGTTTGACTTGCCTCTTGGTAGGCTGACTTTTATTGCTAATAGTGTTGGACTCAGCTGCTCCTATGTTGATGTATTGTGTAATGGGCAGCGCTGCAGAATGGCCAAGAGGTACAACATAGCAGAGAATTAAAATTGTCTAAAGGTAGTAGTATGTGCTGTGATTGTCCGTTCTTTGAGAGTGAGTAAGTGTCCTTAGCCTTGAGTGAAGCTCAACCAAGACAATGAAGAGTTCAGGAATGGATATGCACTCACTGCATGCTAAGTTTGAGGCAGAATTACATGAAGCAAATTTTGTAGCTTTAGAATGGCTTATGTAATGTTCATATCATCCTTCCATGCTTCAGCAATGTGCTGTGGCCTTCTAGTAACAATGTTAATTTGTTGTTGTTGTTGTTTGGTTGCAGGCAAACTACTTTGATTGTTTACATTCTCTCTTTCATTGGGTTGCTGGTATTTACCTTCACCCTGGACCTCGGATACCTTATAGTAGTGTTCGTGACTGGAGGAGTGCTTGGGTGAGCAATAAAAGAGCACTACAGGATTTACTGCAGTTCTGTTCTGAAACATATTTAAATGTTTTACCTAGATAATTCTACTGTGTGTTCTGTCGCCATGATCTCAGTCTATGCCTTTAGCTCACAGTACAGATAGGGTTTCACCTTCTGTTACATCAGAATAAATCTAAAGTAACTCACTTTTCAGTAAATTTCATCTACCATTTTTATGGACATAAGAGAGGTCTTGATGTGGTCAATTTGTTTGGTTCCAATTCAAAAAGCTGTCTGTAGTGAAGTTGAAGCTTTCTCTTGACCAGTGTGTAGATGATTAAGAGTTTACCTGAGCAGATCTAGGAAGACTGGCTTCACTGCATTTTCATTAATCTACACTTTGATAGCCCAAGCAACATGCTGGTTGCTTTGTTTGCTCATAGATACCCAACCTAAAAGCCTCAAGAGGTGCTGAGGGAATGTTGCTGTATTCAGACACAGAAGTCAAGATAAAACCAGAAATGTCTTGAGAGTTTCAGTTTAAAAAACAATCAACCAACCTCAGCTGCATTAAGCCCCTTCTCTTTCCATCATTCATCAGTCCCCTCAGCTTCTTCCATAGCAGTTTCCAGCAGGTGTTCCAGTGTACAGCCTCACTCCCTACTCATGGTCTCTTTTTGTCCTCCAGCATGGATATTTGGTCTGATCAAATGATGGTGTTTGTGTATGAAAGTAATTGAAAGTAATTTGAAAGTAATTGCCTTCAAGTATGGAATGGTGTGTGGGCTTGATAGGAAAGTTTTTTTCATATGTATGGTGGTTATGGGAAATAGGACAAACATGTTTTAACAGCTTTGTCCTAGAGAGAAAGATGTGTGGCTAAAATTCTTAGATCATACTGAAGGAATGAACCAGTCGCTATTACTCGGAATTATTGAATTCTGTTAAGTCATGAACACATGACAGTTCAGAATACCAGCTAATTAATAATACCATGTGTGTATGTTAGGTTTTCTTACCTGTAGTAACAGATGAAGGCCACACCTGTCATCCCCTTACTCTCCTCTTCAACAGGTTCTTCATGACTGGCTATCTTCCACTTGGGTTTGAATTTGCTGTGGAAATTACATATCCAGAGTCTGAAGGCACTTCCTCAGGTCTCCTAAATGCATCAGCACAGGTAACAGCATTTTATTTCTTCAAGTGAAGTAATGCTCAGGAAGGCCACTATGCTCGAGTCTAGGAAGGCTTTCTTAGACTTAGCTAAGTCTCTGTTCTGTTGCTATAGTCCTGTTTTTTTAAAAATTTGATTACTATAAGATGCGACCTGGAACTTTTAAAGGTAAAATGATGACTCTTTTCCCTGTGATCCTGATGAAGTTGCTTGTTTTTTTATAGATATTTGGAATTGTCTTTACACTTGTTCAAGGAAAGCTCACAACGGACTACAGTCCTCGTGCAGGAAACATCTTTCTTTGTGCTTGGATTTTTGTGGGCATTATTTTAACAGGTAATTACAAGTGCAGGTAATGGTTTCTCCTTAATGTAAAAATGTATATGCTATTAGGATGATGTTGCTAATATATGGACAGCTATCTGACCCCCATTTCTTGACACATCTTGAATTTGAGACAGATGTCCATCTCCGAAATGTAAACAAATGCATAAATTGAGGAAGTTTGCAGTTTTCCAAATGCAGGAAACTGCTGATGCACTCTGGAGCTGTGCCAGTGACTTACCCATGTTGTCTTACGAATGTGCTGAAAGTGCTGAAACTAACAAGCTTTTCTTTAAGTTCTTTTGGTTTAGAAAATTTTATTATCATTTCCTGCTTTGTGTGCTTTGTGAGGAGCAAGTTCAAACTATCAGTGAGTTCAGATTGCAAAGAATGAATACGGGTATTTTGAAAATGTGCTGAAAGCAGCTTCTGTGTGCTTGCACTAAACAAACATTTCCCTTGAAGTGCATGTCACTGCAAAGGTGTGAACCAGCTTTCCTTTTTTTCTTTTTTTTCAGCCTTAATAAAATCAGATTTGCGAAGACACAATGTGAATTCAGGGATTATGAACTTGGATGTTAAAGCTGTAAGTGGTGACTCTTTTACCATGATTGTATTACCAACCTGAATGCTTGACTTCTACTGGCATAACAATATCAGCTGCAAGAGTAACTGACAAAATCTTATGAGTGATTCCATGCTGGTTTTGTACAACAGAGCCACATGGGATGCTGCCCTCACATATCTGATTTTTCTCCTTAACTCCCATGGAAAAAACTGAAAAAACTTCTGCTCTCAGGTCTTTTTTTAATTTTTGATTTTTTTTAATATTTGAATTTTAAGTGGCTAATAATATTATTTTATTGCTTGAATCTTGCTTTTTCATAATGGCAGGGTAGCATTGTAAATTGTGAAGCCTTTTTGTTTATTGAGTTATGAGGCCATCCTATAGACTATGCATTTTATTTAAAATATCTGCAGTCCCTTCAGATGAAGTCAGTATCTGATAAACAGAAGCCATGCTGGAGTTTCTATACAGTGCTGCATAAAGAGCTGGGTTTGTTCTTCTTCTGATGCTCTCAATTTAAATGAAGAGTTAGTGCAGCATTTTCTGATGATCATAAGGTTCCAAGTTTCAACAGCTTTTCTTAACTACTACAGTTACTAGTAGAAATAAAGCTCTCAGTGGAAAATGTTTTCAGTGCTGTGAGGTTTTGATTGTTTGGATCAAGATATGAGACAGCTTTTTGGAGTCAGACATTGCAAGATCCTCTGCCATGCTTCTTTTTGTGTAGGTGTCTTGCATGCCCAGCAGCTTTTGATCAACTGTGGCCAACTGCACGTGTTAGTGCCTGTCTGAGGTTCAGAAACTTCTGAGCTGGTGCTGTCTGAGCTAACTTGAACCTGAAACCTGAGCAGCTGCCTGTGCTCAGTGTGGCACCCTGTGGGTTTCCCAGCTGGGGCTCTCTGGGGGCTGTGCTTGACTCATCTGCTTTCCATTATCACCTCGTTAATTAGCCCAGATCGACACACAGCTTCATTCATATTAGCCAGGGTGTAAGAAAAGCTGCAGTCCTTGCCCTGACGTTGCCATGCGTGACAGAGACCTGCCTGTGTTAATAATGTTCAATATCACTTTGATACTGAACCTTGATCAAGATTCTACTGTGGTTAAATGCAACAGAGAAAAGAAACTGAAGTTCATCTTCATGTGACAAATATTTATATGCAGTAAATATATACTTTAGAGTTACACTAAGAAACTAAATTCTATGTTACACAGGTTAACTACATATACTGTTGGAGTCTAACCTAATAATTACCCAAGAATGCTGAGTTTGAGAATAATTCTGCTGAATAACAGCTTAAAATTCTTGTTTTGTTTTTATTTTTTTTTATCTCCCTCTTCAGGTACCAGTTGACAGTCCTGTAGAACCTGAAAGCACTACTTTAAAGATTCAGTCAGCTTTATAAAGCTGGAGGAAAGTGACTTAGAAACGCACAAGTTTGGTTAGATATGGAACAATATGAGCTAGTGTAATCACTGGATTTGTGTGTGCCGGTTGTACAATGTGTATGTGTTTGTTGATAGTGATGGTAGTTGTGTGTTGGAAGCTATGAAGATGCTCAGTTCGTTTTGCCCAAGATGCAAACAATTCACCTTTGTATGGAATATTTATTTTAAAACTTTCAAGTTTTGCAGTTTCATTAGTAAAGAACTGTGTGAACACTCTCCACAGTAGGGAGACTTGTGCATTCAGGATGCATACTTGAAAAAAGTCAGGAATCTTGAAGTACAGTCGTCATGATCAGAAGTATCTAATCTTTTCTTGTTCAGTCTTGCTGGTGCTTTTGAAAAGTTGAAGAGTAGGGAGATGCACAGCAGGAGGATGTTCAAGAGTTCATTTTTTATTTGAAATGTATCTGTATTTGAATACAAGCCAATGATTCCTTCTGGAAAAGTGATAGCACAATACTGAAAACAAGAGATGACGTGTTTCATACTGGCATCTGACATTTCTTTTGCCTTGAAACTTCTTTATAGGTATCAAAAGGCAGATAAGAGACAACACTGTTTCTATAGCTTCATTGTAGCATTTCTGGGGAGATTTAAAAAGTTTCTCACTAGATAAATTGGAGAAAAAACATCTCTTATTAAATACAGTAAAAAGGACAACAAAGGCCTTTGATATCTCTATTGTGAAATACTTATAAGCAATGGAACACTACCATACAAGCTTCCTCTATGGAATATTTTGAGTGCTTTCTCAATTAAAGAGAGAGGAGTACGTGTTTACAAAGAGCCAGTGCCTTTACTTTGTAAAGAAGATCCCTGCCTCATCTTGAGTTTAATCAGTGCTGCTGAAGAAATTCCATTTTGTGTGTTAAACCTCTGAATATTTGTGGAGTATCAGAAAATGTGTTCTGTCCTTTTTATGAATTGTATCACTTGTCTCATGTGAAATTCCTGTGCTTGTGTAACTTAAATCATGTCTTTTGAAGTTTGTTAAAAGCTGTAAGGATAACTGACAGCAAAATAGTGATCAAATATTTTTTTATATACCATCTTAGCTGCAAAATGAGCAGACTTCATTAACAGTAACTTTTTGTTACTTCATTTATCTATATTTAGGATGGGGGTTTCTCACTGCAGTGCTTTTGAATTTTTTTTCCTTTACTTTGTGCTCTATCTACACACCCACAGAACTGATAGCACTACAATTGCTGGGAAAATCATACCTAGGATAGTGGACTTTTTGGAAACACTTAATTTTCAGCTCAGCAAACTGAGCCTGCAAGTTCAGTGCCATCAGTGATGCTGTGTCTTTGAGTTGTCATAGATGCAGTGCCATCCAGAAGGTGGAATCCTACTCAAAGTTTTCCACAGATTGCTACGGTTGGGGGATGTGGAATTATTTAACTCTGTGGTGGTTTCAGATGGGCTAGTTAATTTTCTTCACAGTTGCTGGCATGGGGCTGTGTTTTGGATTTGTGCTGAACGTAGGGTTGATAATGCAGAGATGTTTGTATCGTTGCTGAGTAGGGCTTACACAGACAGAGCCATTTCTGTTTTTCATACATCAGAAAAGGCAAGGAAGTTGGGAGTGCATGGGAAGTTGGGAGGAGACACAGCCAGGACAGGTGACCCCGAGTGACCAAAGGGATATTCCAGACCATGTGACATCAGTGTATACAGTGAGGGGCAGAAGGAGGAAGGGAGGAATGTTTGCAGTGATGGTGTTTTCTTCCCAAGTAGCCATTGTACTTGATGGGGATGGCTGAGCACCTGAATTAATTTCTTGTTTTTCTTTATTTGTGCATGTGGCTTTTACTTTTCCTATTAAGCTGTTTTTCTCTCAGCCCATTATTTTTCTAGCTTTTATCCTTCCAATCCATCCTCAATCCCATTGGTGGGGAAGGGAGCGAGCAGTCAGCTGCCTGGGGCTTGGTGGATGGCTGGGTTTATACAACAGCAAACTCCAAGAGAGTCTCTAAGTACAATAAATATCATTAAAAGCTTTTCTTTTTCTTAGTTTGCTGTAGACTAAGGAAAATCCTTTTGTACAAAAAGGGCCCTGAAAACTTATCATTCTAAGCTTAGCCTCTAAATGTGAAGGTCTTGATTTAAACATTTTGTATGATAAATGCTTTAGACAGAGGAAGACCTATCAGAATAAACTAAGCATGTTTGGAACACTTGCCTTGCCAAGAAGGGTTCATGTGTCTTTGCAAGGTCCAGTGCTAGGGAGAAAATGGCCAGACCTTGTTGCTCCTGGAGAGGTGAACTCTTCTAGAAGAGCCCACTGCTGAAGTAGCTGAATATAGGAAAGGTAACTCTTTGCTATTCAAATGGCAGGCAAGAGTATAGGAGTGAAAGTAGAGATGCTTTCGTTATGTCAGTCCTTTACACTGAAGCTGCCCCATCAAGAGATGTACATGTTTACAGCCTGAGTGAGAAAAGTGAAAGTTTCTGCCTTGTGACATACATGGGTAGCTTTTCCCTTTGGAAAATGATGATAATGTGTGCCAAAACATATATATGTTTTTCAGCAAGATACAGAAAATACTTATGTTCATGGCCCATGGTTGCTTTGACTTTTGATGTTGCAAAATCTTAACAAGATAATATTTTTGTAGTTTTGGGGAATTGTTTTCAAATGTCCAGTAGAAAGTCTTAGGCAGTTTCCAGGCTGTTTGCTGACCTTTCAGTACACACTGTTCAAAATCAAAGATTGAGTCTTTTTCCTTCTTCCTTAAAAATTTTCAATTCCTTTCTTCACTACTGGTTTCCAGTTTCTTTAGTTATGTGTAACTGATTATCGAAAAAATATTCTAGTTCTGGCTCCTTGTGTTTTTTATCTTCTGCCAAATTACTTGGCTACCTTCTGCAAAGTTTGAAACAAGATTTTGGCTTGCTGGAAACCCTGCTGGATCCCTAAGAAGAAAATATTCCTAATAATGAAGGCTTAATTACATTTTGAATTTAATATTCCCCTTCTAAAAGAATCTTGAAAGTTGGAAACCTGTGAGCTATTTTCAGGCAATGATAAAGTAATTAAATGAAAGCCTCAGCAGCAGAATAAAGAACAAATAAAGAGCAAATCAGTATTTTTTATGTGATAGTCTTATCTGTCAAGAAATTGAGGTTCTAGCTCATGGCAGAAATAAATTTGAGTAGTTGAGGCTTTGTGGTTTTTGCTTTTAATTTTTGGGGTATAGCAGACAGCATCCACTCAATCAATCATAGAATGTTAAGGGGTTGGAAGGGATCTTAAAGATGATCTGGTCCCAACCCACCTGCCATGGGCAGGGATCTCTCCCGCTAGACCAGGCTACTCAAGGCTCTATCCAGCCAGGCCTTGAACCCTGCCAGGGTTGGGGTGTCCACAGCCTGCCTGGGCAACCTGTTCCAGTGTCTTACCATCCTCACAGTGAAACATTTATTCCTGATATCTAAATTAAATTTCCTCTCTTTCAGTTTGTACCCATTCCCTCTTGTCCTGTCGCTACAATTCCTGACAAAGAGTCTCTCCCACTTCCCTGTAGTCCCTCTTTAGATACTGAAAGGTTGCTATGACTTCTCCATGCAGCCTTCTTAGCCTGGAAATTCCACATGCATCTGGAATTGGAAATATGATTTCTGTCTCTTAGCCTTGATATCCTGGCTCAGCCCCTCAGCAAGAGTAGAGTTGGGAGCTAAAAATCCTAACTATTTAAAAAGGTAGTTGTATCACAAATGGAATTGCACATCAACTAGGAGAGGATGGTGTAAGAAACCAAGTGAGAGGAGGCATTCCAATTCTTGGGATGAAAAAATTGTTTTTCAATTTACTTTTTTTCAAGTGTTTCAGGTGAGCTCTTGAGGATGCAAGAGAACACACACAGTGGGGAGCATAAAAAAGGGGATTGCCCCAAGTCCCCAGGAGCCCAGCAAGTTCTGCAATTGATAACTTTCAGCTACAAAATTCAGAGATAGCCTTAAAACTTGTTCTTTATCTTTGTGTTTCTTCCCAGCAACCTTAAACTTTTGGTAATTTCAGTGGAAAAGACTCAGAGAACATTGACACATTTTTATTTAGGATTCCTACCACAGTCTTAAATCCCTCATTTCTACTGGCTGGGTGTGAAAATACCAGACCTGTAGACCGTAGTCTGGAATTGCTGGTAGGTAAGTCCCTCAGAACAAGTATTTGTAGATGGGTGCTTGTCTTTAGTAACATCTTTTCCTGTTGCTAAATGCCCATGTTTTATGAGGAAGAAAGAACAAGAAAAGAAATAGCAAGAATACACATGAATCATTTCAGATTAATAGTAATGCCTAAAGAGGCTACCTAGAACAAAGGCTAGACACTGTTAAAAGAATAAAGTAGATATTTATTAAAAGGCCTTCAAAGGATACACCTTGGGCAGTTCAAGAGCCTGGCTGAGGCTACACCCAAGATGGACAACGGGTCACACATTTTTACACTTTTATAAGTTTTGGTCCATTTACATGTTGGGGTTAATTGTCCAATTACAGCTTCAGGTAATGAAGTCCAATCCTCCCAGATTGCTCTCCTCAATTCACTGTTGTTTCCACTTTTTGGGCCTGAAGCTGCAAGGGTGTCCTTGGTTCTCAGGTTGAAAAAGGATTGTTTTGTCTAAACTGTGAAGAGAATTTGCTAACACTTTATATGAAGGTCAGAGTGCAGTACAGAATCTGGAAAATATGAAAGCTAAAACTTAAGGCATCAATAGGGCTTTTCTAACTTTAGCCTCTTGGTCATCTCTTTTGTTCAAGGCAGTCTGTTGTTTCAGAGACAATCAGTGGAGTGTGTAATTAGAGCTGCCAGCCCATGTTGCTTAACAAAAAAATTTTTCTTATAAATATTTGGACTGCCTTGGGCATCTACAACCAATTGAAATTAGGTTAAGCTGTAAACATTTATTGTTTTCATTTTCCATTTTGTGAAGTCACTAGTTTTCCTGTGTGAATGGGAGTGTGTGACCTTTACACTTGTTGTCTTTCAATACATGTATGTACCTCCTTCTGTAGTGTTACAGGCTATTAATGTTTCATGGAGCCCAAGCTGTCATTGTACACAATAATACGTGATTGCCCCCAGCCCCACCATTTGGTCTGAAGTCTGTGAAGAGGGAGAAGTGATGCTAATGCAGGAACTAAAATGAATTAAGCAAAAAAAATTCCTAAGATAAATGTATTTCTGTGTAAGACCCATGTTATTTACTGCTCATGTCTTTGTTCTACCCCTGAAGATAACAAATATCTTTTGCTGTAATGTTTTGCTTTTGTTAGTGTCCAATTCTTCATTTCAAGAGAAAAATTAAAAGTTCCTAATGAATATCCTCTGATTGCAATACTGTATGTATGTGTATATGTGGATGGCATCATTCCTTACCATTATATGTTACTAATAAAGTGTAGAATGCCTAAATTGATTGGAGCCAAGAGTAACATTTTTGACAGCTTCTAATACAGCTGATAATCTGAAAGTGATCATTTTTTTTCCCTTACAACCTGCCTTTTAATGTAGGAAAATGTGTAAGAGCACAGAAAACACAAGCCTTGTGTCATAAAGCAACACTAATATGCAGTTCAACACTGGACTGAACTTTCAGATGGGTCCTTCATTTTACAACCAGGACCACAAGGTCATGTTCCTCTTATGGTACCTCTATGAAAGCTGCAGGCAATATCCCCATTTAGCACTGTAATTTAAACATTCCCACAGCTAGGAAGGAACAACCCCAGAAAATTATTATTGCCTAGAAGTTTCTTGGATGATGGAGTTTTGGGGTTGGTGGTGTGTTTTCCTTTATTCTGGGTGGTCCTTCAAAGAAAACACTGGAAACCTCATCAGGTAAATGGAAGAGGTGAAGCCATCCTGACTATGATTAGCCAGATAATAATTTCCATAGGTGGGAGGAGGGCCTGTGATCCAAAGCTAACAAGTACTACCCCTTCCAGAAAGTGATGTGGTTTGTGTATGGATAAAGTAGGTAGATGCCTAACAGTCCAGCTGCTTCCTGGGCTGGAAAGGTTTCTTAGAAGTCTGCTGGATTTCCTTCTGTCTGTGCTTCACAATGAACTAACCCTATCTGACCAAGTTCTAAATCAATATTTACAGTTCTGTTAAACAACAACTTTTCAGAAAACAAAACAATAATATCCTGAACTTTGTAGAAAGGACTTCAGCAGATATATCACAAAGGCTAAGTACCGGCAATAGTTAGGCATAATTACTGATTTGTGAATAATTATATATTTGTGAGTAACGAGCTAATATCTGCTTTCTGTTAGGAATCAAAATTCAGCCTCTACGATGCTAATTTCCAGTGTTTCCTCAGTAAACTGCTTCTGCTTGTAACAGTGTTTAGACCATTAAAAAGGCAGTAAATAGTATCTAAAGGGCATTGTCAGTATTATGGCCTTGTGTTACAAGTTTCCAGAAACAGACACAAGATTCTACAAAAGCAATAAACTCCATGCAGATGCAAAAATCCCGGGGAGGTACTGAAGGCTTCAGAAGTTTTTCTAGCCTGCATTCGGCTGAACCAGAGTTCTCACTTTCTTTTTTCAGAATGGGACAGTCCTAAGGCTTTTTAGATGTTTATCACTGGTTTGGTTAAGGTAATAGAGGGACTGCAGATGAATGCAGAGTCAGTTATTCTTTTAGAAATCAAATTGTCCAGCTTGCAGCCAAGAGAAAAAGAAGTTAAAATATAACAGCACCGTTTCCAAGGCTATGCATGATGTTTTCTCCACTAAATATTGGAAGGCAACTTGATTTTCTCAGAATGATTCATCAGCTGGTTCTGAACAACCCTGCAGGCATTAGACAGAACTGTACATCCCGTGTGGAATGAAGAGGCACTGTCCCACAGGGGTGAGAATGACTCACCCAGGAATCATTAACTGGCTCCAGGGGACTTGAATTTGTGTTATCTTCTGCTCCCAAGAATTAGCTGAATTTTCTTTGGGCCCCAATGCTAAAAGCCTGAAATTCACTTAGAGGCTACTGCCTAAAGCCTAGAAATACCATGATTTCTCATATTGTCACTGCCCCACTGAAGCTTCAAAAGGGTAGAGAAGCCCTCAAAGGCTTGGAAGCTTGACAAAGTTGAGCAAACCACACTGTCACCAGGGGAGATACAGAGATCCCCCAGCTTTTGGGGAACAGAATGCCCTATGGTCAGTGTGATTTTTTTCTGACCTGCTTCATCTACTCAGAATGTGGGAATCTCATGAGGGTTGAAACGTCTGTGTGCACTGAGAGCATTAGGGAGTCTCCTCAAAGTCTGCAGCTTGTGTGATTACACAGCATTCCTGGGTTTGATTCCAAAGCCAGAAGGTGCTGTGTAGGCTTCAGTTTGCTCTGAAAATTACTATCATTCATGTCATGGCAAATAATGAAGATGGCTGAAAAGAAGTTATTTTGCTCCAGATTACTGTATTTCCTTTAAGAGTTTTATTTTAAAAATGACCAGGGTATTTGAATTTTGCTGTCACCTTCAGGTGCTTCTGCAGCATGTTGATTACTCTTCAATCATTCTCTGGAAATGGGGACTCTTAATCTGCAGAGCACTGTCTCCCAGGGATGCTTGAAGTGATGCTTCAGATGAAAAATTATTTGATGAAATCATCAGTGTCATGATGATACCTTGTAGCACCATGGCATTGAGAACAGTAAATCACACATTTCTCTTTGCAGGTTTCACACAGCATCTTAGTTCAGAGGCTCTTGGCATTTGAGCTTGTGACACATTCTATTGCTAGGCTTAATAACTTTTCCAGTCTACTTTTCTTTCTTCCTGGAAAGAAAATGCATTTGAGAGACTCAAATACATAAGGACAACATTTGGCTAGTGTTTCCTAACCAGCATCATATTATTCCTAGAGGGCACAGGTTATCCCATAGCAGAACTAGGCTGCTTAATTTATTTCTGATCAGCAACAACAATTGTGCTTCTAACCTCAAGAAGGCAGGGTTTTATTGCAGTAAATTCCTCCCTCCACCCAGGCAGGGATGACTCAGGCGCTCACTTGGCAGTGGAGGCAAGTCCTGGCTCTCACCTTCCGTGCCACCACTGGTAGCTCCCTTGTGACAAGGCCTGTGGGTGCTGACGACTGCTGAAAAGAAATCTCATTTCCAGGTAGCAGATTTTTTTCAGCCACTGCCTTTCTTTACTACCTGTATTTTTATTATGCAGTTTCCCTGGGGAAAAAAAATTGTGCTAGGTAGTTTACCATCTGATTAAAGGTTAAAGAAGTAATTAGTAAAAAAAAAAATTGCCATTATTTATGGAAGGTCACATTAGTGTTTTCTTGTTTCTTGTAAACAGAGCTTGCTGCAGAGAACAAATCATGTGATGCGGTGTCATGTAAGACCTTCACAGCAAACTGTATTGATGTAACTATTTTTCTGAGCTACTGCAATGTTTGAGACTGAAACTTTGGAACAAGAGATGAGTGAGACAGGCTAATTGGGATGGTGATGTTGTACCACTCAGAAACAACAGTTTCACCTGCATCTGATGCATCAGTTGTAGACCAGAGTGAGGTGACTGTAGGAAGTATGGAAAAGGCTATTTCACTGTCAGCAAAGGCTCAGTCAGGTTACTAGGACATGCTGACCTGCCATGGAGAGTGGAAAGTGAAAATTGGCAAGCCAGTTTTGGGAAAAGTCTGATTCATAGGCTTTTCATGACACTTTGATTTTTTTTCTATGCTTTTACAAAAAAAAAAAATTAATGCAAGGAAATCTTGCCTGTTGGACTAGTCTGAAAACAACTGGAGTCCATCTAGTCCTGTCTAAAATAAACACTGTAATGATTTGTTGCAGTAGAATTATTGCAGGAGATCCTGGACTTGCTCAGGCAGAAATCAAAACATGCTGCTGAAGTTCTTCATTGGTGCACAAAAGCAGCTGATGGCTGTTTCTTCTGCTAGACCATTGCAAAATAAACAGTGTGTTAAGAGTTCTCAGAAAGGGCTACCTTGGGGAAAGCTCCAAGGAAGCACACCCTCAAGCATTTCTTTTATAGCTTGCTTTTTTTAAGAAGTCTGCATTACATATTTATTTTCCCAGCAATCACAGGGAAGTTTTATGAATACAGAAAGTTGTTCTTATTGGTTACGCAAATCACTCCTGCAAACTTGTACCAACAGCCATTCCCATATTGCCATGGTTACATCCTTATCACAGTTTGACCTTTCATTTCATTACTAAAAATATCCCATTCCAGCATAACGTTCAATTTAGGAAAAAAGCCCCAAACAAAACAAATTTGCAAATTCGTATTCCTTTCAAAGGATCAAATGAGGTCACTATGGTGTTTTCAGGAAATGCACCAATATTTGCATTGCAATAATGCGATTTACTTACAGCAGGCAAACTTTCTTGACCTGTGTTTTTCTGCTGCCCTCTGCAAAGCTGAAGCACCTCTGTAGGATTAACCACTTGGGACTGCAGCTGCTCTGCTGGCTCCTAAAAGAAAAGACCATTAAGATCACTTGGCCTGACTTTAGCAGAACAGTGTGCCCAAGCTGGTGTCAGGAAAATCCACAAATGCCAGGGGTTTAGGTCCAAAAAGGAGACAGAGGAGTCCTGCAACTTTATTCAAATAAAGGGAGAGAGTCCACTGAGACACTCACCCACAAACTTTTCTCTCTGAGGTTTTGGAGGGTGCAGCCTCCTTTTATCCCAAACTCCCGGCCACACCTTGCCCTCTTCCTTTCCCCATTGGCTGAGGTACTGGGAAGGTACAGCCTTCCCAAACTGCCTACCACATATTCCCCCCTTGAACCTACTCTTTTACCCCAAAGTTCAGGAACTCAGGCTTGTGCAGACCCCCACTTGTTTGTTTCAGGAGCTGAGCTGTCTGGGCTCTGCAACAAACCTGCTGCCCAAAGTTAGTAGAGGTATAAAGACCCATTTCAAAGATGTTAACACCCACACCTTCACCCATCAAATTGTTTGTAAAGACATCACCTTTCCTCTCACTGGGAAGGTACTCAGGCTTCAGGCCTTTGGACTGAGTGCTGCCAGCTGGAGGTGCTGGGCACATTTCCTGCTCCACCAGTGACTGATACTGGTACAGGGACCTTCAGTGAGTGCAGAGCACTTGGTGTCCACTTTTACTGACCAGGGAAACAACCCAGGTCCAGCTCCAGATCTGTCCTATTACCATCAGATGGAAGTCAAGAGGAAAGGATAGCAAGCTTTTGCTTCCCAACGCTGCCTTGGATGGTAGCAGATTTGAACACTCCCTTCTTGCACAAAACATCTGTTCCTAGGAGGGTTGGAAAAAAATTAGTCTCCTGCCCTTGCTGGCTAGGCTGCTGGAGCAGCTCCTCTCTGCCTGCCTGCAGAGGCATCAAAGCAAATGCACCAGGGCAAGCTTAGTGGCACGGCTGTGGCTCTGGGAAGGGTGCTATTGTGGACTGGGACCCAGGGAATTGCCACATGGCCAGGCTTGAAGGGGTCCAGGTCTGCAGAGCCAGGGCTGGCCAGGCAGGGCAGGGGCAGGGGCAGGGGTAATCTGCTGACCAGCCCATCTTTTGCTGCAGTGCTGATGCTGGTCTTGTTTCACTTCTGCGTTTGTTGCCCTTTTTGTGGCCCTGGTAGCACAGAGTGGCATTCACGTTCACAGTGAGAAGTATTTTCACATAACAAGGTTTGTTGATAGCAGAGCGTGGACAAGGCCTTACAAAGGTCTTACAAAAGGCTGGAACTGTGCTGGCAAAAGATCTGCAGAGCAGAAAACCACCAAATTTCAAAGCAACAAAGCAGGAGCATGAGACCTCGCAGGCCATGAGACAGGAAATGACACCAGTTGTCCAGCAGACCTGCCAGCCTGGCTGCAGCTCCCTCTTCTGAGGCCAGGTCAGGCTGGAGCTGCTGCCCAGAAAAGCCTTCTCCTGCTGGCTCCTTCACAAGAAGGGCTGTTTGGAAACAATGGGTAATAAAGGAAGTGTTTTCCCAAATAAGCCCAAATAAATACATGAATGAACTTCCTTTGCTCAATATCACAGGGCAGTGAGGATTTGCTGTGTGGCCAGGCTGAATTAATTGCTGTTTGCAAGAGGATGTTTTCATTTTTTTTCATTGATGTTTCAATTGCTGTTTTCAGAGGAAGAGGACAGTGGGACTCCCTGTGGGGGTGTGGAGGTGGCACTTTGGAGAAGAAGTCTGCTTGGAAAAAGTGCCAATGCTGATATCACCTTGCTGCCATGGTGCAAATTAAGAGCTATTAAGTTTCCTGCAATTGGTTGTCTAATTGCACTGCAGGGCCTTTTGAATACTGCATTTAAATGAGTCTGCAACTGGAAATAATGAAGGTTAAAACGCTCTTACACGATGATTCTATGATCAAATTAGTTCCTTTGACCCAGAAAGCAGCTGTGGTAGCAGTGAGCTCTGCGTTAGGAGTAAGACTGTGGATTTTAGGTGTTGTTCAGAGCTAGCTTTAGAAAGGTACATCCATACAAAGTGTATGGATGTACTTAGAAATTTCAAAGTCAAACAGGTGTGGCACACTGGGACAGAGGCTGGGCAGGAACCTGGTGAGAGGAAGATGTGCAAACAGGGCAGGGAGCAAGGCAGCTCTGCAGAGAGTCACAGTATCAAAATTAGGTGACCCCACGAGGTGAAAGCCATTGGATACTGGGGGCATGATGCATATCCCATTCCACTTTTACTCATCTTGAATGTCTGTTCATAACTAATGCCAGGGAGGGCTTTGGCTAATCCAAAGCAGCATTATTCTACTTTTATGCTTAATTTGTAGCTGGCAGAAGGGTTATTAAGATTTTCCCATAGCTGTAGGGACTTAGGGACTCTACTTTTATTTCCTTAGGCTGTTGTTTCAAAGCTGCCTTTAACTTCAAGACTTCAGCTAACTTCTGCCCTCCCTGTCCAGCCCACAGCTGGCCTTAGACACACTGGCTGACCTCTGGGAGTTGAACCTGTCACTCTTCCACCTGAGCATCAGGGAGGAGCTGGTAAGAATTTCCTTTCTTTCAGACCTGATTGGAAGTCCTCTGAATGCTGCAGACTGCTATGAGCAGAGCTGTGATGTCCAAACCTTGCCATGCTCCTTTACTATCTGGCCAGGGAGAGTCCTTCCCTCTGGCATGGAGTATGCCCTGACACGGTGGATGCAGGAGACTTTGAACTGCAAAGCACATAGCATCACTCTAATCTTCACCTTCTAGGGTGGCTAAGAAGCGGGTGGGTGTAGGAAAACACAGTCTGAAGGTTCCTGGCTGCTCTGGGCAGTGAAGCAGCACTGAGCAAGGCTGTGACAGCCTCAACATGGTTGCCTGTTCCAGTAAGGGAACAAGGTTCTGGGATATACATGACTGCCAGCTTGTGTATCCTCGAGGATGACATTCTGCTGTGTAATCCCAGCACTCCAGGCTCTGTCACATGCAGTGTGCCCTCAGCTGCTCACACATGGATGCCACCACTTGCACAGTCCCATTAGTTCTAAGATCCAGGTCTGAATGACTTTCAGGCTTTCCCCTGGCTCTGCTCCAGTGAGCTCACAGACTTTCTTGGCCTTCCTTCTCCTGCACTGAGCCTCCCTTGGCTCTTTGTGAGCCCTCTCCTCTGTGTCTGCAGCCACCTGAAGCCTCTCTGGGTCTCTATTTCATCATCTTCCATCGGGAACTCATCTCGGTGCTCTCACATCTTGCTGATGTTCAGCATCATCTGTGCTCCAGAAGGAGAGACTGTGCTTCCCCTGGGATCCTGCTCCTGCTTCCAAACCCAGCAAGGTGCGTGTGTGTGCGTGTGTGTGTGTGCGTGTGTGTGTGTGTGTGCGTATCGTCTCTGCCCAGCATGGATGCACTTTTTCCCTCCAATTGCAGAGTTTGCTTGATGATTAGGGAAATGCAGGACATAGTGGGGAGGATGAAGACTTCACAGCAGCTCTAAATCCACTCTGACCTTCACCCCTTTCCCCGGGTTGTGTTGCCATTTACACACAGAGCCCCCACATTCAGCTTGCAGGGTTTCCTACACCAAAGTCTCTTGGCTGAAAGCTGGCACTGGGCAAGCCATGTAAGCTGAAGCCCTTGATTTGCTTTAGTTGATGGAACAGCTTTTCGCTGTCCTCCCTTCTGTTAAACCCCCTGATGAGATTCTGGCATACCATGTGGCCAGGGGACAGCAGGGAGGATTACTGGTAGGACTCACAGAGACATCGGCTCCTGTGGAGAGTGATTAGCAACTCATCATAGACTCCTGGCTGCTGAGAGCCTTGGGGAAGCTGATTAAGGCACGGCAGAGATGTGTTCCTGTCTGGGAGCAGGGACGATCAGAGCGGCAGCAGTCTCTGCGCGCACGGGCAGGGGACGGGAGCAAGGCTTTCCAGTTTGTGTCTCATGGGGGGTCACTCCGGGCTCTAGGAGATGCATTACACTGACACTGTCGTGCTTGATGTGAAGTGCTGAAAGTTCCCGTCCGAGCGTGGCCATAGCCACCAGGGCACGGTGGGCGCTGGAGAGGGCAGCACCGCCAGCCCTCTGCCCGGGCCTGGAGCGCTCTCCCGCCCGCCCCTCACAGGCGCCCGCTGCCGCTCTCGGCAGCGCTTTGCCTTCAGGCCGGCATCTCACTGCCACCACCGCAGCGCTGAGTGCTTAACAGGGGATCTTCCAGCTCTGCTGGGAAGAACCGAACCGGGCTCTCTCCCATGAGGAGTTTCATCCTCCGGCATCCATCACGCAGGGGGGACCGGCACGCACGGCTGGGCTCGGGCTGGGTTCGGCTTGAGGGGACCGCCTCGGCTCGGAGGTGCCGGGCTTGGCTCTGCTGGGTTCGGCTGGACTGGGGTGGGCTCGACAGAGCTGGGCTGGGCCGGGTTGGCCTGGGCTGGGTTTGGCTCGGCTCGGCTCGGCTCGGTTCGGTTCGGCTGCGGGCGAAAGCGCTCGGACTGCGCCGCCCGGTTGTGGTGTCTCGGGCTGTCCGGCAGGGGGCGCCGCCCGGCGGCGTCTCCG
>VWZS01004865.1:4232226-4374861 GCA_013397075.1 Rhabdornis inornatus
AGGAGCAGCAGCGGGACGGCGGCTCGCTCTTCCTGGTGAACAAGAGCGGCTTCCCCATGGACGGGCAGACCTGGGAGCGGATGTGGGGGCACGTGGAGAGGGTGCATCCCGACGGCGGGGCCGTGGCGGCGGCCATCCGGAGCGCCGCCCGCCTGGCTCGGGTAAGGCGAGCCCCCTGTGTCCCCTCGTGCGGGAGGAGCGGGTGACACCGAGCCCGAGGTGCGGTGCGGCCGGGGCGGCTCCAGGGATGTGACACCGCATCCCGGAGGATGCTCTCGGGGCAGTGGGAGGAGGATGGGGCACCCGCTGTCCGACAGCGCCCAGAACGGGGTGCTTAGGGGCTGCAGTTGGTGTCCTGGGGAACAAGCAGGAAGAAAATTACTCCTTTTAGCTTGTGGAGAAAAAATCAGAGAACAAGAGTTGAAAGAAATCTTAAGGGACTGAGTGAAGCACTTTGTGCGATTTAAAGCAGGTTTTTCTTTTCCTTTTGGAACACAGGCATTTCGTTAAACACAGCGTTGCTCCTCAGATGTAACAAGGGATTTAAAACTCAGACATTTCATTTCCAGTATGTGGAAAGATTCCAAATGCTTTTGTCTGGTATGTTCCTCAATACAAGCCCCAGACAGCTGTGCCTCACCCAAATCTTTTTCCTCCAGCCAGCAAATAAAATGTTGATGTCTGCTGTTGTTCCGAGGCTTCTCGACACTGTGCTGCATCACTGGTCACAATGTCTTTAACACTCTCTGCTTTGGCAGACTTTGAGCTTGATTCACTCCTTGCATCAAGCAGCATTAATGTGAGCTGACCGCTGGAGTCTGGGTTGATTCATACCCCCTCTGCGTGCTGGGGTGAGATGGTTGGGCTGCTGTTGTCGTGGTCCAAGCTATCAGTGATACTGACATGAACCATATGCCTGTTCTTTTTGTGGAGCAGAGAGGAAATTCTGTGCACAGGGAAGTTGAAAGCTTATTATGTAGGGCTGTGTTGAGAAGGTGCTTTGTCAAATAAGATGTGGACTGAAAAGGTCTCTCATCTCTCTTCTGCAATATTTAGTTCAGTACAGATGTAAAAGGGACGATCTCTCTCCACTCTGCTCTCCTTGTGCTGGAACCACCCTTTGTTTGGATGGGGGAGCATATCCAGCTAAAGAATAATCAGGTTATGCTGAGTTTATGGTTCCTTAGTGCAGTTATGTTGTAGTTACATGAGCACTTGAGGTGGAAATGAAGGGCAGAACTTCTTGTTTCAGAAGCCTGACCAGCTTATGCCAGTCTAGATGGCCTGCAAGCCCACTTGGTCTTAAGAGGTGGCAAAGCACATGCTAGACTTGACTTTCATCCTTTACTTCCCAGCTCCAGAGCGTGTAAGTTTTACTGGTGACATCTATGGTGACTGACAAAGCATCTGGTGCGAGGCATGCCAGTGGGTCCAGTGTGCTGGCCTGCACACTGTATTCCTGTGGGAATGTCCCAGAGAGCATTGCCCATAGCTTCTTCCTCAGTGCCACAGCTCTGGGCTGACTCTCTGTAGCTTGTGCATAAGCTGGGTACAATAAAAAAAGTTTTGAAGTCTGCCTGGCCAAATCATTTGATGTTGATGATCAGTACCCAGTGCTGTAGGAGTTGTACTCCAGCCCTGCCCAGAAACAAAATCCCTGTTACAGTGATTTTTTCAGGGGCAGGAGGACCTCTGTGTGTGGTGCCCTCTGTGACTAAGTAGCTCTTGCTGGCTAAGTGTGGGATGTCTGGGGTCAGAGAGCAGTTTGAGGACTACCTGGTCCTTATTAGGGCCAACACAGCTCAGGTGAGCAAATTAAGGTTAGGAGCAGAGGTTTTTTTGCCACAAAGTGGTAGTGGATTACCGAAGTTGTAGTGGTAATTTCTGGGTCAGAATGGGAATGTGAGTAGAGACTTGTTCCTTAGATCTTGGTACAAATTTTCTTAATTGGCTTGTGCTGCTGGGTGTGTGTCATCCTGCAAAAGACCAGGTACTGCTGTTTGGGAGTGATGAGGGAAACTTGTGCCTGTGAGAAGATCATTTGTAATCTGCTTGCATTGATAGTTGGTTCAGGCTGAGTGAGTGGCATGTGCAACTGCTCCATTTCTGCATCTCATCTCTTCTTAATCCCTAGTGATGGGAGAGAGTTTTCATCCCCTCTCCAAGAAGCTCCACTTGATTGCTCTAATCATCTTGGCATTAGTCTCAGCAATCATACACGCAGGGTGGTAAGTAGCTTCTGACTGTATCAGTGAGGTTGTCCTTACTGGAACAAAAGCAAACTGCAGAGGTGCAGGTCTGCGTCTCTCTAGGGAGGCAGAGTTCTTACAAAAAGCTGGCTTGTCTGCAAGGGCAGTTTTGGAACCTGTGGGGTCTCCACTTCTGACTGTTGGCTTGAGCTCTGGGAATAGTGCAGGCTCACAGTTTGGAAGGGCTGTGCAGTCCTTTACCTGTTCTGTGATCTTTGAGATATTTGGAGATCGTAATAAATTCAGCCTCTCAGCAGTTTTGAGGACTCTTGCCTGTCAGCTTCATCTGTGCTGAGTAACAGTGTGCTTGCAGGGGAAGCTAGTAGAAAGTGACTTTCTGGTCATTAAGTGACAGTGGAATTGGGCAAAATGAGTTTCACACAGGATGTCTGTGGTGAACTGAGACTACAGCATTTCCAGCCATGGGATGAGTCTCCAGCTCTGCCACGTGGTCTTGCACTGCAGTGGCTCCACTGTCTGGAGCTGCTATTCCTTGGAAACACTGATAAAAAGTCAAGGCTTTTCATCTGACTCGTCTCTGAATTTCACTTGCTTTACAAATCCATGGTCTGTAGTGCTGTGTCTGCATTTCCTCTTGCCGTCCATGACCTCCTGCTACAAACCCTTGCCTGCTCCTTGCTGCTGTGGATGCATACCAGGAGCTGGAGGGCTGCATCCTCAATCACAACAAAGCTGTGCTTTCCTTCACTTGTATTGTGCAGCCCTGGTTTCTGCTCCATGCTGGGTGGGTACCCAGGATCAATCCTCCTGCAGCTGGGGCAGGAATCAGGAGGGAAAAATGTTTGGAAGGAGTGGGAGTGGGAGTGGGCAGGCTGCCCACTGCCTGCTCTTGCTGGCAGTGTGGTGTGTGTGCTGCCTGCCCTGCACTGGGGAGAGGTGAGCAGTGCTGCTCTGTGTGTGCTCAGGCTTATGGATGCTCTTCCCTTCTTGCCTGAGATCTGGAGGGGCTTGGGCTTCCTGAGGTAGCTGGAATATGTTCTAGCCAGTGGGAAAACCCTATTTCTCTTTTCTAAGCTGTGCTCTGGTATCTGACATCATCGTCCTCCTTGGTTAGTGTGATCACTTATCGTGGAGATGGGGAGCACCTCACTTGGAGGTCTGAACCTGTTCCCTCTGGTGAGGGTGGCCACTGTGGGTTTCAGGAAGGGCTGTGTCCATTCACACTGGTGCTATCGCTATGGGGTGCTGTCCTGGGGCTCACAGCAGGCTGAGGACTGGGAAAAGGATGAAATCCCCACCTCTGCAGCAGCCAGGCCCCTCACTGGCCGGGGCTCCCATTGCATCAGTGTGTCGTGTAAGTGCAGTGCATGCACCTGGTGCTTCTGTATCTCTGAAACCAAGGACTGAGTATATTGGAGCAGAAATGTCCACCCTGGGAAGGTGTGACAGCCTTGCCATAATTCCCTTTGTCAGCTCCTTGCTGCTTCTGAAACTTGAGTCTTATCTGGTGTGTTGAGTCCAGGTCTGCCCTCGTGCTGGAAGGGACAGGTGAATAATTCATCTAGCCCAAAGGGGCTGGGTGAGAAAGGAACCTGTGGAACCAAAAAAACATCTCTAATGAAGAGCTTAGGCATGAAAATCATGATTAAGAAGTGCTAATGAGTCTTGCTCATGACTCCCAGTGGTGAGAGGAGCAAGCCCATGTGTGCAGGCTTGCCGTGAAGCACTGGGATGGCGGGGGCGAGCTGGAAGCCTTGCCATCTGCTTGCCACTTACAGTATGCTTCTCTGTGCCAGTAGTGTAGGAATCTCTGGTTTGGTGGTTCCCCCCCCCTTCTCCAAGGTGTATTTACTATTTGACTGCAGTAACTCACTGCCTGTAGTAAATGCTGAGTTTTTTCACCTTGGGATTACTGGTGCTCATTCTCTGAAAGCAAACACACAATTTGGAGGGGAAAGTCTTTGTGGCAGAGATGACCCCTTACCACCTCAACTTGCTGTTCTTATCAGTAATTGCTGACTTGAAGTGCATTAAGGACAGTGATATGTCACTGAGCTTTAAACTATGGTAACGACAATGTGGGCCCACAGATGCTTTTTTCTGCACCTTGTCCAAGCTGCCCAAATTGCTGGTTCCTGAATTCAAATTGGCATTAGTATTCAAATAAACTGCTTCCTCCACTGTGTATGTGAGAATTGTGCTAACTTTTTAGCCATGCTGCCCACTTTAATATCTGCTGAGCCCATATTTTGCAGTCTCACCCTTGAAATAAGTGGACTTGGGACAGGGCTGTGCCCCTTTCCTGCATGGCTGCAGGCTCAGGAACCAAATAGCTGTGGGGATTAAACATGGATTGAGGGCCTGCCTTCTTAAAATGCTTAGGCACAAGCAGATGTCTTACGAGATTTTGGAAAAATCCCATTATGTTGTCAGTCTATATCTTTAAGTGTCTTAATGTCATTAAATATTTGGGTCCCAGGTGGTCTTCTAGGTACTGTGCTCTCCCTCCCCAGCAAGCATGCTGCAGACACACGGCAGATGGGAAATTATGCAGCCTGGGATCCTTGTCTCTTTTTATCTGTCTCCTGTGGTAAAGGAGGCTAAAAATTAGACTTGAAATGGCTTCCTGGGGGAGAGAGAACAGCAGAGTCAGTACTGGGACTCTGCTCATCCCAACTGCCCTGTGCTGGAGGTGGGGGGAAGGAAATGGGAAGCACAGGCTTTCTGTGCTGGGCTGCCTGCCTGTGTAGGGCAGTGTTTGAAGGATGCTGGTGGCTCTGATGATCAGCCTGCCACGGCCTCTACATGCAGGGACAGGGCTGGCTCTGCTGCTGGGGAGCCCCTGTGGTCAGCAGGATGACTTTGCCTGATGCTTGGGTTCACGTGGGGTTTAAGCCATCTGTGCTGCTGTGCTGTGTTGCACTAAGCACATGCCACTGCTCGAGTAAATCACTTATCTGCTCTGCGGGACTCGTGGCTGTCTAACCTCTTTATCTTTTTTCTTGTGTCCAGCCCTCAGTGCCTCCAGTGCCAAACTACAAGCTCTCCATGTCAATCCCAGAATGGCTTCAGGCAATACAGACCTACATGAAGCTGCTGCAGTATCCTTTTCAAGCGTGTGGTCTCTGGAAAGAAGGCTGACTTGTGCCTGGTGTGAATTAACAGAGCTTTACTGAAGCTTTAGCTGGTTGCAAGGGCTTGGGATCATTTGGGGGTAAAGGGATGCCTCCAGGGATTTGTGATAGCACCAGCAGCACTGAGCTTGTCATAGCAATCCTCTGGGAGATGTAATTAACTTTAAATTATACTGAAAAATTTAACTGAAGTGATGTTGGTGGGAATAGAAGTGCTTATTTTGAAGTTAATTTATGAGAATATTGTGATTGGATCATGATGCCTGGAGAAATAATATGGCATGTTGTCATAAAGCGACTGAGAGAGAGCCAGTGTTGTGGTGAACCCTTTCTTCCTCTACCTTGGCAGCCCCTGTGGGTTCCCTGAGGATAGCCTGTGTGCTCAGCCTGCTGGGAGTGCTTGTCGCTGGGGTAAGGCACAAGCAGCTGTTCTGACCCCCAGGGTGGGCGGGCTTGCCTGTGGTGCAGCAACTGACCAAAGGAATCTCCAGATGTCCCACCCTGCTTGGGGGTTCATCAGGGATCTACACATCTGTCTAGCCTCTGTCACTGCCCCACGCCCAATTCCTGACTCTCCATTGCTGACAGATAATTTCAGAAAAGGTTGCTGGCCCAGATGCTGCTCTTCTGTTTCCCTTTTTTTCCTAAACTCTGCCTTTCTGTGTACGTGTATGTGGGGGAACTGTGGGGACGAGGAGTGAGTGTAAAGTCCTGGTAAGGATTAAGAAAGGATGTGGGTGGCAGCTGGAAGAACATCCAAAAATAGCAGGCATGGTTAGCTTGGTGGGGAGTTGTGGTTGGGATCAAGGGCCTGGAGCTGCAGCAGCTGCCATGGGGAGGGAGGCTGGAGCCTGCCTGCTCTGCAGGGGGATGGTGCATGTCTCTTCTTTATGGCAGCCACTTGGCCAGGACAAGAGGCTTGTGGCTTGCTGGGATTGTGCCAGAGAGGATACCATGTCATACAGAGCTCTAAAAATTACATTATCCCCCACCTCACCCCGTAGTGGTTTTGAGATCCTGCGTTCTGCTACGTAGCAGGAGCAGGGCTTAGGCACAGGGTTTGGATCTGTGTTCAAAAAAACTTCAAAGTGGGCTGGGGAGCAGCATCTGGTCTTCCTTTGAGGGCTGAAAGAGGATGTATGCTTTGTGCAGAGCACCCTGAAAGGGCCTCATGAATCAGGTTTTGAAGGCAGGAGGGAAGTAAAGCCTTGTTTGTGGGGAACTCTGAACTCTCAATTGAAGTCAGTTCAGAGCATCCTGGTGAGAGCTGGAGTTTTTATTTAGGCTATGGTTATACATCCAGCAGCTGTGCTATTTATGCCTTGAAGCAACTCTTTGCTTCCACAGGGTCACCTGCTTGTGCCCTGGTATCTGCCTTGGTATCACCAGTTTTACTGGCATGAACATTCTGATGGGAGTAGAATTTGGGTACTAAGTTAGGAAAGAGATTCAACTGGAAAAGTAACCTAGCATAAGTACGGGCAGCGTGATTNAACAGATTGTTTTCCTGGTCTGATTTTTTTGTGTTGCTGCTTGAACAGCAGTGCTGAAGGAGCAGGGAAGAGGCTGCTTTTGGTGATGCTGCCACGTGGCAGCCTGTGCTTCTAGGCAAGAGATGCTGAGATTTGGTTGACTGTCTGCTGGCATCATTTGTGGTGAACTTTTCTGCTATTGGTGTTAGCTAATGACCTTGACTTGCACATAGCTGGTTGTTTCGTTTCAAGAGCATTGTACTTTTTAGAGAATGATTTATATTTTCAAAGTCTGAATGGATGCACCTGCAGTGGTTTTGGTTGCCAGGTCATAGGTGAGCCATGTGGCTGATGGAGTTAAAAGACTTCTAAAGAAAATAAGTTTTTTCACACCATGGATTGTATTGATTGGTTTGGGTACACTGTGAAAGCTTTCTCTTGCCCAAGTGGCAGACTTTTTCAAACTTGCAACCTAGTAGTGAGTGGGGCCTAGTGGAAAAGAGAATATATAACCTTCAAATACTGAATTTGAGTGTCGTTTTAGATGGTCAACCTTAATACCTGACTCTGCACCTAGTGCTGCTAATAGGTCATATAAAAAGACCTATTAGCAGCACTAGTGAAAAGTTTTTGCTTTATTTCACATGCCAGGTGTTTCCTCTCTGAGAGTCAATGGCTTTTACTGCCCATTTTGTGTTTCAACAGGAAGTCAGAACTGAAATTTACCTTTTGAGCAGTGTTATTTTATTGCTTGACTGTTGAAGTTACTTTCCTTTAACAGATGAAATACAGATACAATCACACGGGAACACAGTTCTTCGAGATCAGAAAAACCAGACCTCTGAGTGGGTAAGTGTCACTGGAATTGGTCTAGTGCCCTTGTCCCTGATCAGCTGGCGTTTCAGCACTGCAGCACCATGGCATGGGAGGGCTATCTCCTTCATGCCACAGCTTCTCTGGCAGGGCCAGAGCTGTCCTCTGTTGCTGCCTTTGTGAGGAGTGTCCCAGTTTGCTGCCGGGTGGCAAATGGACCATCCAGACCGACAAGTGGAAGGGCTGTTCTTGCTCAGCAGCTGCGTGGGAACTGCTTGGCTGCAGGCCAGAGCTGCGTGCACAGGGGTGGGAAAACTCTCTGCTTATTGGTGTTGGGCTGGGCTGTTTTTCTGAAAACTGAGCAAGTCCTGATATTCTGGTTGTGCTGAGATGCCCTTTGCAGGTTGTAGGAGGGGATTAGCTGTGCAAAATGCAGCAGGAGTTTTGACATCCTGGGCACAGAAGTTTTCCCTGGAGGCTCACAATGGACTCTTCAGGTCATGTCTGTGCTTCTGCCTTGCTGCTCATCTTGCTGTTCCATCCATGGGGTGGACTTTTGCTGGTTGGTGATGAGTTGTGCAGTGCAAGTATGAACATGTTCCCAGGAAGCCTGGCAGCAGAGAATTGGGGTCTTTTGCATGTTAGAACTGCATCATACTTAGGTCAGCTCTTTAACAGAACCTAAAAAATCGGCAGGTTAGGGCAGGAAGGGTGTTAACATTATGCTTTTATTTTAGGATGAAATTTAGATAAGCAGAATATAATTCCTCCCATAGACTGGTCTTTCTCTAGCTCCTCCCAGCTCTCTGTCATTAAACTAATGATTTCTCCCTCTAAAATTCCAGTTCCCATCTCAGCTGTGTGCTTCAGATTTTCATCTTGCTGACAGCAATCTTTCTCACCACCTTTATCTAATGTTCACTGCTCTGGTGGAACTAGTTTAAAACAAATCTTGTGCCTTGAATGATAGATGGGTTTACAGAAGCTTAAACCAATTTTCAAGCTGCTCACTCATTTTTAAATTTGTCCCATTACTTTTTTCAAAGGAAGTGAAGGATGAAAATGAATTATACTCAGCACTTACCACTTAAAAGGTCATTGTCTTCCTGGGCTGGATAAAAGTCTGGCTTGCAAGGATGGTGCTCTTTCCTAGAAGGGAACAGATACAGTGCTCATAGCTGGAGATGTGCCTGTGGCTTTGAATCATCTCCCAAATGGAGCCACTTCCTCTGCTTATCTGCCTTAGTGTTTGCTTGGGGGTGAGTGTCTGACTCCTCTCCTTGTTGCTGCTTGGAACTCCTTGGAATGGGGTGGCAGGACTTCTGTGGAGTTAAGGATGACACCCCTGGAAGTGGTCCAACCCCTCAGGGGCTGCCAGCTTTCCAGGCACAGTTGCCTGAACATGGTGTGTGCTGGACTTAAACAGTGTAAAGTCCCAAGACCTGTGCTGCTTTGCTCCTGGATTGGGTAGATGGGAGTGCTGGGATGGATTGGAGCTGTCAGGAGCATGTGTTGCTGCCCCAGATCCTGTTGTACTGCTGTAGAACTCTAACACTTGCCTGGTCTTGGTTTCTCTAGTTTTGGGAAGGAGAATGCGTGCAAGGCTGTCTGAAGTTCCTGTCATTTTTATGAAACCAAAATTCCAGGGTTTTTTTAATGAAACTTAGAGTTTTTGGTTTAGATTTCAAATCTTTTGACATTTACTTGGCCGAGTCAGGAGGATGGGACCAGACTATTTTCAGTGGTGCCCAGTGACAGGACAAGGAGCAATGGGCAGAAACTGGAAATTCCATCTAAGTATGAGAAAAATAATTTTTACTTTAAGGCTGATTGGAAGTGCACTGGAACAGGCTGCCCACAGAGGTTATGGAGTCAAATTCTACCTGTGCAACCTGCTCTAAATGAGCCTGCTTTAGCGGGAGGGTTGGGCAGATGGTGTCCAGAGGTCCCTTCCAAGCCCAGCTTTGGTGATTCTGCATGAATAATGCCTTGATTGCCCTGTAATGTGGAGGTGTGCTCGAAAGCTTCCCTTTTCCTTCATCTGGTGTGCAGACCAGTTTTCATCAAAGCTGAAAAATCACCTACACCTCCGAGTTTTTTTCTTTTCCTGGGAGGTGTGTTCTGCTTTGCAAGAAATCTGCTCCCAGCATGGCAATGACAGGTGTCTTGTGCTGAGGTGACAGGAGCTGCTCTGAGCAGTTTCTGTGGTGTGAAAGGCCTTGCTTGCTGCAAAACAGAATTTACAAGTTGATCGAGCAAGAGGCTGAAAGCCTTCAATTGCCATTGGCTCTTGATAAATGAGGCTGTTTCCAGAGCTTTATTGACACTAAACATATTGCTGATTTCATAATGTGAGGGCTCAAAGCTAATGAAAGTATTACAAGATCTTTGGCAGCCTCTGTTCAAGACAGCAGTGGCTGGACACAAAGAAGCTGAGTACTAGATGGAAATTGAATATTCATAAATTCATGTGGAAGTGTCCTAAAGCAGCTGGGGCATATTAATGAGATTTTCTATTATGGAGGGAGGACTAGATATTGTAGAGATTTACTGCCAGCGTCAGTGTGATGTATGAGAAAATAAAAATGTGTGTCTGAGCATAGGAAGAAGAACATAAATTATCTATAGGAACTCATTAAGGGATATAGTCTTGCTATAACTCAGTATTTACAATCCCTTTAAGAAAAAGTCGCTCTTATTGTCAGCTTAACTTTTAGAGTGCTAGACACCACGTGGATTTGTCTAGACTACAGATAGCACTTTTGGAAATGCTAGATTTCTGTTGGCGTAGCTGTGTGAGTCGGGGTGGCAGAGCTGTGAGCCTGTAAACTTTGTGTGCTGTTCTTGTTGTACTGGCAAACTGTGTCTGAAAATGTGCCTGGGTCTCACCTCTCCTGAGTTGGCTGTGTTTGCATAAAATCCAAATTTATGGGTGTAGCTATATCAACTGTAGGAGTGCTTTGCTAATATAGGTATCCTGGGACAGTGCCCTTCACAGGCTTCATGATGTACCTTTTTGAACTAAATAGTTAAAGGGCACCCTGTGAAGTTCAGCTCTGCTGATCCATGTGTGAGATTTGAATGTTTGAGACACTAGTAGGACTGGTTTTCCTTTTCCCATGCAGGATTATTCTGGCTAAACCTATATTAGACTTTTGTTGGTACAACCAGTCTGATAAAAATTGGTACTTTTGACTAACATAGCCATTCTTTTTAAAACTTCCAGGCTTAGATCATGTAAGAGCTTTAGGAAAAAAAAGTGTATGTCTGGATATCTAGTAATATCTGTAACTGTGAATTCAATGTCAACAGGCTGTTACTGCTGGGTTTACAAGCCCTCTGGAAGCTTCTGTTCTAGGATGCAAGCGTGAGGCACAATGAGAATCAAATCTCTTTGTCCTCCACAGAGGATCTGGGGAGGTGCAGTGTTGTACTGTTGCCTCCAGTTAAGTGCCAGCTGAACAGGGGGACCTACAACTGAGGCAGAAACTGATGTTTGGGTAGATTCTGTGGTCTTGGAGAAATCAGAGCCCAGAAGCTGCTCTGTGAGGAGAGAGAGAGAGATATTCAGTGGCTGCAGATATAAAGAGTAATCGATTGCAGAAAAGGAGCACGATAGGAGCTGTCACGTGGCAGCAATGCAGCCAAATAACAGGGAAAGGGAGACAGGAAATAATACTGTTTCCACACACCATGTTATTAAGGAACGCTGATGGGGCTGTAAAGAAAAATGGGCTCATACCATTTCCAGACAATAGACTGCAGAAGGCATTTGAACATCTGCTTCTCTCTTGCACAAAGGGGGAATGTTAAAGATATGGTGTGGTGTTCAGCATGTGGTGGAAATGCTTCTGCTCTTGAAACACTGTTTTTGAGAAGATTCAGAAGATCCGTATCTGCTCTGCTGTTTTATCTCCTTTTGCTCCTGCTGGTGCCTTTCACTTCTCTCTTGGCTTCATTATCATGAATGAAACGGTCAGGAGCCTTAGGAAAAACTTGAGAGAGGGAGATTTTATGGGTCTCATGCAAAAGACATGAGTCTGTGCAAGGGCAATTTTGTGGAAAAATGTGCTGGAGGATCTCACTAATAAAAAATTTGAGTCTTGTAGGAGTCTTTCTGGTGAAGGTAACAGGGAGCCTCTCCTAAGCATGGTCATCCCTGAAGGGACTCCAGTGTGATTGGTGCCACCTCGTGAGATCCTCTGGTTTTGGGCATGCTGAAAGATTTTAAGATTTTTCTATCCTGTATATGAAATTGGGTGCCCCAAGTGGAAAATCTGGGAGCAAAAGGAATTAATTGTTCCTATGAGCTGTCTTTAGCCACTGCCATTTTAAACAGAAAGCATCCTAAGAGGAAAAGTCAGCTCCTTTCAGGGCACCTCTTACTGCAGGAAGAGCAAGGGAGATAGTCCTGGTGGGCTCCTGAAAACACTGAAAGAAATTTGAATCAATTAACAAGGAAACATCACTATCTGCCAAGGACTAGGTCTTGAGGGAAGAACAAGCAGCCTGTTCCTGTTGGCTACATTTGTTAGAGGCAGAAGTGTTCACTGTGGTCTGGAATAGAGATCTGCCTGACAGACGTCAGAGTGGTGTAAATGCCACAAAGAGGAGAGGAGAGCTTCAAAGTGCTTCTCTTTGACTGTAGCAGTCTCCCCTGAGTTCCTGGAAGAGATGGGCTGCCCCCAGTGCTCACTGGGGTGTGGGGAGAGGGTGATTGTGGGCTAGTTTCCAGCTCTCTGATATAAGACTGTAAAGAATAGCTATATATGTGGACTCTTTTCAGGTAGCTGTCAAGATTTAAAGGAAATCCCAGAAGCAAACCCTGCTAAGGCAGGGAACTGAAATGCTTAATGCTGTTTTTAAATTCTTTTCCCCCTTCCTTAAATCTCCTTTCACAAGATTAACTGCAGGCTTTCTGGTCACTATTAATGTCTGAGACAGTGTGATAAGAATTTAGGAGTGAGGGAAAAGAGGAAAAGGACAAATCAAAGAGCACCTGTAATGATCTGTTTTCAAATGAGCTGAATGCTCTGTCATTTGCCATAGGTCATTTGCCATAGATCCCTTAGAGAACTGACAAGCAGTCTTCAATCATTAATATTTGTGTTAGAGAATATGGGGAGGGTGGATGCTGGGGAAGGCAAAGATAGCAGCCTTTAAAAAGAATAAGGGAAAAGATAAGTCTAGGAACTTTGAGTTTATTTGCAGTTCAAGGGAAGGGAAAGGCAACATTAGTGTTGTTGGGCACAGTTTCTGAGAATTTCCTTCTATGAGTGTGTGAGAGCTTTTGTCAACAAGGGAGAAGACGTGGATGTAATAACTCCTTGTTTTAGTGTGGCTTTTGATAAGGCCACATCTTATCTCTGCAGATAAGGCAGGGACCTTGAGTCTAAATAAAACTGTTTAATGTAAGGACACAACTTTGTGAAAAGCAACACGTAGAAAGTGGCACTTTACCAATCTTGCCTAGCAGAGATTGTCAGTAGAGGTGTGCAGTGTCTGTCCCAGCTCAGTTTTTCCTTAATGGTACGGATAAGACTAATTCTTTGCTGATGGATGATTTGCAGTCCAGGCTGGACGAGGTGACAAGTGAAAAGTGAGACTTTGAAAAGTGAAACTAGGATATTCAGAGTGATCTCTTGGGTGGGAATAAACAGGAGATAATTTAGTGAGGGCAAATGCTTAGGAGAGTTTGGGAATAGCCAGCTATGAAGAGTAAAAGGCTGGTTTTACAAAGAAGAAACTGAGCTTAAAAAAATAAAAGAAACCAAACAAAATTGACCAAAAAAACCCAGTCAAAAAATCTCCACCTCTAACAAAAAAAAAAACAAAACCTCTCAACCAACCCACCAAAAACACCAACAAAAAAAAGCCCCACAAAAAGCCACCAGAGCCTGATTCAGTGTGGGCCAACAGGGAAAAGCCAACAGCACACTGGCTTGGTTGCAAATATGTACTGAAAGATGGATTCGAAAGGAAATGGGTCTGCTTGTACTGTTGTGGCCTTAGCCAAAGGACTGTGAGAAATGAAATGGTTGAAGGGATTCCAAAATTGAAAGAAACAAATATTGTCCTAAAGTTATAACGTAAGGGGGAAGCTTTCGGGGGAGTGAGGGAAGAATTAAATAAAAATTGGTGTCTTATTTTTACAGAGGAGAGGGTAGATTAGTCTTTTGCATATACAAATGTCTGTAGCAAGAGGATAGATAATGAATGGTCTCCATGCCCACTGTGGAGAGCAGAAATAGCTCCTGATTTAATTTGCAAAAAGGGAAGGATTTAGCTTAAACATGAGGGGACCTTCTTATATGCAAGGTTAAGTATAGGATAGATTAGCTGGTGGGTTCCCAGGCTTTTGAGAAGCCAGTTGAAAGTAGACTGAAAAATAATCTGTGAGGAGTGATTTACATTTGGCTTGTGCTACCTTGGGCAGAGCAGTGGCTTGGGGATTCTCCAGGGGCTCTGCCTCCAATACAAACACAGGGTTTAAGGCCATGCTTTGACTCAAGCTTGTTAAAAGTGGAAGAAGAACTCTCAGTGGCTCTTGAACTGGGTCATGCACATAAACCCTGCAGTCCATGCTGTAAATGCAGAGGGAAAGCAAACTGTTTGCAGAGTGCTCCCCAGGATTCCAGGGAGGATGTGTATGAGGGCACAGCCTGCCCCAGAAGTGCAAGTGGATGCTGGTTTGCTGACAGCCAGCAGTACCTCCTGGGTGATGCTCCCTTTGTCACTGTCCTGCTCCATTGGCATCTCTGAGCTGCCGGGTCCCGCTGCAGCTCCTGGATCCAGGTGCAGGTTGCTGAGGAGGAGACGATGGCCCTGCCTTTCTGACTGTGTTAACCAGGCATAGGTCACACCAAATGGCTTGCAGATAAATGGTTTTACAACCTGACATTTTTCCTCCATTTTTCCTCATGATGTACATTCATAAATAATCAGCTGTCCTTTTTTTTTTTAATGTAATTCCCAAGTAGTTAGAAGATAGGAAATTCAATGGATTATCTTGTTTATGGATACCTCCCATGCCTCATCTGCACATAACACTTCTGAGACAGAGACAGGGCTTTGCAGTGGCCACTGCTGTGACCAGTGGGCAGCCTCTGTGGGGGATGAAGGAGCCCCATTGTGTGCTCTCCCTGGGGCTGCTCTGTGCTTCCAGCAGTTCTCTGGGATTCTGTGGCTGATTGTGAGTGTGGAGGAGGCAGGCAAACTCTAATTAGTCTTCTGTACTGCAGGCAGAGTGTAAGGGGTGGTTGTTTACAAATGGAGAGATAATTTCTAACTTGGATAAATGGGACGTGAAATGCCTGTGACAGGCTGTAATAGCAGTGGAAGCTCTGTTGTCACTTGCATTCAACACAAGGTTTAAAATGCATGGGGTGGGTGAATCAGAAAGTGGGGTAAACAGACTCTTATGGTTTCAGAGGTATGTTTTCATAATCTTCTCTAATACAAATATTTTTGTCATTTAATGTTGTATGTCCTTAGAGTAGGGATCTGTTTACAAAGCTCTTCCCAGAGAAATGGTATGGATAGAGAAGACTGCAAAATAAAAGTTAGCCTTTGGCTTAGTTTTCAGCTGTGTTTTTTTGGGGGGGAGGTTTTTTGGTGTGGCATTGGATGTGACTCTTCTGACCTTTCTTAGACTACTTCCAGTATTTTTTTTTTTTCAAACTGTCCAGGATTTCAAGATCTGATTGTGGAAGGGGATAGGTTACCTACTAGGTTAATAGTTCAGTATCAGTCTGGCACAACAGCTTTCTCAGCTGACCTGAGGTTGTTTGTTGCTTGTCACAGGGTTGTCCCTGTCAAATAATTGTATTCCAGTGGTAGTGTCTAGATTGTAACTAAACTTCAGGAACTTGAAAAATCCTGGGCATGCATCGTTTCCTGCACACCTGCAGGAAATTGTGTGGATTTTGCCACTTTTCCTGTCCACAAGAGATGTGGAGCAGCAGCAAGACAATAACTCAGTTTGCAGGGATATGAAGTGTCTGTGTTGGTAGAGCTTTCTGTAGAGTGGGCTTTGGTAAAAAGGCAATAAATTCTGGTCTGCAGCTGTAGCTATGGGATTATGGAGGTATTTGTAGCTTTTAGGGAGCCACGTAACCATCCTCTCTCTCCTGGTTGGTTGGTTTGTTTGTTTGTCCTCCAGAGGAGAGCCAGGGTTATTTTGAAAATAAGCTAAACTCAGTCCTGCTCTGGGATTTCCATGATTGCCAGCTGGTGCAGTTCAGCAGGGTTTTGTGTTACATTCTGAAGTGATGCTCAGGGAGTTGCTGCGAGAGGCAGAGAGGACTGCATCATTCCTCCTATCCACCTTCAGAGGCTGGAAGGCACTGAGATGCCAAATATCTTTTTTTTTTTCTCTTTCTTTTTTTTCTCCCAGTCATCCTCCAGAAGTTAACAGGACTCTGACAAGTCACTGAAGGGGAGAATCAAGTTCACCAACTTTTGCTGAGATAAGAACTGGAGGTGCCTGGCTCTTGGCATATGAGAGGACCTTTTGATTCCTGTCAATTGCTCTAGCTGGAAGGACTGAAAACTGTTTTGTTTCTGTTCTAGGTTAATGGAGACAGCAAAAGAAATGACCAGGGAGTCCTTACCTATCAAATGCCTTGAAGCAGTTATCCTGGGGATGTATCCTTTCACATGCCTGTGACTTTTAACACTGCAGCTCTTTTTAATACCTTGCCCCTCATGGATGGTGTTTGAGAGGGTTGCAGCCAAAGGTGAGTGCCAGCAGCTTGGGGAGCTGCCCTGGTATTCATCACCAAGGTTGCTGAATTGCCTGGGCTTGTAAGTAGGAGTTGGGATGCTGTGAGCCAGGTCACAAATGTTATGGTTTGGCCATGCAGACTTATTCCTCCTGCCCTGGTAATCTATATAATGTCAGGATCTGACCCCAAATGCCTAGATAAGTACCTGTCTACACAATCCTTGTTTTCTTTGTTAGCATTTCTCTGTTGGTTGTTGTTGGAGCTTGGTAGCACCCGAGGAGCGTGGGTTCTGTGTTTGTCTGATGTTTACAGGGCCAAGTCTTGTTAGCTTTTTTCTCTGAACCCACAGCCGTGCTTTGTGCAGGAACATGTGTATTGCAGTTAAACATTTGAGCTTCCCCTTAACATAATGCTTGCTTCCCACTCAGTCTTCAGTCATTTAGGCACTGACTTGCTTCTCCACCCTCTGGTGCTGTCACTGATACATCAACCTGCACCATCCAAAAATACTGGAGGAGGCAAAGCAGGGCTGCAGGAACAGGTTGCCAGACACATCTTGTCAGAAACGATCAAGTTTCATTTCAAACAAATCCCAACTAAAAATAAGCCCCGAAGCAAACCATCTCCTGAGATGTGTCTGCAGTGTTTTGCTGGCTGCTGCTGCCCCCTCCCGTGGGAGAAGGAGCTGGCAGAGCCTGGCAGGTAGTGCCTGTGGGAATCAATGGCTGCTGGGGGGTGGGAATGGGCTGGGCTGAGCAATGTGTGCCAGGGATAGGCTCAGATTGGAGTTTGAGAGGTGGCTCTGGCTGACAGGGTTTCCCCTGGGAATGCTGACAGACTCTAGAGGCTCCTGGTGGCTCTGGAGGGATCAGCATCCTGGGGGCTTGAAGTCAACAAGAGTCTCAAACTCCCTTCAGAGCCCTTCCAGAAGGAGGAATTATAGAATCATAGAATATCCTGAGTTGGAAGGAACCCACACTCTCCATAAAGTTAAGGCCCTGTGTTGTCCAAATGCTTCTTGAACTCTGTCAGGCTGCCTGGTGCTGTGACCTGTTCCCTGGGGAGCTGTTCCATTGTCCAACCATCCTCTGGGTGAAGAACCCTTTCCTAATAGCCAGCCTAAACCTGCCCTGACACAGCTTCAGGCCATTCCCTCGGGTCCTGTCACTGGGCACACAGAGCAGAGATCAGTGCCTGCCCCTCCTCTTCCTCTCATGAGGAATTTGTAACTGCGACGAGATCTCCCCTCAGTCTCTTCCAGGTTGAACAGACCAAGTGACCTCAGCCACTCCTTGTATGGTTTCCCCTCAAGCATTTCCCTCTTTTGGATGCTCTCTAATAGGTTTATATCCTTTTTCTATTGTGGTGCCCAAAACTGCCCCCAGCACTGGAGGTGACGCTGCCTCAGCTCAGAGCAGAGCAGGACAATCCCTTCCCTTACCTGGCTGGCAATGCTGTGCCTGATGTCCCTAGGACAGGGTTGGCCCTCCTGGCTGCCAGGGCACTGCTGACTCTTGTTCCCTCTCTGTGGTGCTGCTCTCCAGCCTCTCATTCCCCAGTCCATCCACAAAACTGGGTGTGCCCTGTCCCAGGTGCAGAATCTGGCACTTCCCTTGTTCAGCTTCATAGGTTGGTGGTCACCCAACTTTCCAATTTGTCAAGGTCTGTCTGCAGGGCCTCTCTGCCCTTGAGGGCATCAGCAGCTCCTCCCAATTTTGTGTCATCAGCAAACTTAGGAGCCATACCTTTGAGTCTTGCATCTAAGTAATTTGTGAAGATGTTGAACCAGCCTTAAAATGGAGCCCTGTGGAGCCCCATTAGTGAGTGGTTTCCACCCTGATGTAACCCCATTTGCTGTAACCCATCATGTCTGACCTGTGAGCCTGTTGCTCAACCATTGTGTTATTTATTTCTCTAGCTGTATGCTGGATATTTTGTCCAGGAGAAACTGGGAGTAACAGTGTTGAAACCTTTCCTGAAGCCCAAAAAGTTTACATTAACTGATTTCCCTTGACGTGATGTCAGTAGATCTGTTATGCTTGCCCTTATGTCAGGGTTGTCCCTCTATTTGAGGATGAAAGGAATGGGGGAAATAATCCTCAGGAGGAGTTGATGCCACTCTGCACAGTGTCAATGTGGCTTGCAGTGCTGTATTTCTAGCAGTGAACTGATTATTCCGTTTATCACAGGAGCTAAGGGTGATTAGTGGCCTACAGATAACCACAATGACCTGGAAGTGTTGTTGCTGGGTTTTTTGCTTGCCTCAAACCTGACTTATGGCTTCAGTTTGGTGGTTTTGGGATGTTTTTTGAGACATGAAGGAAGCAAAATAGTCTAAAGCTGTATTTTATACTATTTGCTGTCATTTGAAGTTTTCTTCAGAGTTAAGATGTGTATGAATTTTTCTGTCTCTGGATGCTAATTAAAAAACCCAAACTTAGGGCAAACTTTTTTTTTTTAAACTTGAAAGGTTTAGCCAGGGGAGAGTATGTGACAGGCTTGTCTTTCTAGGATTTCTGCTTCCTGTCTTGGAAGACTCTGTCTGAGAGCAGGCACTCTGCTGGCTGGGGGTCCAATAACAGATGGATTTAAGTTGACAAGATTCATGCACTATAAACCCCAGGTATTTTGCTTGAGGTGTGGGTACACAGAGTGTAGCAGTGGTGAGTGGATGGGCCACCCTAATTTGTGTGTCTGGGAAGTGGCTGGTGCAGAGCTGTGCCCATGTGGAACCTTGTAGTGCTGTGATGCATGTGCAGCATGAGGGGTTTTGGGAGGCATTTTTGGCATGACACATGAGGAAGTTGGCTGTTTTTTGTCAGCCATGAGCTTTTGATCTTCAGCATTGCCATTTGGATGCAGACACAGTGAGACCAGCAGCGTTCCAAGGTCAGGTGCTTTCCAGAGAAGATGTGCTTACCCTCTCCTGGGTTTCCAGCCCGTGCCTTTGCACAGCTGAGCAGCCCTGTGTGTGTGTGTTGACCTCTGGTTCCATTCCATGTATCTGGAAATAAGGTACTGCTGTGATTTGTGTGCTGGCAGGCCTTGAGTGTTGCTTGGATACTGAAAAGGCAGAGCCCACTCCAGCAGACCCTCGGTGTGAGCCTTCCTTCAAAGGCTGGCTCGGCTCACACTGAACGGCTTAGCAAGATGTCACTTTAATTGAGCTGCTCACTGGCTTGTGCAATTGCCTTTTACTGTCTGACTTCTTATAAAATGCTTCTGTAATCCCTCTTGGTGCAGAATTAAGTTTTGCATAATTGCCTGTGCACTTGATCTTGAAGCTTTTTTATAGGGCAGTGAGGTAAAGTACTGAGCTGCCCTGTCTGCACACACCAAGGAAGCAGCTGCTCTGAGAGGACTGAAAGCTCAAACAGATCTTCAGTATTATTTTGCAGCAGTCTGCACAGCTCTTTTTCTCTGTGTAGCTGTCTGAACTGGCTTCATATCTCTCTGCTTACATGATCTGCTTGTCAGTGCCTAACCAGAAGCATTCCTCCTGCTGTCTTCCCCAGGGCATTTCTCAGTTCAGTTGTAAATCAGCTGAGTAATGGTGCATTCAGCCCACTCTTTCCGAGCAAAGATTCAATTGATTTGAGCTCATGAAAGGGAATAGCAAACCAGAAAGTGCCGAGGGAATTTTATCTGTGCTGCATTCACTTTATTAAAACATGGAGAGCGAAATATCAGAGGGGGAGAGGGAAGCTGCACACTGCATCCCTCCTCGGGGAGTCTTGCAGAGCGAGCACATCCGCGTTGGCTGAGCATAAATCACTCCCGTTGCCTTCAGCATCCTTCTCCCAGTTCATGTGAGGTAACGCTTGGACCCGTGCAGGGTATTAGAGCCCCTGGCCAACAATATCAATAAACAAAGAAGAGAAGAGCAAAAGTGTCTCAGGAGTGAGAAATTATTCAGTAGCTTCTGCACTGTTCCTTCTGTGGATGCAATCAGTGGATGATATTTATCACCACTGGAGGCCTGGGTCCATCCATCTCCTCCAGGCCAGCAGGTACATCCCTGTGCTGGGAGCGAGTGTTTTCAGTAAGGGGGAGAGTTTATTGCAGTGATATTGTTGAGTTTATTGCTGGATATTGTCCATGTAGTGCTCCTCTTTGCCTCCTGCATGCTTGTCTACAGCTTGACCCACTTGCTAACTGAAATATGGGAAAGGAAGATTGTGCTGAGTATCTACAGTCTCCATGGTGGCTGTGAAGAGCTGGGAGAGAGCTTTTAGTTGTCATGGTCTAATCTTTAGATAGTCACCTCTCACTGGAGTAGCTGGACACTGGAGAGTAGGTTTCTCAGTCTAAGGGATGTCATGCTGGCAGTCCTGCTTTGGGAAGTTGAACCATCTTGTTGAACCTTTCCTACATGGACCCTGGAGCTGCCAGGGGGAACTCTGGGCCCTCTGTGTAGACAACATCCAGATGTGGGCTCAGTAGCACTCTGCCTTACAGTAAGCAATCCCAAGCCTATGGGAAATGCTGTCTATCTCCAGCTGGAAACTTCCCTGAGTGTTTATTGCTGGTGGTTGGGGGCCCTCTGAGCAGTTGCTTGGAAAAACAGCTCTTCTGGTTTTACTGAAGCCTTATTGATGGTTTTGAAGTACAAGATTTATTTTCCTCCTGCTCCACATGCTGCTGTGTGCTAGCAGCTTCAGCATGGCTCGTGTAGCTAGAGCTGCTTCCTTGTTCCCCAGCCTGCTGCCATCCCTCCTGCTCGCTGCTGCCCAGTGGTCCTTGCTCATGGCCCAGCCCGTGGGAGTGGCAGGAGAGGGGGGAACCAGACACCCTGTAGTTTTCTGTGCTCATCTTGACCAGACTTCAGCAAAAACACCCTTGCTGGGCTCTTAAGACATGAAGCACTGCCCCTTTTCAGTTATAGATTCCAGCTCTTGCTAAACTTTGTGTGGTTGGTGGTTGTCCATCTCTCCAGTTTGTTGAGGTCTCTCTGCCCATGAAGGAGTCAACAGCTCTTCTCAGTTTGGTGCTGTCCCCAAACTTATTGCTTTGAGTTCTGTGTCCATGTTGTTAATGAAGATGTCGAAGAGACCTGGGCCGAGGATGGAGCCCTGCAGAACCCCTCTAGTGACTGGACTCTTGGCTGATGTTACCAATTCGGTAGGACTCTTTTGTGCCTGACCTGTGAGCCTTTTGTGCTTCAGTTTCTGCCTGTTGCCTCTTGTCCTGTTGGTTGGCACCACTGAGAAGAGCCTGGCTCCATCATCTTGATTGTCATGGACTCAGGATTAGGAGGTCACTGAGCTTTGCTGTAGCTGCTTTTGCCCTCTCCTGCTCTGCACTGCTTCTCTACTGTGACATGTAATTCACTCCCTGACTCTCCATCCTGCAGTTACAGTCCCAGCTCAGAAGTGTGATTACAGCTGCAGCATTGCTGTGTGCTTGCCTTTTGTTTGCCACAATACAGCTCTCCTTGGGCAGAGCAGAAAGGAAAAGCTATAATAATGATGCACGGACAGAGGGGAAGATCTGACGTGCCTTTCCAGCCCATTTGCTGTGTATTTCATCTCGGGTGGGGACTCTCATTAACCAGTCCCTCAGTAGAATCAACCTGTACCTAAAGGTTAATTTCCACAGCGGTTGTTGCTGGGGTATTTGATGGTGGGTAATTTCTGCCCTCAAAAGATTCTTTTACTCCTACTAAGTATTTAATGAGATTAAATTGCAACTTCTCTGAGCCCTGTGGCAGAAGTGTGTATGTGTGGCGGGTGGCCACCAAAGCTTTGTATGGACTTAACAGAAAGGCACTTGGGGAGCAGAGTGAAAACCCTTTCATAATGAGGGGGAAAAATAGTGGTGATGCTTGAAAGCTTCATAGGTGTTAATAAAAGACAGTGCTTTTTCAGTTGCACAGAATGATAAATACAATGGGCTTTTGCAAGAATCGGTCTGTAGGACACAAATTATAGTAACATGACTTTGATGTACACAGGATGCACTTTTTAAGGCCTGAAGCAAGGTGACCTTTTAAATGAGGTGAGTGTGTGCTGAATTTTCCAGTTGACATAATGGTGCTGTGCCCCATTCTGCCCTGGCAGTGTATTTATAATCTTTAATTATAAATCATCTACTGATGGTGGGTGGAGGTATTTTTCTCGGGGAAGCTAGTCCTGAGGCAGCAGTGATCCAGTGAGACCACCGAAGGCAAATGGAGCTGTTTCTGTTCTGCGTAGGTGATATTGGGGTGGGCTTTGACAGTCACTGCAGGGTGTCTGTGTTTGATGGCAGTGGCACAGGAGGTGGGTGCACGTGGCCTTGGCTGGGAGGTCTGTGCTCTGCTGTGCACAGTCTTCCAGACTCATGGTCACAAGTGCTGGTGAAGTGCACTGTGAGCTGAGCCCACAGTGTTGTCTGTTCCTTTACCCTCTAACACATTCTCTCCAGGCTGCTAAAGCTGATGACATCTAGCACTGAATGCAGCTAAACGTGTTTGACATGGAACTGAAAAGCTTCCCTGTGGCTGTTCTGAAAGTTCTGTGCCAATGTGTTTTTCTTGCCTGTTTTTTGTTTGTTTGTGAAACTCCTTGATCTTGACCTCAGATTCTGGGCAGTTCATGAACCTCTTATTAGTTGGTTTCTGCATTTACCCAGATGCTAAAAGTTTGAATTAGTGAAATTCAACAAACACTGGGTGAAATATCCCCCTGAGAAAATAGTTTAGAGAGGGATGAGAGCCACTGGATGCTTTTCATGCATCCCTATAGAACGAAGAGGTGAAATGTGGGGTGCAGGCAGGGGTCAGCATCCCAGGGAGTCACACTGGTAGTAAGGTGGTGGCATGTCAAGCTGAGCAGAACCAGAACTGAGCCCAATTTGTGTTTCACAGTCTTGATACAGAGGCTTTTTTGTGCTCTGTTTCCCAGCAGCTGTCAGGCAGCCGTGCTGTGCAGGCAGGGAAGGAAGGCTGGTCATAGTAACATCCCAGGATATCTCAGCTGTGCATGGCTCTTGTTTCACTGCTGTTAAATACCTCCTTTTTGGGCATGAGGTAGGGAGAGGAGGGGATGCTGGTGACCCCCAGAGTAGAATCCTGGGCAGAGCAGGTTCCTGCAGCTTCAGTAGGAACTGAGCCCACTCCTCCATCTGTCAGGATGCCCTGACACTATCCTGGCAGTGCTGCCTTTTGGGCTGGTGTATTTTGTAGTGGCAGCACCATGGCCAGCTGTCTCAAGGGGTGGCTCCAAGGTTACAGCAGGTGCCTCTGGCTGGAGTAACCCCACGCTGTTTTGCTACAGCCTTTTCTGGTCATCCCTCCTCCATCCCCCAGGCATGGGTGGGGGCCTCAGCTGCGGAGGGGAAGGGCACCTGCTGTCCCAGGGGCCAGGTGCCAGCACGTGGAGCCTGGGTGAGTTTCAGCTGTCCCAGGATTAGCAGCAGGGAGCTGCGTGCAGCGTAGGTGCTGACGCAGAGCTGCCTGCGTGAGGGATTCTCAGCCTGTCCTTTCCCTGGCACGGGCCAGCAGCCTGCCAAGGAGGTGACCTGCACGTAGCTCCCCTCTGAGATCACACACTACACTGGCACAGAGCTTGGTCCTGGCCTCTGCACGTGGTGCCTTTCAAATGGCCAGTCAGTCATTCCAGGGACAGGCTTTGCTTTTTAGTAACATTGTTTCTGAGTATGCCTCTATGCTTATCTCATTAATTATTCATCTTGGACCTTTCCTTTGGTTCCTCTCAGCAACGTGTTACAAGGGTAACATGCTAAAACACTCTCTATGAGGAGTGGCAGTGCCAAGGGCCAGTTTACAGAAGGAAAGGCAGGCTGTCACCCTGGAGAGGAATAAATCCAAATTTCTTGGTACTATTTGAAGATGTGAGAAAATGAGGCTCAGTAAACTCAGTAAAGTTCTATCAAACCCTCAAGGGGAGGTAAACACTCTTCCCTTTGGAAGCATGGGAGTTTGATGTTGGTATCAAATAGGGAGCTTCCAGATCTAGGGAAGGAAGTCTCTCTCCGGGTGTGCTACCTGAACAGTGCTGTGGTTTTTATCTTTCCCCTAAGTGTGATTAGAGTCATCATGCCCTTCCACGTCTGAACATCTTATTTTCCAAGCAGTGAAATGGGCTTTGGCAGTATTGGCTGTATCTGGGTACAGTGAGAACAAGTTTGTGTTTACAAGAAAGCCCTTTGCCCTGGCAGTTAAAAACCCCAAACCTGCTGAAGGTGTTTTGCAGGTGTGATTGTACCTGCTGCTTTCCCAGCTCTGTTGTTGCCTTGATGCAGTGCACCCCAGCTACTTAACCAACGGGCAGCCCTCGGTGGAGCGATTCCCCATCAGCTTTAAAACCCACTTCTCAGGGAACTATTTTCATCACGTGGTGCTTGGGATTTACTGCAACGGCCGCTACGGCTCGCTGGGCATGAGCAGGCGATCGGATCTGATGGACAAACCTCTCACGTACCGAACTCTGAGCGACCTCATCTTCGAATTCGAAGACTCCTACAAAAAGTACTTGCATTCGGTGAAAAAAGTCAAGATCGGACTGTACGTCCCGCACGAGCCGCACAGCTTCCAGCCCATCGAGTGGAAACAGCTGGTCCTCAATGTCTCCAAAATGATGCGCACAGAAGTCAGAAAGGAGCTGGAGAAGTTTGCCAGGGATATGAGGATGAAGGTAGGTCCATGCCATGTGGGTGTTGGGCTCAGGAGGCAGCTCTGCGTTGTCCCATCCTGCAGAGATGGGTCTTGCTCTGTGTCAGCCTGAGATCATGCAGGTATCAGGTATGCTGGGGGGTGCTTGCATCTGTCTTGGTGCTGCTTCCCCAGGATTTGGTGTGCTTTCAAGCCCTTACAGCTATTTAGTTGAAGGATCTCCCCTTTAGCCTGGGAAACGCTTGAACCCATACTTGTCCCTGGCTGTCAGGGAGCTGTTGCCCAGTTTGCTTTCCTCAATGACTCCAGAAGAAGGTGGTTGGGAAGAATCAGTGTAGTTGGGGCTGGAACTGCTGGGAAGAGTGGCCGGGTTGCAGGTGGGGGGGGTCTGTGTTTTCCACCTGAGCTGCAGGAGGTGCCGTGGGACATCTGTGTCAGTGGTTGCCTCTCCTTGCAGGACATGCCAAGGGGCTGATGTCCGCTATCCTCAGCTGAATCACAGAGTAGGTAATGTGGGAAAGGCGAGTAAAGGGACTCCCTGACAGACTGGTGCTTCCCTGCTGGCTGGTTGGACTGAAGAGCTCATTGGGAAACAACGGGGAGACAGGGCAGGCTGCCAGGGGCCTGGAGGGTTTGGCTGCCCTTGGGGGCAAGGGGTGTCCCTGACCGTGCCTCTGAGCCTGGCATGGACGAGGAGCTGTTTGTGGTCATGGTGGAAGCAGATTTGATGCCTGTCCAGCTGGCTGCCAGCAGCGAGAGCAGAGCAGGTGTGTTGCTAAGTATGGGTCTGGCTCTTGTGGAGAGGTATGTGGCATCGTGTCCAAGTTATTCTGGGTTGTTGTCCCCTTCCCTGCTAAAGGACGGCTCCTACGCAGCAGCCACGTGCCTTTTTGGCTGAGACACCTGCCCCCTTGCCCTCACCTTGGGGTGAGCCTTGCCAGTGGCACTGTAGCCCCTATGTTCTGCTGCCATCTCTCCTGCCCTGCCAAGGAGTTTTGAGGGCCACCTTGTGCCATGCTATCACCTTAAGCATATGGGCTTGATTACTGATGTAATCGAGTTTGGGTTTTTATCTTCTTCTCTATTCATATGCTTGTAGTACTATCCAGAGAGCAAACAGCTGAAGCAGGCTCGAGTTGAAGAAGTCCCTATGTGTGGATGACTTACTGAATTTTGTACTTGCTTTTGATAGAGGGACCAGCTCTCTGTGTGTGCTGAGCTGTGACACTGGGTCTAGTCCTGGTGAGTGCCTCAGGGCCAGGACCACAGCCCTGAACCCTTGAAGGCTGAAGGCCCTGCGTCTGATCTTTCCCTCGAGTTACTACAGAATTCAGAGGGCTTCCATTGTGAGTGGGCTGAGTTTGGAGGATCAGGTCTTTAAAGCAGTCCAGAGAATGAGTGTAACCCTGATGGCCCTCTGATGTTGGAGGGTCTGGAGGATGAGGGCAAGGTCTCCAATTGAAAAGCCTCACTGTCAGAGTTCAGCTGCCAGCCTGAGAGATGGTCACCTCGGTTTGTTGAGAGAAAAGCTGGAGATGGTGATTTTGCTGTCTGAGTTTCTCTCAATGGAGGCTAAAAGCCATTTTTCTTATCTCTTGCTGTTGCCAGCTCTCAAGAAAGCCGTGGATGAGGCAGTATTCAGCTGGGAACTGAACTGGTGACACCAACTAATTTTTGCAGGGGGCCCCTAAACAGCTATCACATGATAACAGCTTTGAGTTCCTCTTAACCTGGGCAGGGTTTGAATAAGCCCCAAGGGACTGAAGGCTCTTTGTGTGCTGTCCCTGCTACTGTATGAGGCCCTTTATTTTAAATTTTTATTAGCAGTGAATCATTGCCTTTATTGAAGGCCACTTCCTTCCCTCCCCCATCTCTCACAGATTCTGAAACCCTCAAGTGCCCATTCTCCGATGAAGGAGAGACCCCGGGGTAAGTCGCTGTCCCCTCGCCGGAGGCAGGGCAGCCCTCAGAGACGAGCCTGCAGGAGGGATAAATCGTGAGTATTCCTGCCACCATCCTTGCTGGGGCAGAAGGGGAGGGGGGGGTGATGTTACTTTGCTGTACAAAGCCTCCATGCTCATTGGCACGTACAGGAAAACTGCACCAGGTGCATTAGTTCCCAGAGAGGCTCCAGAAGCTGCCAGCACTGCTGATGTCCTGGCATTGCTGTGCTGCCTAGTGGCCCCTCTGTGCAGGGTCCTTGGACTGTGCAGCTCACACAGACAGTGGAAAAGTAAACTTGTCTTTCCAAAGTGACAACATCACTTGAATTGTATTCTCTGATTTTGATCAGCTTTAAAAAAACCCAGGCCACTTTCCATGTGTGTCATAGCTAAGAGTTGTTCTTTAGCTGTGTGGGGAAGGATGGATGCAGTATCTCTAAATGGATAAAACTGTGCTTCCAGATCCACAGGCCTTTTACAGCCACTGGCAATTCAGACTCCCCTACCTTAGATGTGGAAGAGCTGAGTCCTAGCTGTAGTGCTCCATGCCAGGAAGCTGACAACTGTGAAAGCCTATACGTAACCCAGATTAGTCACATATTTATGATCATTGCTTTTTAAATAGGCTCCCAGACTACTGTCTCAGCACTTATTTATTTATTTTAAAGCAGCTAACAAAGACATTAGACTAACCTTCTAAAGATAACTTGAAGATACGTTAGCAGCAGATGATTTCACAGCAAGCTTTTATTTTTACATGTTCATTCACACTCAGTCCACAATGCTGTACTTTGGGCTTCGCCACTGAGCTCCTTGTTTAGTGCATAGATAATTATAGTTGTAATGGGCTCAGCTGCTCCAGGCTTCTTCACCTCCTAGATTCTCTTTGAGGAACAGTTTCATTTTTGAGTTTCTGATAGTGCTTCTGTAGTTGCTGGAGTGGATCAAGTATTTCTGGAGAGGAGTGAGTGTCACTGGGCTTGGAGACTCTCCAGTTGAGGTGGTTTCCTGAAAGAGCTGCTGGGCATGTGGCTGCTCTGCAGTGACTGATGTCTCCTTGGCAGCTTTGCTTTTCCAGGACAGAAAGACAGGGAGTGTACAGGTGGCCTTGTAGTGGCTTCAGCACCTGTTACCCGCTCAGTGGTTCTGCTCTGTTGGTCTGTATCAAGAGCAAACTAGATGTTACTCTAAAATAAACCCTGGGTCACCATGATAGAAGATGCAGGACCCAGACACAGTGTGATGAGCTGTGAGCCCTGAAGGGGGAATGGCATCTCCTTGTCAGGGATGAACTGAATGACACATCCCAGCACGTGTGCATAAGGTGAGAAATACAAGAGGAGAAATGGAGTATTCTCTTCTCCATATTGATGGATCTCTGAGAACCTGATGGAGTAAGAGACCTTTGTGTTACACACAGAATAGGAAAAAGTCAGGTTTTCTAGGCTTTAGGCTGGAATCCTAGCTAAAGAATGGCTGTGCTTATCAACACTGTGTTTTGCTTCTTTGTGGATCTCTTACTTGCTTTAATTACAGCTTTCTTGAGCTTGCTGGGGAGGGGCAGAGAAGTATTTTGCTCCAGTGTGAGCTGGCAGGGACTGATTAACACATTCATTTGAAAGGCTTCACCTGCTGATGACAAGCTGTTATTACAGCCTGGGTTTCGTCAACAGTAAAATTATATGGACCTGCTGGAAGAAATCTCCCACTGAAGGCTATGTGGAGTGGTGAACTAGAGTGTCGTGGCTTTGTCCTTGAAGGACAAAGGCTGAAACTGTGCTTAAGGATAGAAGAGGATTTCACAGCCACAAACGTTTTAACTTCTCATCCTTGTTCCTTCAAGTTTATTTGGTATATGTTAGTGGTGGCTGCCAGCAAGCCCACAATAGCCTTTTAGCCTGGAAATGCAGCTGCAAGGCAGGTGGGCTTATTGCAGGACAGGTGGCAGTGCAATACCCAGTACAAGCCTGCCTAGGAGCTGTTGTGTAGCTGCTTAACTGAACTGTGCAGCAGTCCATGTGTTCTTAGCCCACAGCTGGTGTGATCCTGCATGAATACAGAGGATGTAGATGATGTGGTGTGAATCTTTGCTAAATCTGAAGCTTTACTGTGTCCACTTGCCTATCCTCTGAAGTCCCAAAGCAGAAGAGTGCAGTAAATTGCAGACCTGTGCTGGAACAGGCAATGTGGTGTTTCATCCTCATTAGAAGTGCTTGGAGCTAGAGGGTTGCTGTGAGCTTGGAAGGGAAGGTCATGCAGTAGCCTGGAGAATCTCTGCTCCTTAATGTCAGCTCATCAGATCTATTTCCTTTCAATTTCATGTTGAGGCTTAACACGCAGGCTTTGTGAATGGTATGGCAATACTGGCCTTGTGTGCTTCCAGCCCAGTGTAGCTGCTGAAAAGGGAAATTCTGCTAGTCTGTTTTATCAGGATGTGCAAAGGGGCAGGATGACGTTAGGACATGTAAAATCAGGCAGCTCCAGTGCAAACAGCTCATGAATACTCTGTGCCCAGCAACTAGGCACAGCTTGCTCACCTGCTCATGGTGCTTTGGACAGGAGGTGTGATCTGATGGGCCAGTAAAGCAGAGGCCCCTTGCCTCAGAGGGCATGTTTGGCATAAGGTCATTTGCCAGCCAAGTAGAATGGGATGTGTGGTGCCTCTGATCCAAGTTTTGTTGTTTCCTGAAATTTATGGAGGGCAGTCTGTCTGTAGCTAAAAGGTACAGACTGTTGAGGATGGATGGAAATGAGCATGTCACCATGGGTGTACAGTGACTCCCCATCTCTCTTGTATAATCAGAGAAGCTACTACCATCCAGGCATGCTTTAATTAAAACCGTATTGTGACCTTAATTAAAGGGGGGGAGAAAAAGCTGTGAAGAGGATCCCCAAACTGGAGAGAGGGAGGAAGGAAGGACACTGGAAATTTCATACAGTGTATCTCTTGCTGCTCTCTGACTCCTACGCAAGCTCTGAGGGATGCAGCTTGTAGCTTGTTTACTGGTTAGCCAAATCCCATCTGCTCTGAAGGAATAATGTGGAAAAATGCAAACTGTTTCTTTAAGTGTGATCCCTTCCTGCATGTGAGAGAAACCAGTGAAGACTCCTTCACTTCTGTCAAATACTTAAACTGAGACAAACATGAGGCATGGTGCAGGGCAGTACTGCAGTGAGGATGGTGGGGTTATTATGAGAGGTGCTTAGGTAAGTGGCAAAGTAACAGGCTTAATTCAGTGTGCCCCTAGGCAGAAGAGCATTAGCTGTCCATAGCAATGTCACCAGCTCTCAAATGGTGTGCAGATGCTCAGCAGGGATCTGGTGTTAGCAGTTCTGCTCTTAAAAAGAAAAAATAAAAAAATCCTTATTGAATCAAAGAATTAAAAAATATTTCAGAGGCTCTGTTGAACACGTGTGTGTGTGTGAGCTATACAGCCCCAGTTCCTGGGGCTTCAGCAGTACAGCTCCTCCCTGGTGTGTGCCACAGGCAGGGCTGGGCTTTCCCTGGTTTCCAGCTTGCCTGTGGCACTGCTGCCTCTCTGGGGGCCCCGCTGCTGCCCTGAGCTGCTCCAGTGGGAATGGGCTGGCAGCCTGCAGCGGGGAGATAAGCGCCAGCCTGGCTGTGCAAACTCAGGGGTCACATCTGCTGCACAGTGTGCAAAGAGCAAACACGGAGAGCTGGAAACCAAGGCTGAGGAGCTGAAAGCACTGGAGCCATGATCAGCATCCCATTGTACTACTGGGGCTTTAGCAGTGTTTCTGCAGGGAGGCAGACATGCCATAGAGTACTAGAGAAATGTGTGCTTTAAACAATGTCTGTCTTTAGAAAAGCAAACAGACGGCTTAGTGTGAAAACAGCCAAGAGCCTGCAATAAGATCTCAGATTAGAGCATCTACAGACTATAAATGAGCTGGATAGTTTTGGTTTGACAACTTTGTTGCAGAAGCATTTCCCTTGCTTGCTGAGAAGAGGGACTGATAGCTCAAGGTTTCCTTTGGTTGAGGCTGTTGGAATACTTAAATGGACTAACAGCATCCATGTGTGTATGTGATGATTCAGTTGAATGGTGTCAGAATGTTGGATGCCAGGAGACTGAAGGGAGTCCACCCTGTGTTTTCTGTTTGGTGGGCTCCAGCCCTTCACACAGACCCAGCCAGGAGGAAGGGGCAGGCTGGGAGAGCCAACAGGCAGTGGCCGTGTGAGAGACCCTGCCTGTTTGCTCTCAGCTGTTTCAGCTTTATTCTAAAAGCCAGAGTCCTGCTCCGGGGTAGATGACAGATGAGGTGTGTCCAGTCTTAGCTACTCATTTAGGCCCTCTCTCAAGTCAGGAGGAGGGGGTGCTTGAGGCTCACGCCCTGGATCCCGGCACGGCACAGTTTGTCCTTCACTGGTGTGTAGCTTCAGAGGCAACACACAGATAGCTCTATCACAGTAGTTCCTGTAGCAGATTTCCCAGGATTGTGTTTAAGATGACAGCATTAGCCCTCCTCTGAGGCAAACGTTTCCCTGTGTGACTGCTGTGCTCTCCACACCTGGTGAGCAGCGCCCTCTTCCCTCCCCTGTGCACAGGCCTGCGGTGCTGGACAAGAAAGGAGACCTGGCTACACTCAACGAGGTGGGCTACCAGCTCCGCATCTGACACAGCCACACCAAGGACTCCAGAGGGCTTCCCGCTGCTGCCGCTGCACTTTACCTGCACTCTCTTGGAAGCAAAAAGGAATGGGACTAGTTCTTAACTTATGTACTTTCACAATAAAAGTTTGACCTAGAAAATAGGGGGTAATTTTTTTTTGGTGGCAGTATTTATTTCAATTTATAGAAAAGGCATCAGTGAAGAGAACCTAAAATTAGATTTGATATGAGATTTTTTTTCTCTCCCATCATGTAGCAGGTACCTCCAGTGGTGTGAGTTTCTTCAAATATAATTTCCCTGTACAAGTGTTAATTGAACTTGGCCTTGTGCTGGGTGGTAGCATTGGAATAACTAATGAATCATATTCTTAGTATTAAGATGTGCTGGGGTGCAGTGCAATTAAAAAAAAAATCATATTCACTATTTTTAATTCAGCAATAAAAGCAAGCAGTGCAGAAGTGGCATAAGTTTTTAAAGTATCAATATTACCTCACTAGACTTAATAGATATGCAAAACTGTCAGTATTATTGTTTTCTAACTAATTTGTACTGTTTCCCAGCTTTACTGGGAGTATTAAAACAGCACTGGATGTTTTACTGCCACCTGTAATATTATTTTCTGCATGTTGCCGAAAGATGTTAAGTAATATGCAAGTGTATTCTTAACACTGACATCTTGTTGGGCAAGATAGGAGGGTTGAGGTTTTTTAAATGATGATAATTGATGAATAATGGATTTTTAAACTTTCATAATTTTTTAAATACTTTTTTCACAAGCTTTTAGTCTTTCTGAACTACACCGCCGAAGCACAAAACATAGCAACTGCTGTTTTGTAGAGACAAGTCAGCTTTTTTCTCCTATGTGTAGTACCTGGAATAATGGAAAAACTGTGGGAATTGCTAACCTGAGTCTGTGTGCTTTTACCTCCACATTTATGTGCAAATTTGAACCTTGTCTTTGAAAGGCTGAGCAGTCTCTGATGGTGATGCTGTGACACCTTATATTAAATCAGGCATGGTGGGCTGAAGTTAACCTTCTGCCATGCTGTGCAGGAAGTTTTCCTACATCTGTTGTATTAACACCTGCTTAGTCAGACTTGAATAAGGAAGTATGGCTGAAATAGATGAAAATCAAGCTTGTCGGCTTCCTCCCTGCTCAGTTGTTTTGTTGTAAGACTTGGCTAAGGACTGTGATGGACAGCAGTGTTCTCAAGTGACGTGGTAAGACTTGCTGGGGTTCACCATTTGACTTAGTGAAGTTCTCTGGAAGCATTTGAGTGCTGCATTCCTGGAAATGTTTCATTAGGTGCCTAAATATAAACTGGATTATTGTACATGTCCAGCCTCTACCCTTTGTGCTGTGCTTATAGATGATGCTGCCATGGGCCTGGTGTACCTCCCCTCCTGGGCACTTACTTTTTTAGGATCTTGATGAAGATGGATGCTGTTACAGACTGACAGTAATGCTTATTCAAACTGAATGATTTAAGCTCCTAGAACACTTCTATCAGCCAGAAAATGAATGAATACAGAAGGAAAGAATTGCTTGTACACAGACCTCATTGCTCAAAAAACTGAATTTCACCTGCCTAGGACAGGAAGAAAAAGCTAAGACCCAGCAATCTTCTACAGCCAGTGAAAGGCTTTCTACTAATTAAGACTTCAGAAGCTGGAGAAAGAAAACTTTTGAAAAGTGTGATACTTCTGTATCCAAGTTTACCATATCAGTAACTGGAAGGCCTTTCCCATCCTTCTTTCTCTAAACTTTTCCACTCCTGTGTTCACAGTAAGGATTTTTTCTGGTTAAGGAGTGAAGCTGAAGAGAGGGAAATACAGTTTTGGTAGAAATTCTTACATAATTGGACATCAGCTGCAGAGTTTCAATTTCAAACTTTGTGCTGCTCAGTGTCTTGTGACCCAAACAATTTTTTTATGACTTCTAATGGATAAAATGATGTGGAAAAACTTTTGATCAGCTGTATCCTATAGCACAATGTTACCTGATACATTGCAAGTTTTTTCTATGAAACCATGGTTTACTTCAGCTCAAATAATGGTTGTATATAGTTTCTACCCTTGTCCAGCACAATTTATTTTCTCTTAACTGAAGCTTTTTAATTCTGTAGGTGTGTTGACAAATTGCTTTTGGTTCTTGTTTAAAGTTCTGCTGAAATATTCTCTTGAAACTTGCTTATGATGGCATTTGTCTTAAGTGTGGTTCAAGTGACAGCAAAGTGGTCAAATAGTATAGAAAAACATGCATGACTTTTTGGGCTTTTTCTCATCACTTGTATATGCACAGCATGAAACTTCAATAAAAGTCTCATGGTAATCTTTTTTTTAATGACTGACTTGTTTTTTTGTCCTTGCTCTTAACAAGGGTTGCTACAACTGAACAGTAATTTTAGCTGTAACCTGGATGTACCCAGAAATCTGTTGCCTCTATCTATGAGATTACTCAGATGCTTGAAACCAGACAGCATCCAGGACCAAACAAGCTGTCATCCTCAGCATCAACCTGACTGTTAACAGGTAGAACCTATGACAAGAGTAGCCCCGCTCCAAATTTTCAGCAATGTAAGCTGAATGTTTTGGCAGGTGCTCTTATTTTGTAATGGAATGCTGAGAAATGTCTTTAATTCAACGGGTTTTATTATTACTACTACTGTACTTCCTGCATTATTCTCCAAGCACAAAGTAATTCCAGTTGTCTGCAGTCAGGGAAAGGGAACACAGATGAAAATTCCACAAGTGCTTCTAGGAGACAAATGTCTGAATGGGTGCAGGTTTTCCAGCACTACACTGAAAGACAGTTCTGTTACTTCAAAGTTGGTTCTGCATACATATCCATATGTAGTTTGACTGAGTTACAGGATTTGTTTCCAGCCCCCCTATGTTTCCTATTCAGACAGTCTGGTGGGTTTTTTTACATTACTTTGTAAATTGTATTTTACAGTAAATACAAAACCTTGATCATTTCATACCTCACAATCTGTCATTTCAAGATAGAACCTGGCATTTTTAATAACTGAATGGAAAAAAACCCACCCTGGCACCAGTTGTTCAGTATGTATGAAACCTCAAGATGTCAAAGGCTAATTTTTTTTCTCCTACAATAGATCAATTAAGTTTCTGTGGTGTGGTGTGATCATTAAGCTTAGCCTTATTTCAGATATTTTTAAAAAGATTCAGATATTTTAAAAAGATGGAATGCTACCTTGTATTTAAGCCCTCAGAATTTTAAGCAGAAAATTGTTAAAGCATAAATATTTGGCTATATGCCTTTCTTCCTTTGAAAGTTCAATCTTGCAGCCTCTGCACTGACAACACTGAGTAAATTCCTTTGCAGAAGTGTTAAGATGGAAGTGTCCACAGAGCATGTTTGCAGTAAAACATTTTCAGCTTATTATAAAATGCTGCAGACACACAAACATTCCCCTTTGCTTGAAGAAACACACAGTTCTCAGAATAGTCCTTTTTATTGTGATTTACAATAAAAATAATTTACAACATATCCATGAAAAATAATGCCATTTTGAGTCTGGCACAGATGTTTTCCTTTATCAAAGAGGAAGCTGATGTAAAATCTTTTCTTTTTCTCCCTAAAAGACTTCATAAAGTAAATTTAACAGTTTTTTTTAAAAAAAAGTCCCTTTAGAAAGTCTACACAACATGAACAAATCAGCATGCAGGCAAACTTATTTAAACTGGACCAGCAGTGCTTGAATTAACCTTTTAAAAATAATAATCATCCCAGGAAGAGAGAAGGTAAAGGGAACTTTACCTACACCAAAAGTCCTTTGGATATTACCGTTCAATAAGCCTGAACTCTGCTAGCAGTGGCAGGTGGTCAGAAGAGTTATTTTCATTGGGAAGACCATTAACAGTCCAAAGATCTTTCTCTGTTACAAGTGCCAGCCTGCCAAGAAGTTTCAGACCTCCACAAAAAGAATCCTCTTCTCCTGTTAGAAAAAACAAACCAAAAGGAAGTGGTCATCAGTGCAGGCAATACCACACGTTCATACAGCTGTAGAAGGAGGAAAACAGTATGGCAGCAATAATCCAAAGTTGTTACTGTTCCACGCAAAATCAGCAATAAGACAGTTCAGAAATTGTTTTACGACTCAGAGTACAGTTTCATCAGTAGAGCTCAAAGTATTCAGAAGGACACTATTTTGCAGAGAGGTAAATAGAAGTAAAAAGGAAAATGCATTTATTTGGTCATTGTAACTTCCCTGAAAAAGCCTCATATAATTCAGTCCATTACTTTAGACAACAGCATATCTTTTTAGAGTTACTGGTTCACATAACATTTTGTTTCTGTATCCTCAAGCACACAGTTGCCCAGCAGGCAGGTCATACAGACACTTCTGCTCATAAAGATGAAGGTACTATAGCTTTCTATTCCCTTTCTAACTGCTCATCATAAGAGCAGGATCTCCATTATCTCCCGCTACCTATTGCTACCTAAGAAACCCATCCTGACCTCCTTCCCCAGGTGAAACACCACATTGCTCATGCAAGAGTGGAACACTACTCCAGCCTTGCAATTACTACACAATTACATAGGATGGTGGGGGTTGGAAGGGATCTAGGGACCATCTAGTTCCAACCCCCCTGCCATGAGCAAGGGACACTTTCCACTAGACCAGGTTGCTCAGAGCTCCATCCAGCCTGGCCTTGGACACTGCTAGGGATAGGGCAGGTAGATAGACTCAGGTAGATACTGAACCCTGATTACAGGAAATCCTGAATACTAAACCAAATATTTGGCTAAACATGACAGAATAAAGCATGAATATTATAAAATAAAACCCTTTAAATGGAAAAAAAAACAATCAGTGAACCTAGACCACATTTAAAATTCACTTGTACAGACTGGCAACTTTAAATAGAGGCCCAGGTCATTAGAAAACTGAAAATCCAAAGCACGGCTTAATTTCTAAGAGCTCATGAATAAAAACTATACTAGTTTAAAGTCGTTGGAAAATTCAAGTTTGGTTCCATCCTGTGCTCTGGTGTGGGAACAATCTATTTGAAATACATATGCAAAAAGAAAAAAAGTGCTGTATCTCTGCTGGAGTAATGATGGTGCAAAAAATACATAAACAGGTCAGTTAGGAAAAAATTTTGTGCAGGGGTGCACTCCGCAATCACACAGCACTCTATTAAATCACGTGGCTTTCAGAAGTCATTTAAATACTTCCCATATTGTAGTTTTTCAGTCAAAGCTTTTATATTTCCCATTTTACATTAAGGAAGCATTTACTGTGCATGCTATGACAAATAAGACTTTTGTGATTTGACTCAATGAATTTTAACAATCTAGTCTCAAGTTATGAGAGATGAAGGCAGTGTTTTCACTCCACATACTGAAAACAATGTTAATTTATAAAAATCAGTTGCACTCTACAGTGGGATCAGGAATGGAATCCAGGTTTCTCTGCTCCAAGTTCTGCAGAGACATTTGTGCACTAGCACTGCACTGATGTTTGCTGATGGCATAAAACACAGAACTCATGAGGGCATGGAAAGCAAACTGCTCAGAAGGATGGAGAAACACTGTGATACCCATCAGGAAATTCCCACAGAGGTACTGTGACTTTCTTGCACCATCTGGTGACTTTTAGCTGCAACTGCAAACCAGACAGTGACAGCTGGGTCTGTGCCAGTGACCGTGCTCAGAGCAAAGGCCAAGAGTTTGTTACTTGGCTGAAATTACTGCAAGACATAGCTGAGAAGTAAATTGCCAGGAAAATGTTCGTTTATCAGTTTTAATGCACATCATAAATAGCTATTCACCATTGTGTTGATCAGATGACTGGGAACACTGCCTTGCTGTAGGTCTGGCCTGCATTACTGACAGCAGTATTTCTCAGGTGCTGCTTTCCTGTACCTCCAGCTTGTCTCCATGCTGAGACAGGAACTACAGGAATGTTCAGTCAGATGAAAAGGTTTGCCCTGTGTGGCACTACAATTCCAACTGTGGTGAGCGGACAAGGCCAGCCACATTTCTCAGGTAACAGCTGACATTCAGAGCACTACCACGAACCTCTGAGGTACTTCACATGGATTAAATTATCACTGCACTTCACTTACAACAGCAAACAAATATTCTTGTTTAGCATTTATGAGAATTAAAAAGTTGTTTTCTTTACCTGGCTGGGCAGCAGTATCATCATTTGCTGCAGAATAGAAAATATAATCCACGGTGACAGCACTTCGGGAATGACAAGTTGTCACTTCTGGTATTCCAGTTTCAGGGAAGTAATGAGAATAGACTGAAGATAACTTAAAATGGTGCCGCAATTTTGAAGACAACCTAAAGAGACATCAAAGAAAAGAATTTTATTTTCTTGCATTACCAAGAAGGAATAAGCAATGAAGAAATACCAAACAGTTCCCAGTTACAAACAAAATTAATTATCTGGATATGCAAACCAGTGTTTCTCTCCTGCAAGCCATCCCATAGCCTTTTGTGTGAGAGGCCTAAAACTCTGAAGGCAAAATGCAGGCAGCATTTTCAAGTAAAAGTGCTGATCAAAACTGGCTTAGCTGACACTTGAATTATAGCTAGCGTTCAACTCCATATACATTCTGTACGCATAACATGTCCTCACTCAGCAATCTCTCCCTGACACACAGGCAGAAATGTCCATCAAAGCAGCTCATATTACAGCAACAAAACACAAACCCATCTAACCAGGCCCTTCAGCAAAAAGAGAAATTCAGATTTTTAGAGGTTTTCTCCTACCCCAACCTAGAGGTTTCAAGCTTCCAGGTTAGGGTTTGCTTGTTATTCTTCCACTCAGGCTCCCATTTTCTGTCTCCCCATCATTTGTCTGTTCCTCTTGAGTTCAGCCCATCTTGTCTCACCTGTCTTTTCAATCTTTAAAGCCAGCTGCAAAACTGCACCTTTCAGCAAAAGAACTGTCTCTCAGACATTTGCTTCATCATCTCTGCAAATCATCCATCCCTCAGCTGTACCTGCCTCATCTTACATTTCAAACCTGGGCTGCACTGTGTTCTGGTTGAAATCCAAGCAATTAAAAAAACCCAGCATGTTACCTTGCCTGATTCAGATCAGAGATAAACATGCCAGTTGGCACAACACGGAAAAGCAGTAATTTCTGCTTTTGTTACAAGACATCCCTTTCAAGATGAGGGGAAAAAAACCCTGCAAGAAGCATTCAGCATGCTATGGATTTCAACCATAGCATAGGGCTTCCTGTTTGTTATCTACTTCTCTCAGAAATGCCATGACACCTTTTTCATCACCAAGAGTTCTAATATGACTATCTGCAGTGATACCAAGATCTCATCTCTGGTAAGAAATGGCTGACTTGGAGCCTGACACCCCATACATATGTTTAGGGCAATTTCCTTCTTCTATGCCTTACTTTATATGCCTTTACCAGTTTGGTAAATGCAAATATATTCTTGCTTTCAAAAAGCAGTTACATTTTCCTCCTCAGCATTCTAGCTATGGCTTCCCCCTTCTGAGTCAAAGCTGTATTACCAAATCCATAATACTCCACATTTCTCAGACTCCAAGAACCTAAATTTTTCCACAGAACTCATGACAAGGAAGTTTTTATGACCTTTCTAATTCCTTTCCCTCCTTCATCCCAGTTTCATGCTGTATTACAGGATTTTACTACATCCATAAACCAGTGTATCAAAAACAATAAAAAGAGAGAAGTGCCAATACTTTAGCAGCTGGACAACACTGGTTTATTTTTTTCCTCTCCCTCTTTTAAAAACATGGCTTCTGCAAATGGACTGAAGTTCACACATTTCTTGCAATGTCCCTACAGCAGATGTTCTGTTTATGTCAAGAAGTGACAAAAAATGCCAGAAGCATTCTTTTAATAAGCAGACAGAAAGTACCCTCTAAACAGCACTGACACCTCAGCCCTACACTCTGAAAAAAATATCTGCAAGTTCCTGAAAGAACATTCCATTATTGCCAGATCTAGTCTTTTGCTGTCTGATCACTCTTTTCATGTTTAAATGAGCAATGATGTTTTTGCCAAAAGGCAGACTGGGTTGGGTGATCATCAGGTATCCACAGCTGGAATCAGATACAAATTTGGTCTAAAACCAAAACCAATCCCCAAGTAACCAGCCAAGGCTTCCTTATTTTTCCCCAACACATACTTTTCAGATGCTATTACAATCTCCTGAGTGTCATCTGGTTTTGCTGCTTCCAGTTTTTCTCCTGCAAGATAAAAATAAATTCAATTTACATTTAAAATAGGATATAAGTGAGACCAATGCTGAAGAGCTACAGAAAAGCTACAGGAAAAAAAAGTATCTTTAAGTACACTTATTTTTTGCAGCAGGCAAGATACAATTCACCAAGCTGGATAAAATTCTTCTGTTCCATTAGTAACATCCCCTCTAAAGACTCTTTTATATTATGTCCCATTCATTTAAAATTAGCTTTTTCTGTCAAAGAAAAAAAGAGTGGATAAAAGATACAGCCATACTCAGCAAGGAGTCACTTGCTTTTCCCAACTGTTCCATGAAGTGCCAACACTATAATTCATAAACACTGAGGCAGAATGCAGGTTCACACTATGTCCACGTGCTGCATTCTTTCACCTCCTTCTCTTCCCAGTCACAGCACAGCTGGCTTTCAGGATGCAAACACAGGAGTTAAACATTACACACCAACTCCTGAAGGGAAATTTCTAATTATTATCTTATAAAGATTCAAATTTGCAATTTATGTGAATAAATCACTTTACACTCTAATGAGCCCAACAAGGAAGTTTTGCAAGCTCAAGACTCACTGTTTTACCCCCACTTAAACAGAACACATGGTTTTCAGTACTAGCTGAATGATACTTGATACTCACAAAAATTCATTAATCCAAAAACTGACCTGCATTTTCTTCCTTTTGTTGCTGTTTTATTTCATATACACAGTTTTGTGAAATACCTAGTTTTTTTGGCCAAATTGGAATGGATAAGATTCTTTGTCCCCTTGGAAACTGTTCTTGTCCAGAGACCTAAGAAAGACAACAGAAGCTTTTTTCAGACAGAAATCTGATTAAAAAAAACAAAACAAAACAAAAAAAAAAAAAACAAACCCACCAAACAAACCTGAAGTAAGCGAACATTTTTTGTAAAGTTTAAAGAAAAAGGCCCAGCCCCTAAGAATAATTCTTTTATAATGAGTCAAATCCCTGTAAAAAAAACACCCTTTATGTACATCTACTCTGTTTATCCTTAGCAAGTTCTTTGCAGGTACCAAATTTTTCCAGATGGTTCTTGTGACATTGAGACACTTCCAAGGACATTTTTAACAATGTGATAGCAGTGGCTCAGCATACAGAGCTGCTCAGCAGACATTTCAGCTTCAGGATGCTGATCTTTCTGGGAGCAAGTCAAGTCAAATGGGGGCTTGAATCAAGCAGGGCTATTTTTTGGTCATGTTTTCTCATTTTACGTAGTTCAGTCACTCCTATTACATAGCATGTGATGCATCCAACAGCTGTGTGCAAGAGCTCACAACAAGACATCTTTTAACATTAAACAGTTGAGGTTCAGCATCTAATTGCAGCTTTGCTTTTACAATTACTGTAGCCACCAAGTTTATCTACAGTAAGAGTCATCTTCCCACAGAGCACACAGTGGGTTTTTGATTAAGAGGTTATTTTATCCTAGTTAAAGACTAGGACACGTAAACACAGTGATAAAATCATCCAAACACAGTGATACAATCACCCTGTGGATTCACTACATTTTAGGAATGACTGCTGGTGAGATTTTCCTTTCAGAATGCTGGGAGAGGATACAATATTCCCTAAGGCACAGCTAATATATCCAAGCTTATTTAACTGCAGTAACTTTTGCTTTGCAGGCTGCAAAGAAGGCATTGAGAGAGGCACTGCAATGGAAACAATCACAGCACCACTCAAATATTTCTCTTTAATCAGCAGTAACCATTTTTTTGGTGAGAAGTGGGAAGCACAGCCTACCTTCCCTATAGCAAGTCCTTCATAATTTAACTTTCCTTCCTTTATAAATCTGTACAATGGAGAGCCAGGAACAGAATTGAAGTCCCCACAGATGATAATGGGGCAGAAGGAGCCATCCTTCTGAGGGGCAACACTGGCAATCTCTGCCAGGAGCATTGCAAGCTGGGTCAGTTTGATGTCCCCTCTCCTTGGGTTATATAGCAGGTGTGTATTGGCAATACAGATGGCAGCACTGGCTTTACAGTGAAATCTGGGCTGCAGCAGCAACACCAGTCCAACGTTGTCCCTGTCCAAGAGCGGGATGTCGCGGCGAAAAAATTCCACAGGGGTTGAGGAAATCAGGCTAAATTTGGAAGTTTTGAAGCAAATGGCACAGCCATCAGGTTTTCTGCCTGTCCTCATTTTATACTCACAGTGATACCCTGCAAGAAAGGCAATTATTATTACTATCACATTTAATATTTACAATTACATTACTATTACACATAAAATATTACTGTGTAGAGCTTTTAAAACAAAAAAAATTAGAAAAATCTCATGCTGCTTTTCTCACACTGACAGTCAACCCCCAGTTTGAAGTACCAAAGTCTGTATGAAGTTCACATAGAAAAGTGAGCATGAGTCTTTCTGCCCTAATCTGAGCTGAGGTGAGGCAGGACAGGAAACGTGGTCCAATACCTTTTGCAGTGGGTATACATCTACATACTCTAAGATACCAGTCATGTTCTTATCTCCTCATCTGGAAAAAACCCAAAACAAAACAACAAAGAAACCCCCCATAAGGCAGATAAAAGTGGCCTTGTGCATTGAAGCTTTTTTCTGGATGTAACAAGAATGGTTTAGGATTTTACAGAGAAGCATTACCAATCAAAAGCCTTAATCACGCTAAGTCATTAGTCAATGTCTAAAATGATTCATGGAACAAAGGTCTCAAACATATTTACATAATTATGCAATTATCCAGTGAGCAGCAAGTGGCAAGCTTTCACCAAGGAAACAGGGACACTTATCAAATGACAGCTGGAGTTCAAGCAAGTCCATCTAGAAACAGTGATTTCCCAATTTCTTCATTTTATGTAGAGATGATTTAAACAAGATTTAAACAAAACCTTATCTATGTAAGGAAAAAAATGTGTATCTTGAAACAGTATGTAGTTTTTGCCATTTGTAAATGTTCTCTGCTCTGCCCAGACTATATGAATTCATGAAGCACAACCTTAGTGAAGTAGTGAGCTCACACCAGTGCTGGAACAGGGGATTCCCATTCCCCTCTCCCACATTCGGGCCATGTTGCTCCTGCCACTTGTTGTGGCACTTACTGCTAACTCAGTAAGGCAACAGAAAACTAACCCAGAAAAATAAAATTAGTATGGATACTATTCTGCTGGACTGGTGGATTTCACTAGTGAGTGCCAGAACAAGCTCAGGATAAGGGGCAGGACACACATTTGGGAGCTAAGGATGGGGAAAGGAAGAGCTAAAGCAAGCTCCAGATCCTCCTGTACAGCAGCTACAAGCTCACTTGCCCTCACAAGTATGGCCTCACAGTGTTGTTTCACGTTTCAAGTGGATTTCAATCAATACTGCCATTACTCTCTTCTTTGCAAACACTCAGTTCTGGGAACTAGACTACCTCAACTAACCAAAAAAGAAAAAGTATCAGTCCAGTGCTGCTCCTTCACCATGTCCTCCTGGCATCAGACAACAACCACTGCCAGGACAGAAGCAGGGCCCTGGGACTGGAAGGTGTTGCAGGACACAAAAGATTTAGATCAGTTTAAACCACCATGGAATCAACCCTTAGCAACATGTTCCTTCCATAAAATCATATGAGGGATAGTGACAAGACAGTCTATTCAGACTGACTGACAGCACCCATATAAAAAGCTAATGATTATATACTGACCATGCATAACATTTAGTGCTGAGATCTGGAAAGTTCCAAGGCAGAAAAAAAACATGCCCTTGAGAAGAGCTACCCAATAGGAACACTGGTGAAAAAGATTAAGGTAGCGTGGAGAGAGGACCTGACGAATTTATGACAGAGGATACACAACATTGCTGCACGTGATGGCAAAAGACTTGATTCTATAATCTAATAGAGGTTTTTTTTGAGGAAACTAGTACTGAGTTCCCAAAGGGTAACAAGTTACCCCTGCAGGGGAGAAGACAATGTATTGGTCCTACGAGTTTCATCATACCCAGGGATTCCAAACTTGACTTGATCTCTGCTCTATAGTGGTCTTCTTGGACTTCTTGTAAGCAGAGTACCTAAGGCAAAGGTTTACAATTAAAATTTATTAGTAAGTACATCAAAATGTTACTACAACATATCTCTGTTGGCCAGCCTGTATAGGTATTAAAAAAAAAAAAACAACTCAGAAGCTTTTTGACTCCATAACCCCACAAAAGAATTCACTCTTCTATAGAAAATGCTCCCTAAGATCATGAAGAAGGCCTCAATTCCTCCCACTCTTTTTCAGACAGACATTTTCAGAGGTGAGATTAGATTTAATCAAAATAGTAACTTGCTACTACGTTCTCAGCAGTTCAGGGGAAGGCTCAGGGAGAAGAGATGAAGAGCCCAATGGTGTACTACAGGGTGGGAAACAGGCTTCAATATTATAAGAATCTGAACCAAAGATCAAACTCAAAATATTAACTCAAGAGAGTTCAACAGAAACACAGAATATTTTGAGTTGAAATGGACCCACAAGGATCATCAAGTCCAACTCAAGCTGTGAGCATCTGTGATCTTTCCCCCAGCACACTGCAGTAACACAGATTTACAACCACCACTGGGATAAAGGACTGAGCTCCCAAAGGGGAACAAGTTACCCCTGCTTGCTGAACTGCAGCAACACATCCCACTTGCCCAGCTGGCATTAGCTCATTCAAGGTCTCAAGGGAGAGTCAAATCCCAAGCAATATTCTGAAATCTCTGCTTCACTTAAGGTTACAGTTCCAACCAATGAATAGTTAAAAATCTATGTCCTTTAGCAAGAAATTTCTCTGTGGAAAGGGCACCTGCATCTACCAGGGTCTGCCCAGCAGCTGCTCCTCTCAGAAAGCTAGCCAAGGTATCTCATTGTAAAGATATATGCATACAGGATGTATAAATTTATTAGGAAGACAGGAAGATCTTGAAAGGGACTTTAATTTCCAGATTCCAGGCTACCTACTAACATAACTGCATTTTTCAGATGGTACAAGGCTGGGTTTTTGTGGTTTCTCTAACACAACTATTTTTTTTCAGTACTGTTTTCTGACACAAACAGGATGGATTCTATCACTGAACTTTTGTTGGTCTGAAAATGACTGAAGCAAAATTTTACTGACGTGACTTCCTGATTATAATTGCAATAATTTATGTGTCCTCAAAAACAAATAATAAACTCTACAACCAACCAAAACCACAGCAGTGTTTTTTCAGACCCCAGTACAGAGCAGTAGAATTTGCTACTTCAGTTTATCAGTTCTTAAGAACTACCCATATGCTTGTATTCTACTCACATCTGCATCCAGCTCTTTGATTTCTTGTAGGATGTTGGGAAATCTGTATGTCCAGAATAGCAATCGCTGCCTGCAGTGTTTGTACAGGTGAGAGTTGTCCTCCAACAAATTCTGTGAGAGAATATTGTAGGACATGACTGTAAAATCAAATGTTGCCTCACTTCCTGTACTGCTTTGGTCAGATCCTTTATTTTTAGCAATTTTCATTGTTTTACTCTGCTGACAGAAATATTCCCAGTGTCTTTTGATGGTTCCTGTTAAAAGCACATGAAGCAGAAAAAAGTTATGTTATAGACCATATGACTTCTCACTGCTCTTAGAAATCATTCTCCTAACAACTATTTGTCTTTAATCTCTTAAATAATTCTAAAAGCTTATTCAATTAGCAGTGATTCAGACCCTTTGTTTAAGATGAATTTTATATAAGCACCAGTTAAAAAAAAAAGCCAAACCCAAAAGAACCCCCAACTTCAAAACAAACAGCACAAAACCATTATATGGCTTGGATTTCAACTGCTTTGAAACTGGGGAACTGGCATGTTCTAAGAAGAATGTTGCAATCGAACTACACCCCCTGCTCCTGTAGAAGAGCTGCCAAACTGGTGAGCCAATTCCAGCCTGTTGGGAATCTTACACTGCCTTGTGCCATGGCCTCCTCAGCAGAGATAGTGTATGCCAGCCTGGGATACACTCCTTAGGGTGGCATATGGGCACCTTGTTGATCTCTGTATCCATGACTAACAAAGGGTTAGGAATCCATCAATCACCTCTAGCCCGTGTACAGTCTGTAAAACTCCGTCATAAGCTGCAACAGGGTCTACTATAGGAATCCCAAAACGGATAATGAATTTCCTTAGTGACTTGAGAAATCAAGGAATTATTAAGTCTCAGAACCACCAACAACTTCTGAAAAGGCTTCCTTCACCTTTCTGCCATTTTTTATTTCATACTTACTATTAGTAGGAAAATTCATTATAACATATCTGCCCATCATTAAGCATCCAATTACTTTTTAAGAAATGTGTTTCTCCACTTAAAAACGCAAAGAGATGCTTTTCACCCTTTATATCTGACCTCATCTGAGAGCAAGCTGGGGTCCAGTTACCTGTGCTAACAGTCAGTGGCAAACTGCAGCTATAGCTGTTACCATCTGTCCTATTTGGGTAGTAATTTTTATTGCTGTCCTTCGATTATGCAGTGTTTGCAATGAATATGGAAAGGCTTTAAGTTCTGTTTCTATGGTGGGAGAGAAGCCACACTGCTCCTCAGCAGGTATCTTTAATTAGCATCACCTTATAAAGGGTGACTGGGAAGGATCACGATGCCACCCATGCTCTCAGATAAAGGTATGTCAGGCAGGGTTAAGAGAGAGCTCAATAATTAGAGCATGAAGCAAAGTCCCTTCCTTTGGCTCCTGAAGATGGACATGATGTTTCTAAGCCTTATGGGTATTTGTGTTCAAAAATCCCTCTGGGATGCTGATAGCATCTATTGCCCTTTTTAGTCATAATACAATTTCCAGTTTATTTTGCTACGGAAGTGATTTATGCAAGAGGGCAACAATTTTGACTGTGTCCCTCTATTTGTCTCACACTAGACGAAACTGTAAATATATGCAAGACTCAGTAAAATATTTGGATGCTATGTACAAGATTATAACTGTAATAAGCTAACACAGACACTTTGAAGTTTCATGGAAATTTGTTACTGAGCCCAGCAGACAATTCTGCACTTCTTCCTCCATTTATCTGGATAAGCACACGTGCTGCTTGCTCTGTCAGATGTGATCTGACACAGAACTTGCTAACATGCCAGCGGCAGAATACAGCTGGTAAGAACAAAATCATACAATCATACTGGAAGCAAGCACCATTAAAACGCAGTCCACTAATTCTCAGTTTTCTAGGTCACAGATCACTCATCTGGTCTGGAAAGAAACCAGTTCAGGTCCAGCAGGGTTTATGAGCTCGGGTAGAGCACAAGGAATGAAGCTATATAACTGCCAGCCCAGCTGAGCCCTACAGCAAGTCAGCCAAATCTTTCTGAGTTTTAGAGCTTCCAAGATAACAGAAGACCTGGTGACAAAGACATGAGAGAGTGTTGTCTGAACCAAGCTCAAGACTCCCCGGGTTGGGCAATCCCTCCCACAACTGACGTGCAGTGAACCTAGCTCTGGCAGACTGTTTGACAGCACAAAATACAAGTTTTTGTATTACAATGCTTGTATTCGTAATACAAGCATTACAAAACTGGACCATTTTTAAGACGTGCTTTCCTGAGAGAGAGGGATGCCAAGGAAAACAGTAACTCAAAAGGAGCAGGCACTACTGCTCATAACTCTAACTCATTCGGTGTATTTAGCATAACAAATAAACACGGAAAATGAGCAAAGAGCATCTTTTACCCTTCTTGTTGCCATGTTTTTCTTCATTCTGTGCTACAGAAAGACAAGATTCTTCCTTCTGATTAGACAAGTTTGTTTCTTGTTCAGGAGTTGAAGTATCATCTTGGCCACTGAATCTTCTCTTCTTTGTCAATGGCTCTTCTCCCTCAGACTTCATACTGGGCTTGGGTAGGTGAAAGCAGCAACTTTGTGTGTAGTTATCAAGATGCCAATTAGAGGTCTGAAATTGCCTCCAAGGTCCAAAAAATGGAGGGAATCTCCAGTTTGCTGAAAAATCAGCTGAAATAGGAAGTGGAAAGGAGGCCCAGGGAGGATAGTGTCCGGCCCATCTCACACAGCTGGAAAGTGGGCTGTTCAAGGCGAGTATCTGGGAGCCATTCCAGTGGGTGATCCAGTCTCTGCCCAGCCTCTGCACATGGCGGGGAAGCATGGAGTGTCTACTAAAAAAGCACAAGTTTCATTACTGGCACACAGCTACATCTGCCTGCAGAAAGCTGTGGAGGCAAAGTCATCCTGGTCAGGACTTACACAAGATACTCTTTCTCTACAAGTTAATGCATACAAGATATTAAAACACTTATATACAAGATATTTAAACATTTATCTAAATTATAAGCAAAATGGGACTTTACAAAGTGATCTCGCATTCTTTTCCCCCCCTCAGATTTACAAGCGCCATTTAGTGACCAAACCCTATCCATCTCAGTAACTATTTACAATTTATTTTCTGCCTCGTTGAATTCAAGTGTCAGATCTCTCAAGCGCTCAGAGGAATGACCTTTACAAAAGGTAAATGCTGCATTAACTTTATCATAAGGCTATTTGTAAGGAATCAGATGACCATTTTCCTGCAAGCAGTCAGAACTTTGTGTGGAAAGCCATTGATTTGGCTCAAATCCCAATGCCAACACAACAGGGAAATAAAGGTACTAAGTCTCAAGGCATCACTAGCACTGGCTTAAGACTAAATCTGTATTTTTATTTATTTCCCAGGAGAGCAAACCACAGCTCAGCAACTAAAGCCATGAAAAAAGGTGGGATTTTTGTTTTTTATTCTTTAGAAGAAGAAAGAAATCTGTCTCTCAACAAAATCATGGGAAGGAAAGCTGAGTGACAACAATATCTCAGCTTCCTCACTGTTTAAATAAGGTGTATTTTGAGCTTATAAGCAAAAGATAACAAAGCTTGGTGTGCCTGAAGTTGCACTGAAGTGAGAGCCTCTCAGCTTCATTGAGCTGAGCAAATAAACCAAAATACAGAATCACTGAATCACAGAACATACTGAGTTGGAAGGGACCTGCAAGGATCATCGAGTCCAACCCCTGGCCCTGTACAGGACACCCCAGGAATGTGAGACACACACACCATGTGTCTGAGAACACTGTCCAAAGGCTCCCTGGTGCTCTGACCACTTCCCTGGGGAGCAGTTCCAGCGCCCAGCCACCCTCTGGCTGTAGAACCTTTTTCTAATATCCAGCCTAAACCTCCTCTGACACAACTTCGGGCCACTGGGCACCACAGAGCAGAGATCAGTGCCTGTCCCTTCTCTTCCCTTCATAAGGAAGTTGTAGACTGTCATGAGGTCTCCCTCAGTCTCCTCCAGGCTGAAAACGACCTCGGCCGCTCCTCACAGAGATTCTCCTCAAGGCCCTTCACCATCTTCATCGCCCTCCTTTGGACACCCTCTAATCACTAACACAACTTTCAGCAAAACCCGCTTGTCCTGAAATAACCTTTTCCCGCCGCAGCGCACCAGATGGAGCCCGGCAGACACAAAAACAAAACATCCCCCCCGGACACCACAGCATTACCATGGAGCAAAAAGAGGCATCACTCCTTTACAAACCCACCTGGAACGCTTGTTTTACAGAAAAGCACTGAGAAGCTGCTCCCTCCTAAACCCCCGCAGCCCCCACCCGCGGCAGCAGCACACTCCACGCCGCGCTCTGTTTACCGCGGCCCTGCTCGGCCTAATGGCGGGCATTCAACACCAGCACCCCCAGCCCCGGTTACCTCCCGGCGGGCCCGAGTCCCGCTCCCGGCCCCGCTCCGCCCCGCCGCCCCCCAAGGGGGTCAGCCCAGGGCAGCGCCAGCTCCGGCCACCGCGCTCCGGCCGCCCCGCCGCCGCCTCATACCCCGGACGGGCCGCGGCCGCGCCGCACCCTCCCGCTCGCTCCTGGGACTTGTAGTCCAAGGGCCGGGCCCGCGGCCATGTTTAGTCCGGGCAGGCGGCGCCGCGGCCCGGCCGCCATGTCGGCCCCGGGCGGGTGACGCCCCCGAGCCCGGGCCGCACCCGCTCCGGAGCGCAGCAAAACCGGCGTGATCGCGGGCTTTTGAAGCGTTTAAATGGAGGTGTTCGGGCAGTAGAGTTTCTTCACCCAGAGCGTGAAAGGCACTGGAAAAGGCTCCCCAGGAAGTGGTCACAGCACCAAGTCTGGCAGAATTCAAGAGGCATTTGGACAACGCTGTCAGGCACATGGTGTGACCCTCGAGGATGTGACCCTCGAGGATGTCCTGTGCATCGCCAGGGGTCGGACTTTGATGATCTTTGTGGATCAGACAGATATTAGCAAGAAACAAGTAGATATTAGCAAGCTGTGACATGAGGAGTGTTCTTTAACGATACCTGAAAATATAGGCCACTCAGCATGTTCTGTGATAGATTCCATGCGCGGTCTTCTCCCTGGGATCACCGTGTGTTCCTGCAGGGTCAAAGAGGCTGAGAAAGAGCTGCCCTGTATTTCAAGGTGCTGTAGTATATTTCAAGGGCAGCAGCACCCTGCTTAGTGTCTGCAGGAAAAAAACAACTTCACTCACTCAAGCAAGTATTTAAAAATTTTCAGGTTTTAGAATGCAGCTGACGGTGCTCTGCTGAGGAGAGCTGGCCTGAGAGATGAGTGGGAGCCTGCCCGCCCTGCAGACCCAGCTGACAGACTCTCTGCTGCTTACCAGCTGCAGAAACAATCCTCTGGCTCTGCCGATGTTGCTTGAGTAAGCACTTAGAACGCTTCCTTGAGGTCTTCTGAGGACAGAGGAAATGCTGGCCCTGCTTACTGTAAGGAAACGTAGCACAGTGCATATGAAAAATTATAGTGCTGAATAGTGCAGATGCTGCGCAGGAACTGTAATCAAGTAAAATACTGTTTCTCTGCATTCCTTTTATATATGTCATAAAAGTGACTTTAAATAGAATTTGAAGTTTTCCCAGGAGTGGTAGGGAAGACTGGAATTGAAATAATGCAGTGATGAGCATGCGAGTTAGGCAACGTGTCAGATCCACTTTGGGTTTTCCATTTCTTGGACACAAGTTACTGGTGAAAGGTAAAAATACCCATCCATTTTCTGTTAGTTTCTTCACCATATGAGAGTGAGACTTCTAGCCCTATAACACATGTGTAGTAATTGCATTTTCAAGACCATCTTGTTTTGGTGGTTTGTTCTTTTCTGAATTTTTGTATTCTTATCTTTTAGATGTATTTTTAGGACATAAGACAGTAAGCCATAATTATAGCAACAACAACTGATGTTATTTCTAGGAGCAGAATCTACACGTAACATGCAGTTATTTTCTGTATTTTGACCTGCACAGGGACACCAAAATTGATCTGTCACTTCAAAGGTTTTTACATAGTAGTAATCTCAGTAGTGATGCTGGAAAAAAAGAAATCACAGAAGCTTTGGTTTTAATGAAAATGAAGATGTGCTGAAAAGCATGGAAGTTGCGTAACAGGCAAAATGGAAGAAAAAGACTAAACTATTAATATTATGCAAATTGTTTCTCATCTCAGTTTTGCTAGATTTTCTTGCCTTGATGTAGAGAAGCCTTAATAAGCCAGTAATACTTAATTGTGGATTTTTTATTCCCGTCTAATTACTATTTTGTGTTGGCTATACCATGTGAAAAGATATTCTGCAGAATTAGGTATCTCCAAATTCTGATTTGTAAGTAGAAGCCAAATTATTTTATGAGTCATTTGAGCTTTTCAAACTCCCTGGTGAATGGAGGCTACTGACTCACTGAGGGATGCTTTGATTGATTATGGTGCTCATAAGAACAGCCACGGTGGCTCAGATCAATGGTCCACTGAGCTCAGTTTCCTGCTTTCTAAACGTGGTTAGCAGCAGATGCCTAGAAATGTGCAGGGGCTGGGCAAACTTCAAATGAACACTCTCCCTGCCTCTTGCTGTTTTCAGCTCCACGCATTTCCTAAGCCTGATGTGTTTGTCTCTTTTAGTTACTCACTGACTCGCTCCCCCAAGTACTTAAATTTGCAAACTTTTGATAACTTACAGAACTTCCATGAAGTTATATGTACCAGCACAAGATGTAAAAGACATGTTCTTCCCCTTTCAGAAGATGAGTGAGAGTGACAAGTGAGCTGCTAACAGCCAATGTCCTCTTTTTTCCTTCTTCCTTAAGAAAATGTTCCTTAAAGGAGAGGCACTTGCTTACTATTCAGTACAAGAGATTTTCATCTTTCACAAAGACATGTGATTAAGTATTGTTAAATACTTTCTGTCAAAAACTTGCATGAGAGCAGAGATATTAAAAACTGGTAAGGAGAAGCTGTCTTTGAATATCTGCAATTAAATGAATGAAAACACAGTTATTAAAAAAAAAAAATCAAAACCGTTTACATAACCTGAGGTGTGAGATCTGCATTGGTACAGAGCCCATTACAGACAAGAAACCCAAGGTAATCTTACAAAAGGACAGGGTCCTGTGGCACAAAGTTATGCTTCTTGGAAGCAAAGCAATGCTCCTCAAACCCTGTAGGGTTTCCTAACGCCAAAGTGTTCCGCAGACCTGTGCACACAGGAGAACCCATCCGCAGGGAGAATTCCAGGTGCAGCTTAAAGAATCTGGAGGAGACACAACACGAAAACCGTGGTGACTCGATAACCATCAAACTTGCNGGGCGTTCCCGGGCGCCGCTTCCGCCTGTGCCGGGCGGCGCGGCGGGGGCAGCAGCAGGATGCTGAGCCCGCGGGAGCGCGGCGCCGACCTGGCCCGCTTCTACACCGTGACGGAGCCGCGCCGCCACCCCCGCGGCCACACCGTCTACAAGGTCACGGCGCGGGTGAGTCGGCGGCCGCCGCCCAGCCCCTGGCCCCAGCGGCTCCCCGCGCCCGGCCTGCCCCGCGGTCGGGCTGTAAAGCCGCCCCTGGGTGCGGAACAGCGTCCGCGGCTGCCGTGCCAACCCCTGCGAGGGACACGGGAGGGAGGGAGGNACATAACCTGAGGTGTGAGATCTGCATTGGTACAGAGCCCATTACAGACAAGAAACCCAAGGTAATCTTACAAAAGGACAGGGTCCTGTGGCACAAAGTTATGCTTCTTGGAAGCAAAGCAATGCTCCTCAAACCCTGTAGGGTTTCCTAACGCCAAAGTGTTCCGCAGACCTGTGCACACAGGAGAACCCATCCGCAGGGAGAATTCCAGGTGCAGCTTAAAGAATCTGGAGGAGACACAACACGAAAACCGTGGTGACTCGATAACCATCAAACTTGCCTTTGTGGTAGCATTCCTCTTTAAAATCCGTGATTCATTTCTGCGTTACAGGCCTATGGATTTAGGGCAGCATAGCTTAAAATAGGCCACGGCAGACGCTGGGAGCGGCGTACCAGGGGCTCATTACGGATTTGTAGAAGCCACAGGCGCCTGTGAGCGAGCGAGGGGCACGGCGGTCATTCCCGCCAGGTGTAAATCCCCCACGGCCGTGCCCTCGCAGAACACCTGGAACGGGGCTGCGGCTCTGCCGGGCTGTGCCTGCCACGTGTGGGCCGTGACACCTCGGCCTCATCCCTGCGGCGCGCTTCCAGCTTCGGGGAGCGCTCGCGAGCCGGGGCCCCGCGGCGGGCGGGGCTCCCCGGGCCGGGCCCNTGGAACACGGCGGCCGCTCCCGAGCCGAGCCCCGGTCGGCTCTTGCAAACTTGTCGCCTCGAAACGTTGTCATGGCCTCAGACGCGCTTTGCAATTAACTCTCATTTCCTTGCTGTTGCAGGGCATGCGAGAGTAGCTTAAAAACAATCAGCTCCTTCTCTTTCACCCCGTTCTTCCGCTCCGGATCTCGTGGATAGGTTGCAGCGGCTCGGGAGGAGCCGGCAGGGAGCGGAGTGCGGGGCTGGCTCCGCACGCCCACGCCGGCAGCTCGGGCGGAGCTGCGGGAGCCGCACGGGAGGCCGAGCGTGCCCAGGAGGGTCCGGCCCGGGCGGGCACAGCGCTCTGGGTCAGCCGGGCCTAGCGCGACAGGCAGGAGAGCTGCTGCAGATGTTGGGAGAGCTGCTGTGGTGCTGGCTTTGATGAAAGCTCTGGCTGTTCTCCTAGGGAAATCACTTGCTTTCTTGTCTCTTCCACTTTCCTGTTAAACCAGAAAAGGGAGGCGAATAAGTAAATACGTGGAGATAGTTTCAAGACGAGTGGCAGTTCAGCTCACAGGTGCTGTGGGATGTATTGAGAGCATCTGAAAGTGTCACAGAGTTTCTTTAAATGACCCGTGACCTCGTAGTTGATACAGCTGTAGACATCCTGCCTGTGAGAGCAAGGTATGCTTGTAAGCACCCTCCTCTTAGTTCCAAGAATACAGCATTCTGTATATATATAGAGATTGTCATGTCAGGTTGTTAGCCTGTGATCAGTTTGTATGACTTGTAAAATCAAAAATTAAAAAAAAAAAGAAAAATTGTCATCTCTCTATGTATCGATCTATCTCTCCAAGTTGACATAACACAAATATGGGACAAATATGTTTAAACCATTCTTTTTAGTCCAATACAGCTTAGTATTTGTGATGAGGAAAAAAAAGAGTTGCTTTTTCCTACAATGCTGCAGTTTAAAAAGCCTTTCCTGAAATAGGTGCAGGGAGGAAAACAATGCCATCACATCTTTCTATAGTTGCTCTTGATGGCCCAAGTGTGTGTGTGTACTAAAAAGTTGTGTCAGTGAAATAAGGACTAATAGGAATGAGCCAAGACATTTGCTTATTTTGCTCTGGTGTGTTCTTATTAGCTAAAGCCAATTAAATTTCTCTGTGATGTGCTGGTTTCTGTAGAATTGTTCAAAATCAAGTTGTGACTAACTAGTCAGGGATGTCATTCTCCTTGTCCCATAGACTGTGGATTCTCCAGTGCCTTTCTAAGTGAGGCAGTGCAGAATCAGGTGGTGTGTTTGATTTAGCACAGGACAAGGAGCTGACCAGTCTCTGAGCTGTCCAAATTCAGCTGACCTAACCAGAGATCATTAGTTCTTTACAGTGTTTCGATAGCTAAAATCCTCAAAGTGAAAAATTATTTCATTTTTTTGCATCAAAGGATGCTTTAGACTCACAAGTGCAGAAATGAAAATAGCTTTTGTTTCAGTAGGGCTTTGTCTGGTAATCTGTTGTGTAGTAGTTGAAGTGAGGATTTGGGGAATGGAATGAAATGGTTTAAAAAGGATTCAGTGTACATATCAGGTAGCCTTTCTGTTTCTTTCCTCCTGTTCCTGTGGTGGTCTGGCTCCATGGTTGATATCACAGCACTCCAGCTGTATTTGCTGAGCTGATGCTCAGCAACTTTGGGGGACAGCCAGGAAAAAAGTGAGGTGGACCTTCCCGTTGTGTGGAATATCATTCTGGCTGAGATCTAGGGTAGTGAGTACATGTCAGTGGAGATTTGTGGTTCTTTAGTGCGGTGTGTGAGTGAATCCTTTGTGAAATGAAGTTAAAGGAACTTTCTATTTCAATGTAATGTAGATAAATAATCATGGATAAGAAAGCACTTGTCTAGTGTGTCCTAAACATCTGGCATAATTACCCATGCAGTCTCTTTTAAGTGCTAAGGGGGAGGGTCTGTCATTATTGCAGCTTTTTTCTTAAAAGTTTTCTTTGTATAACAAAGAATATATATTTTATTTACTCATAAACTGTAACATAATTGTGAATGCAGACAAGATTAAATGAATATTGACTTTTTAATGCCCATTTCCAAATGCTAAGAAACAGATAGATGTTAGCAAGTTGTGATATGAGGAGTATTCTTAAATGATATCTGAAAATATAGGCCACTAATAAAAGTTTAGAGAATTTGGAAGGTTACAATTATTCATGATAATTAAAATTCTAATGAGTTACGTTGGATATCTGCAGGTCAGATGAAGAATGGGATAATCTGAAATACTTTTCTCAATGTTGATGATCCTTGTAGGAGCTCTGTTTTCAGGGTCTAGTGCAGTAATTACACATTGCTTAGCTCATTGGTGGGTATTCTAATGATATTTTTGAAAATAGGTTAAAGTTGCTTGTGTTACACATTTGCAAAAGGAACTCGCTGCATTGATCCTTGTGGAAGGATTAAAAAAAGTACATGGAAAATTTAGGGGATTAGGTCATCCTTGCCAAGTCTCTAGGTTAACTATAGGTTGGATGGAAAAGGCAGACCTCTTCTGAGATTGTTCTTCATATCCTTTTGTGAAAGTCAAAGTAGGACAACCCATAAATTATTACATACTGACTTAAAGTTGGCATGGCTGGGAGATATAGAAGGTGTGGTGTAACATAAGAACAAGTGTGAAACAGGGCTTCTGGGTTTTAGTCCAGATTCTTACTAACTGGCTGGGTAATTACTCATCTCTCTGGGTCTCCTTCTGCCCATCTGGTAACTTACCTAGCTGCCAAAACTGTTGCAAGGCTTTAACTAAAGGTGAACTGCAAAGCAAAGCAGTTGGTGTCTGCCCTTTGGTGTTCTCTGTGATGTGTAGGCATGCCTGTGATATTTTCCTCCCCCAGCTGTACAGACTCCTTGCATCAGGTACGCCAGCTATTAGAAAAGGAGGTTAGAATTATTTCACCAATTGTACTTATGAACTGCCTGGTAGTGAATGAAAGAGCAACAGCCACCAAGGTTAACGTTTGGTAAAGTTGCCAAATGTTAGATTACTCAAGAGTGAGGAAAAGTTGAGAAAGGTTTTATCTTTTATCTTATCGATGTAGACTACGCTGGAAGAAGAGGACTAGTGTGCCAGGTGAGAGAAAGAATACAGTGAAGGAAAATGTTTCAGGTCTTTTGGGAGATTGCTAGAGAAGGAAACACTTCTCTTTTCCATCTTGTCTCCTCCAAAATGTGTGAGAGATGAGTGGCTGGGCAGTAGTAGACGGATGGTACAAAATCTGGGAGGCTTTGGCAAGGATTCTTGCAAAATGGAAGGGATGAAGAGAGCTAAGTTCGTGGGAAATAAGAGGTATGATGTTGTCACTTAGCAAGAGGAAAGTGTGGCAAGCGAATTTGGTGGCTTCCATGTCAGAGCAACAGCTGCGTGGTGCTTGTGGTATGGCGGGGCGGTGTGGGAGTCTCTGGGGTGCAAGTGCTGTGGGCTCCCAGCGCTTCCTTACACGCATCACCTCTTCAGGGCATCAATTATTCCAGGGTGTGTCGCTGAGGACAGTCCCAGTTGGATTAAGAATGCCCTATTTTGCTTTTGCTAACAATAGACTAATTATTTTGTTAAACAGCTTTGGCTCCTATGATGAAGGATATACTGACTTGCACAAGATAATTGCAGTTATGAATTAAAGATGTGTCTGTTTGGTTTGTGTGTTTGTGGGGATATGCTCTTACTGCTGCTTAGAAGACCAGTACAAAACTTGGATTGCAAAAGCTTTTGTGATCAATATTTATTTAAAGAAAAAAAAAATCTTGACGAAATACAGGCTTCTTTATGGTGTGCAGCCAAGCCTGATTTTCACTGCAGTTTTCCCCTGGACAAAGTCATTTATAATTAATTAGGCCAAGGGATTTTAAGGAGAAACAAATGCACAAGGATAGTCAGACGTGTCTGTGCTCTGTTGATTGTAAGTAAAGTGGAAATACTGTCTTGCTAAATACAAATCCTCACATTCTCAGTGAGGTTGTGTACAGCTTACATTAAGCCAAGTAGCCTTAATGAGCTCCTCTTATTGGGAGTAATATGGCCCTAATATTAATTAATAGGAAGAGACTGGAAAGATGATTGGAGATGTGCTCGATGTAGCTTTGTTTTGAGAGACGCCTTTTGTGCCATTCTGCCTAGAATGTACATCTGTCTTTATGTGTGATCACGACTGACTGCTGCTGAAATCCCTCACTGTGATGTCTTTGGGTATTAGACTTCTCTAAAACTAAATGAAAACTTTCTGAGTGCACTGTTTGCTTTTTTCCCAGATTTTTCTCTTCAGCAAGAAATCATTGCATGTTACTCTTTAACTTCCAAACTGAAAATCCAAGGACTTACGTTGTTTCATTTTTGTTTTGCTTTTCAGATTGTTTCAAGAAAAAATCCAGAGGATGTCCAGGAGGTAACAGTTTAAACTTGTGCAAATGTCTTTATGTATCACACTATGCCTTTTCAATAATTTCGATATAATTTAGCAGTTTCTGTGTGTTTTGTAATTGAGCTGACAATTTTTGTATGTTTCCATTTGTCTTTAGCTTTCATAGTTAAGAATAGTAGCTAGTGTAACATGATGCATTTCATCCCTCAGTGATGAATGGTGACTTGAAACAAAGTCTTAGGGAGTAAAGTGTCTTTTGATGACAAAACTGCTTTGATAACTTTACAAGTTCTTTTCTCAGGGCTGGAATTGGCAAATTGATGGTTACTTAACTCCTACTGGTGAAATTAGAGATCAGTCCACAATTCAAGTCTTAGGTCTCAGCTGTAGGTACTCTTTTTGTCTTTAACCAATACTTCACTGAAAAGCCTACACCATTACTGTCTGTTAATGAAGAGGCAGAATGGAGGAGTCTAGGAGTCGCTGAGAGAGTTTAGACTGCAAGTCATATATATTATGCCTATCTTTCTGGGGGTCCTTTAGTATTTTCCAGTGATATACTTTGACAAAACTTTAAAATTGCATATTCTTTACCTTTTCTGAAGAGTCTGTGAATAAGGGTCTGCTCTATTCTTGTGCCTCTTAAATACCTGAAAAGTCTATTGCAGGAGTCTTTTATTGAGAGAGAAAAATACACCATGTGTGCGTGCATTGTGGATTTTTTTTTCTTTTTAATTAAGAAACCTTTCCCCCCACCCCCTTGATTTTTTTTTTGTCTGGACTGGTGACTTGGCATGGTTACTCTTATACTATGTACCTGCAAAATCTTCCCTCAGAAACACAACCTTATGGGTTTTCAGACACTGTGTAACACACACATATGTTCAGTTTCTGGCAGAGTCTCTTACTACAGTTGAGGAGAACCTGCATAGTAGATGAAAGAAGAGCTCATAACTGAATTCATTGCATCTCTGTGTGCTCAAACATGAGTTACTGATTAGTGGCTTGGCAGAGGTGAGAATTGGCTAATACATCTAACACACCTTTACTGCACCCTTCTTTGAAATCTTGAGAATCAGGCAAGCATAAGTGTTTGTGCTTTTTGCATTTTTAAAAAAATCTCTAGGAGATTAAAATAACCTATCAGAGATGATCATGGGTCTAGTTTAGAACTGCATTACTGTAGTTTGTAGCTTGATGTTCACCTTTTCCAGGGAGAATCCTGAATTGAACCTATCCATGAGCACATTCTGCCATTACCTTAATCTTCATTTGTGAGGAAAAGCACTTTATAAGAGCTGTTGATGAGTCCATTCATCAGAAAAATATATTGTAAGTGTCTTTTAGCTAGAGTATTGCATGAATATATGTTAAGTAGTTTTGACACAACAGCAGAACCATATATAACCGTATATAGTTGTTGCTCTGATTTGTGGCTATAGGTTACCCATGCAGAGTTTCACATGCTCTAGACAATAAGAGGACATAAATATGAGATTAACTGCTTGATAGTTGCCCTTTTCCACCCTCCATTGTACCATATTACTTATTCTGCATGTGATAGCATGTTAGGTGCAGGGTGATTCTGTTACAAGCATTATCTGGCAATAGTTGGTGATTACAAGAAATACTCTAGATGGTAGTTGCCGTAAGGGGGAATTGTAGTCAGAAACCCCCATATGGCCTCTTATATAAAAAAAAGAACTGTGGGCAGCCTTTGGAAGAAAAAGAATATGCCCCTGACCTGCTCTCACTGAAAATAAATTTACCTCAGTTTTCCAGAATGCTCAGTGAGGAATTCAATGGGAAATTTTGTACACATGACAACCCCTTTGCTTTAGGATCTGTCTCATGCAACCCGCTTCCTACATTCATGTAGGACCACTTAGCTGTGCCTGCCTCTTCCTCCAGGTGTCTCTTAATGCCACTGCTGTGATGTTAATACATTCTTTACATATGTACAGCTGCTCATAAGGCTGTGTGCTGTGACCTCAACTCCACTTGGCAGTTTTCTGTCACGTCTTTTGGCTGTCCTTTGGGATACAAGCTTTTACTGCAGCACCTCTCCCACTGCAGCCAGTTACAACTCAATGTAATCCCAGCTGTTATTGTTGGGCCAGGAAGGAAGAGAGCCTTGTGAGGGCTTCCTTCTCAAAGAAGTAAAGAGATCAATCTGAAGTTTTGTGTGTGGGTATTAGTAGATACAGAAAGGCCAGTGGACCTATCTGTAATGTCCTTGCTTCTGGGGACTGATGGTGGCAATGTGGTGTGTAAGGCAGTTGCATCTAGGGTAGCCCTGTAGTTTCTTTTTTTCCTTTTCACTTAGGAGCAAGGCTTATTCATTGTGGAACAGATGAGTTGCATGAATTAATAGAGATCTACTGGCTCTTGCCATGACAAGCACCTTATTGCATTACAAGACTAACATATGTTTTATGATATACTTGCTGTGCTTCGTTGGGCCTCAAAGTACAGTGTGTCCTTTCTCCAAATCTAATTTCTAATGAGGATGTGAGAGTGGTAACTTTGCTAACTTTGCTGGGCCACATGCATGCAAAGGCATGTTTTCCATGAGCTTCTGAAAGGTTTCAGGGTAACCTTGACTGCTTTTATTATGCAAGTTACTTAGAGGGATTTTTTTCCTCTTGACTATTGAGTGATCACTTGTAGCAGTGAAAAATTATGCATTTTTAGTGGAATGAAATATCATGCTCTTATTTTCTGGCAGCTTTTCATGTTGTCTCCAAGTACTGACAATACAGTAACTTAATGTTTAAAGAATTTACCATCTTAAGCAATTTTGTGTTCTATATGTGCATTGCTCAAGAAGTGCTAATCATCCACTCTCTGGCTATTGGATTAGATAAAAGTATAGCATTGAAAAGTTGTTATTTCTGATAGCAAAATGACTAGTTTGCCTTCTTGAGATTCCTCACTTGTGTGTTACACTTCACTGAGTACCAGCTGTAATTAAGTCATGAAAATGTGTGCCAATGAGGGAGTCTGAATCAGGACTGATGGTTTCAGTATAGCTAAATTTATAAGGTGGGTAGAGTGTTGTCACAGTAAAGCTTTGCATATCCACTGTTAAAAATCACCTTATATCTGCGTTGTTCTGTAGGTAGGATTTACATCTGCTGAAACTTAGAAGGCCTCTGATTGCAGCATTAAAAAAAAAAACACATTAAAAAAAAAAAGCTCTAAAATCTAAACCTTTTGCTTAGCTCTAAATCTGGTTTGCATGAAAAAAATTCAACTTTTCTAATTATGATTGCTCATGTGAAGGCAACCTGGTAAGCCTTTCAGAAATATGTGGAATATTTAAAGTTGTGGTTAGTTGTGTTAAGTTAATTGAGACATTTGACTCGTGCAATTGTGGAATCAACTGCTGAATGCATGCACTCCTTGTTTTTTTCCCCTTCTACTTTAATCACCTTACATTAGTGTTGAGGTTTATTGTGATGGCTTAGTGAGTCTGATCAAAAATGAGGTCAGGATATAAAAAAACCTTTGTTAATATCTTTTCATCCTGGTAACAAATCCAGTAGCAGTCAAGTGCAAATTTTATTGTTTATTTCTTTCATCAGTTTGATTTTCCTACTGAGTTCTCCTCCTTTCTTGAATGGAAGGAATGGGATGGAAGAAGGATAAGGTAGATACTTGACTGGGAGAAGACTACTTTCTGGAAAGGATAGATCAGGAATAGCTGGTATAATGAACCAATGGTATCTTTGTATTGCTAAGATGGAGTTTTTGTCTAGATTACAAAAGGAACATACTCTTTTTTTGTAATAACGCAAAAAAACCCCAAAAACATTTAAGATAGGGGCTTGCATTTACATCTGATCAACACTTTGCACACACGACTTAGGAGCTGTTTTGTAGTCCCAGGTGCTTAATGTACCATCCCTAAAAATCCCTTGCTTGTATGGATTTCTCTTCCCTGGTTTTCTCTTTTGCTGTTGTCTCTTCCCCACACCTGCAGCTGCACCAGGCATACTGTGCTGTTGAATGTTGGATAGTGCAACACTCCTGTTCAGCATTTTTTCCTCTCCTACTGGCTCCCTGTGTAGGTCTGGATCTCAGAGTGACTGGAGCAGTGCTGCCTTTGCTCTCCTTTCAGCTTTTACTCAGCTTTTTCTATGCACTGTAGTGTTGTTAGCCAAAATGCAGGTTGGGGGCAGATAATGACCTTTTTTTTTTTATGCTTGTTACACTTGTCAGTTCAGACTGTATATATTTGTTAAACAAATTTGCTGAAGTTAGTGGTCTGATGTGATTAAACCAGTGTATTTGTGGTGTGATGTGATATGAACAATGAACCTCACTAATACTCCTCTCTGGTTTCTCTGCTTCAGATAGTCGTTTGGAAGAGATACAGTGACTTTAAGAAACTGCACAAAGATCTTTGGCATATTCATAAAAACCTATGCAGACACACAGAGCTCTTTCCACCTTTTGCCAAAGCAATAGTGTTTGGTAAGCATATTTTCCTCCTGATCTGCTGAAATTCTTTGATAACTCAGTATCTATAAATACATCTTATTTTGTTGCTGAATGGAAAATTTTCCTTGTGCTTTTACTAGGCAACTTGTAAGTGTGCTGGTATCATAACTTGATACATTTCTTTATTTTTGTAGTGTATAAGAGTTACTTATGTCCTTGCCTCCATGTTAGACATAATGGCTGAGATATTTATTGATGTATATGTTCTGTGTCTTTACAACACACATTCCCTATTTTCAGGAGCATAAAGTCTATATTAGCTTTGTGAACAGCACTTGAACAGCAAACAAAATATTTTATATATGAGCTGTCTGATTTTTAGTGATGAGCTGTATTAAAGTGTTAAGTGGTTGTTACAGAAAAAAAAATTATTATGGGAATTTAATTGCAATTGTCAGTTTTTTCTAGCTAGGCTTTTGAGATCAATTTTACATACTTCACCAAAACAATCTGCGTGAGGAGAAACAGGTGACAAAAAGGAATTAGCTCTTATAAGTCTTAACTTTATCCTGATGTGTATGTCCTCATGAATGAGCTATAGGTGGACTTCCAGTGAAGTGGTGTGACCTTATAGAATTCCACCTATCCCACATTTTTAAGCAGTGTTGTGTTTATAAAATCACCTTTTTTTAGTGTGTGTTCTTCATGTTCAGCACAAACTGGTACGATGTTTTTGATGTACATATCTATCACACAATATCCACTACCTTTTTAAGCGTTTTTTAACAATTTTTAGTGTGTTCAGCATGTTTGGCATCTTTTTTGCATGCACCTACTGCGTGCTCTGTGAGTGTTTCTGAGGCATTTCTAAGGTGTTGCTGACTGTTGCTTTTTGGTGCATTTACCACCTGCTTTTGGGCCTTTTTCCCAAGAATTTTAAAGTTGTTTTTTCTAAGTGTCCAACAATTGTTCGACATTTGTTTACTTGCATCTATCATGTACATTTGGTTTGGTTTAGGATGAACATTGTGGTTTCTGAAGTGCTTTTGGGGTTACTAAGACATTTCTGTGGCTCTTACTAGTTGCTTTAGTGTATTTTGTTTTTTTAAGCACCCAGTCTTTGGTGGTTGTGGAGTGTTGGTCTTGTTTTGGGTTTTTTTTTGCATAGCTGTGATCATCTAACATGTTGGGTGTTCTTTGGTAAACATCTGCCATGTACTCACTTTTTTGGCAAGGTTTTTGGTGTGAATTCTTTTCTCTTTTGGCGAGATGTTTGGTTCCTAATGCATTGCTGCAGCATTTTTATGTGGGATTATTTTGTTGGATCCAGTATATTTTAGGTGCAGCTTTTTCTTTTTTGTGCATATACTGCAGGTTGTTAAGCAGATTTTAACATTTTTTTGGTGAGTCCAGCATGTTTGACCTTTTTTTGGTATACACCTACTGTGTGCTTTGCAAGTGTTTCTGAGGCATTTCTAACTCTGTGGAATGGTTTTGGTGGTGCTTTTTAGTTTGTTGGGTTTTGGGAGCTGTTTTTTCATAGGTTTTTTTAGTGTTCAACATGAATTTGGATTTTCTTTGTGTGCATCTACCAGAGAGAATTATTGGGGATTTTAACATGTTTTAAATATGCAATATGTTTGGTGTTTATTGGATGAATCTACCACATAGTGTTTTTTGTCAGGATTTTTGGCTTCTAAGGCATTTTTGTTGGACTTGTTGGTTTGTCAGGTGTTTTTGGAGTTACTGAGGCATTTCCATGGAGTTTACAAGTTGGTTACATGGGCATTACTTTTTTCATAAGCATCCAGCCTGTGTTGTTTTTGTACAAACTTTGCGTGATGTTTAGTGTCCAGCATGTTTGGTGGTTTTTGGCATGTGCTCTCTTTTTTGGCAAGGTTTCCAGGGTGGATTTGGTCTGTTTTTAGGTGTGTTTTTGGTTTCTAGAGCATGGCTATGATGCTATTTCTGTCCAGGATTTCTTTAGTTTTTTTTTTTTTTTTATGAATACACAGTATGGTTTTTTCAGTGTGTTATTTTATGAGTTATCCAGTGGAATTTTTTTTGGTGTATCCAGTATATTTGCTGGGCCTTTTTAGCATGAATTTACCATGTACAGTTTACCAATGGGCATTTTAATGGTTTGTAGTCTTTGAACATATTTGGCATTTTTTTGGCATGCGTCTGCCAGATCCTTTTTTTTTCTGAGCTTTATGGTGAGATTTTCAGTTTCTGAGGTGGTTTTGGGCAGGCTTATCAGAGCCTAAGGCATTTTGGTATTATTAAAGCCTTTTAATGGTGTTTATAAGTCAGTTTAGTTTGGTGGTTGTTTTTGGGGTGTTTGTTTTTTTTTTTATTAGCGTTCAGTCTGCGTTTATGGTTTCTCTATGCATCTTGTATGGTGTTTAGTGTCTAGGGTGTTTGGTGTTTTTTAAATGCATCTGCCATGTGCTCTTGTTTCTGGTCTGGGATTGGTGTGTGTTTCTTGGTGTGGATTTTGGTTCCTAGAGTGTTGTCCCAGTATGTTTGCCATTACTGCAGTGGTATTTCGGATGTCGATTATGTTTGGCATCTTTTGGCATGGATTTCCGATGTGCTCTTTTTCTTTTTGGCTAAGCTTTTTGCACTTTTGAAAATGTGTCTTTTGTTTCTTAGGCATTGCTGCAGTGTTGCTTTCCACTGCCATGTGTTTCAAATGTGTTTTGGTGGTTTTTTTTAACATGCAGCACACTTCAGCATGGGTTTGCCTTTTTTTTGTTTTTGCATCCTGCTACCACATCTTTTTTTTTTTTTATTTTTTTATTTTCTCCCATATTTTTAGCATTTTTAGTGTTGAGCTTGTTTGGCCTTTTTTTTACCACATCTCTAGTGCTTTATGTGTATTTGCAGTTTCCATGTGTTGTGTCTGGTTTTTGTGTTTATTGCCATACATGTTTTTGCATGGTTTGGATATGTTGTGCATATTTTAGCACCCAGACAGTATTTGCTGTTTTTTGGTGCACATCTAATACTGATTTTTGTAGGTTTTCTTTGTGTGGCATTTCTTATCAGTATTGGGAAGTCATCTAGAGGCTATTTTCCCAAATTTCCTGTGTGTCTCAGATTGGTATGTTCTAGTATCCAGCAAGTTTCACATTTGTTGGCCTGCATCTTTGAAGCTGAATCCTGATGCAGATTTTGTGGTTCTCTGCACAGAGCTGGGTGGAATTCCTGATTTAAATTGTATTTCACATCAGCCAAATTGTACCCAAGTTTTATGTAATTTTATTTTTATTGATTTATGAAGTTGGAAGTAGGATAAGTTTTGGTGCTATGTCAGAACATAGGCAATTATGGTTAAATAAAGCATGTAGTATTAATTTCATTCTGAGATTATTTTAAATCTGATTTACAGAGTAGAGTTCTCACTGGACAGGTTATTTACAAAGCTAGTATTTGCAAAGCATAATTTAATTTTAGGTAGAAGATGTAGCTATTCATAGGGGAGAAAAGAGAGGGGTAAAAGAAAATAAGGGTGGAAGAGAGTATAGGTGTCTAATATCTTAAATAATTAAAAATTGCTATAAATGCAAATTAACTGTTTTTGCACTAGCTCTGGAAGCAAGGGAAGAATTGAGTGAAATCCCTTCTGAAAAACATTCTTCTTCTATTGTATTTAGTGAACAAAAGTGACTGAAATGTACGTTGTGAGAGAAGGAAATCCACAGAAACATTCAATGCAGTTATTTATTAAAAAGATTTTTGAAATTAAAACTAGGCGAAAACAAACCCCACTACATTTAAATGAAACTGAGACACAGAAGAATACAGAAAAGTGGATGTAATGTAAAAACAAATTTTAAATGATTGGTACATAGCTGAAAGGAACAGCCCTATCTGACTGTCCAATTTAAGAATTATTTTTGTATTTATAACATAAAATTTTACTGTGTATCCTTTGATTGCAATTCTACACATAGTAACTGCTGATTTATTTTATGATTTATTTTAATTTATAATAAAAATTCAAAGGTTTTTTTTTTCTATAGGAAAAATACAATCTTCGTAGGTAACAAGGTTTTGATAAACTCGTTTTCAGTCTCATTCTGTTAGTGATGACCTGCAAGGTCCATCTCTCTCAAGATCTTTTGTTTCCGTGCTGCTTTGATGGACCATTTCTGCAGTGTTGCTTCCCTGTGGTGATGTTACAATTGTTGCAGCTTTTAGACTAGTTTCTAATTAATCTTGAGAGTAGAATTGCTGGCAACTGGTGGTTTTTGTTTTTTTCTTTTTGATACCTGTGCTTTAAATAATGTATGTACCTATTGTCTGCAGGGTGTGCAGTTTGCGAAATGATCATTGGTGGTTCTGACAGTTGAACTTAGTTGTTACTAGTAGAAGTGTTAAACCTGAGGAGCATCTCCAGTTCAGCATTCAAAGTTTCAGGATATGGTGTGGAGAACTGAGATGTATTTAAAAACAAATGTGTCGTGCTGTGCTTCCACATTTCACGCAACCAAAGACTTGCCACGAAGTGTGTGTATTTTTAGGCTGTTGTAGTAGAGCTGCTTGTATCAAAGCAGAAAACTTGCTATGAGTGGGAAAAAGAAATAATCTGATTTCTGATTAAGTAAACTTTCTCTGTACTTCACTTGGAACATTTTCCACTTGGTTTATAGGAAAAACGTCAGTGAAATTGATAACGAAAATCTAAAATGCCCTAACATATCTGCCTGCTAAATTTATGATACCTATATGTGGGACATGATTACTGTCTTATCCTAATATGCATCTACATAATTTTCTTCAGTACTTTCAAGCTACTTCTTTTTTGTTGTTGTTTTTGGACACTTATAAGTATTTCCATATGCTGACCATACACGGCATTTTACCAAAATATGGGTAAAGCTGCATGTGTTATATCTAGCAACTGCAGAAATGTACTCTAGTATAAAAAATACTACACCGTCTCCCCCAACCCACCAAAAAAGAAACAGACCTCCCCAGGTATTGATAACTTGCTAGCAGTGAGTCAGAAAGATGATTTACATTCTAAAGCTCACATAAGGATGCCCTTTGTATTTGAAGACACTAAATGAAGTAAACTATTTATTAATTTGATGTCGTGTACAGTAGGAAGTGTTACGAGAAACTAACTGAAACACGAACACACGCTTTGCTGGGTGTTTAGTTGTTCAGGTCTGCTCCACAAAATTGATTGTGGATTCTTTTTACAGGAATTTATGTTTGGTTTTTATGTAAATAGGAAATTTTGAATGGATCATTGCTGGAGGAGTAACAATTGTGTTATATGCTAAAGTTGTAGTTGACACTTCTTAAAAATATCACAAAGATGTGATCCCTATAATGAAGTTTGTGTGTGTCTGCGAATTGTAAAGACTAGCAGAAATAATGTTGATTTAGATGCAAAATGACATCCTGATAGAAATTTTTGAAGAGTCAGCTGGCTGGGTAAGCATCTTTGAGCATTTCCTTGAGAAGAGTGATAGTGAAAGTGTTGAGCAATACAACATTGCTTGAAAGTATGAAAAAAGGAAAAGGAGGAAGGAGTTAGCCAGGGTTTCCTGGGAATTAAACTGCCAGCAAGATGCCAGGAGGTCTGTGAACTGAACCAGTACTGAATAATGTTCTTCCTTCCCCTCAAGCCCTCTAGTTCTAGGAGCAGTTTTCCTGATAGTGTATCATGATGCTAATGGGCTGGAAAATGCGACAGTGACTAATGTTTCAACAGCTCTGTTCAAACGTGTTTTTATTGTTTTTAGCTCAGTTTCCTAAGAAACTAAGGGTTGTGTAATTGTACAGTTAGAAAGTCGAACCCCTTACTGATCTGGCTAATATCAGCTAAATTTGAGAGTGAAGGTGGTTGCAAATGTAATTTTACTTCTGCAAAATCTGTGAAATGGCACCTGAGTAAGAAGAGAGCATGTGTTTTGGTGCTGCTGAGGGCCAGGCAGGCTCAGCTCATACCTGAGGTTTGCAGCTGCCTGGCAGTCAGTGAATGCACACCGGTCAGCCTGGCAGGGCTGGTCCTGATCTGTCCTATCTGGTGCCCAATGAGAAGATGTGGATAAGGAAAATTAGTTTTTATTGAGTTTGATGAAGTGAAACAGGGAGAGATTCTTGAGAAAAGAGGAAAAATATGTTACAGAATTTCTTTCTTGCAAAAGTTTTCTGTTTCTGATATTGTTAGGTGTTTATTTCTTCACAGTTGAATTTCTACTGTGTTGTAACAGCATTCATGTGAATTTGTAGATTCATTTAGCTCTGGCCCATGCTGCTGTGCTTTGCTGAGGGAAGTTGTTTTCTTTCCATGATGTCCAATTTTGCATGGAATGAACCAAGAGCCCTGATGCACCCCCAGTGTTGCTCTGAAGACTTAGGAAGTTTGGTGGGCAGTTTAATAGGGCCTGATTTCAATGTTACCACTCACCGTGGTAGCATTGCTTTTGCCTTCTTTCTGCTTGCTTGTTTCTCACTCTTTTGTATGGCTGCTCCTGTTTGTACAGCTGAAACGGCAGGGTGAGCAAGGCACGGAACCAATCCAGTTGAAAATTAGCCCAATGATGTCTTTTCTTTTCTTTCATGGGAAAAATAAGCCCCAAAAGCTTTGTTTGTGATCTTGGGAGTATGTGTGTGTCTTTTTAGTTTTATTTTCTTTTTTCTGATACCGCATGGGCAGGAGCTATTTACTTGAAGAATTTCTGGAAAGAATCCTGCTTTGATACTTTCTTCTGGGATTATTTTTTTGCTTGCTCTACGTATAAATGAATTTTGCTTTTGTATTCAATGTTTCTTTTGTCCTCTTCAAAGGTTAATGCTGCAGAGCTGTCACAGGTGGTTCTTATTTTTCTGGTCATGCTGTTATAGCAGTACTGTTTCTTGAACTTGTCTTCCCAGTCCTTTTTTCCCCTCTGTATAGCTGTTGCAATGTATGTTCTATTCTCCTCCAATTATTACTGTTAACCTCTGCCCTTTTTCTTTTGTAAACTTGTAACTATTTCAACAACAAAGTGATGTTGATATAAAAAGCTAAAATAAGTTGTGTGCAATTGTGAAGGATGTGAATTTAAGGTAGCAATCCAAGGTTTTTCTCCTGAGAAGCAAATCTCTTCAGGTGAACTGTGGGATTGTTTTTCAAGTATGTTTTTTCTAATTGGAATGTTTTGGGTGCTGGGTAGAGAAAAAGGAAGGTTCATACATTTTAGTAAATGAGCTGCTTCCCAACTCTGTTTACCTCTTGAATCCAGAAGGAGATGAGACCCTGTCTGCATGAAGCTACTTCAGAGGAAACCTTCAGTGCCTGGTAGTAGGGCTTCACCATCTCCCCTACACTTTGTCTCCTCCATAAATGGCACCTTGGAATTGAAGATCTGTTTGGGGGCTTTTAGCAATACTTTGTTTACTACCCGCTCATATTGTGCGTTGTTCTTGAGAATATGTGAAGATTGCTCAGCTCCTTACAGGATTTGGGCCGTAATCAAGGCTGACACTGACTGGCATATTGTCAAATTGTGCATGTATCATTTATTGTCAGATAACACTGGACATCCGTTAGTGTCTCTTGGCTAATCAAGAGTGTTGCCTCACATATTCTTACGATGAGAGGGCGAAGGATCCTTGTCGTAGCTGCCAGCTTTCATCATCCGAGTGGATTGCAGAAGACGGGACTCTAGGGACAATTGAGAATAGGAAGTTTGAAGATTTGCTGTGTTCTCCTGAAGCGTTGGAGTGACTTTTATAGACTCAGGGCATTGTCTCCAGAAGGTTGCTTTTGTCTTGTTAGTTTTCTTTTGTTGTAGTTATTATTGCAAAATAAATGTGTAGTTATTTCTAAAACTGTCAATCTATGTGTCTGTTCCAGGGCGATTTGATGAAACTGTGATTGAAGAAAGAAGGCAGTGTGCTGAAGATCTCTTGCAGTTTTCTGCCAATATCCCTGCTCTCTATAACAGCAAACAGCTGGAAGAGTTTTTTAAGGTTGGTTAGTATTTGCAGAAGTATTTGCTTCTTACCAACATGACTGAAGTATAGTGCTGATTCTGCTTTACTTTATAAACCGTGGTCTGACATGCTTTGTGGAGGGACTGGTAGTTTTCTGTTCACTCTGGAAATGTGCTTTAAAAAAAGCCCCATGCCACACCTCTACAAGATGGAAAGTTTTACAAGAATTTCAGGTGAAGGGATTTGAATTTTTTTTTATTGAATGATAGCAAAACTTGTGATGATGAATTCCAGTGGGAAGTAATAAAAACGTTATCACTGTTCCTATATTTTCAGTAGGTGTTTATAGTTTCAAATCAAAGGAGTGAAGAATGTTTACACTGTTTCCTTATGGTTTTTTGTGGACTCAGGTCCACAGCAACAAATTTGGTATGTAACTAGTCCAATGTGCTGCTTGTACAGTGTTGTGAGAACCAGTCTCCATAACAAGTTTTAGGATAGTACATTGATATGGACTTGCTCTTTATTACAGCTGAAGCAGTTTCTTTTCACTAGTTCCTTCAAACCTCTTTATTTTCAGTGGCTTAGTCTGATGTTCTGCAAACTGATAAGCATAAATTTATGTGTACCCATGATAGTAACTGTCTGGAATTAAGGAAATGTTCATCTGGCTGAGATGGGACTTAAGCATATTAATATGTTTAGTTTATTTAAATTATATATATATATACAAGAGCAGCACTTTATCAAAGCTTAAAAGTCTTCACTTGTTTTCATGATGAAGTTATTGCAGTGTTCTTTAAAATACTTAAAATAATTTTCTTTAATATTTGGTGTCAATAAATGAGTGGGAGACTGAGTTAGACTATTTTACTTTTTGGTTTATTTGCTTTTACATTTTTTCAATTCTTTGGAAATACTTCTGTGGTTTTGGGTACTTTTTCAGATCTCTCTTTCCTTTCTTTGCTTAATAAAAGTATTAGTTTTAGTCTCCCAATGAACATTTTCTGGCTTTTCAGGGAAATTAATAAAACTAGAAAACCAATATTTTTTTAGGACAAACTGTCTTCGGGGGGGGTTATGCAAATGCAGTACTTTAGGCTCATTTGTTAGCTGATGTGGTGTCATGCTTTCCTGTAGGAGAGCCTTAGGTTTGGTCTGTCACCAGCTCAGCCTGTGTACTTTTAGCTCTGCCCGTGGGTGGTTTTGTTCCTTTTCAGATTTTTGTGCAAATAGCCATGGAGAGAGAGACTTGGACAATGAGTTCTTAGAAACCTCTGAGGGGGGTGTTCCGTGCATCTATGTGTTATAAACTCCAAAAGAATGCGCTGGCTTGTGTGAAAATGTGCTGGGCTGGTTCAAGACAGATTAGCAATGCCCATTTGTAACATTGAAAAAAACATTGTAGCCTTGAAAATGGTGCCATATAATACGCACTACTTTCTGTTTAAGTGGCCTGGAAAGTGTGCATCTAAGATGTGAAGCAGAAAAAACACCGAAAATGTTTAGGTGGTTTCTAGTGCTATTGTAACTTCTCTTTGCTTTGGTTCCTTTCAGGCTTGGAGAGGAAATATCCTCTTTGTATCTTTAAGTCTCAACTAGGACTGAACTCAAGATAGTGGGTCATGAGTGTGACATTAATCTGATGGACAAACAGTCCTGTGCTTGGGAGCACCATTGAACGGCACAGGCTACATGTGACACAAGAGATCAGGAGCATTATTATTCTCCCCCTGGTAGACTTGGGTAGGCAGGTCTGTGTAGTTCAAAATTCTGAAGCTGCAGGGGGCTAAATCTTTAGATATCTAGTCAGTCTGTGGCAACCAAACATGACTTAACTGAAAGTCCTTGTTTAGTTTTGCAGGCTTATATGGTTTAATTAAATTCATTAACTCTGAAGTAGTGGAGCACTCACTGGTAAGAAAATATCATTTTGGCTATGACTTCTGTACAATGAGAATTTCCATAGAGCACAGCAGCTGAGTAATTCCTTTCCCTCTTTCTTTTCAGGGTGGAGAGGTGCATGATGGCTCTGAATTAATTGGTCCTGCTGAGCCTCTGTCTGACTCTCTGACTGACAACCTGTCTGACTGCAGCTCTGAAGGTTTGCTTTCTCTTCCCACATAACCTCATAGCATGATCTGTTTTAAAGCAGCTCATAAATGACAGGTGACAGATTTCTTCATGGAGCATTGGCCTCCAGTTTGTTTGCTTGTTATGGCAAAAATTTCTGGAACTGGCAAGAGAGAAATTGTGCTCAGCAGAGTTGTCTGCACTTCTGAAAGTTTTATTCTAAAGGTGTACATGCTGACTTGGGTGCCATGTGTAGAGTAATTTTAGTGGCACTTTTAGTGGCATTTCACTTTCACTAAATAATAGTATAGCTGGAAGGGTCAGTCAGCCCAAATAAATACTGTACTAGAGCTTCTTGCCTGCCTCTAGGCTGAGTCAGCTTAAGCATTTCTGTGTACCATGCAGTCTTTTAGATATTTATGTATTTGAGTTATACTTGGTCCTTTTGATTTCTAGGAAATTCTTCAATTCTCCAAGTTTGCCTTTGGAATTGCTTAGCACTCATGTATAAATCCACATTATTATATAAACACCTATTAAGCTTATTTAGGAAGGGTTCTGATCTTTCTGGCGTAGAGTTTGCTTTGATAGAGCAATCCTTGCGTAACAAAAAATGGATTTTGTTTCTAATAGTGGTTGGTTAATTTTTTTTTCTTGAGGTTGTATGACTTGTCACCGGGATATCTCTATGTCAATAACTTTGTGCTTATGTACAATATATTTGACATAGGAAGTGAGCTTTGCATTTTGTTTTGTGGTACCTTCTATGATGTTAATGAATTAATGTCCCCACAATATTTTGTTCTGTGGAGGGAAAAATATAGAAGTTGTTGTTGTATACATACATATAACATATATGTTTATATATGGTTGTTTAGTTGAAGAGGGCAGTTATGATAAACAGCACAAATTAGTTTTAAAGGGTTTTAATGATTTCTGCGAAATTTAACATTTCAGATTCTAACAATGCATTCACTTTACACTGTGCCCTATAAAATAAAGAGTGCTTCTAAAAGTGCTTAATGTGAACGTTTCTATTCATTATTCACCAGGGCCTCATTTTTAGCAGAAGAAAACCACTTCCTTTATGTCAGATAAAATACTGAAAAGAAAAAAAATTCTGTAAAGTAGAAAAATTCTTTGATACCCTTCTGAATCGGCTGGAGGGCTTTTACGGGATACTTGGAACAACTATGAGCACAGGAGTTGGAGACGCTGAACGTGAATTTTGTGGAGTTATATTTTTCTAAAACCTATGTGTCTTCCAGCTCATATCTTCTTATGTTTGAAAGCATGTTTTGGTGGGGGGGAGGCTATGGACGGAATGAAACATCTGTCTTTCAAACCTCTAGATGGCAGTGGCAATACTCGGCCTTGAGTCCTCTCCCCCTCTCCTCACAGCCTCCAGCCTGCATCTGATTTTTCCCAGTCTGATTATGGCAGTTAACTGTGGCTGGTTGACTGTGTTACTTTCTGTGGGCACTGCTCCTTCAGGGTCTTGTACTGAGAAGTAGCAAATCCATCCCTTAACAGGTGCTGCTGTTTACTTTTAAGGGTGGGTTGTGTTTTCTCACTTTTAACTGTTCTTTCCAAAGTTCATTTTGCAGAAGGTGTGCACGTTAATGGTTGAAGATGCAAACTGACAGCAGTAGAAATGTTTTTGTACCAAAACAAGCAACAATTATCTTGATTGTAAAAGGAGTTTGGCAGTTCATGCTTCCATAAGAATCTGCTTTTCAAGTGGCCAGTTTACCCACGCTTTCCACCAATTTTTGGTAACTGTGTTTACTTTTCAGATATGTGGTGAAATTGCACAAGGCAGAGACAAGTACAGAGATTTGTGTTCAATTTCAGCGTCATTATTCTCATCTTATGTTCCTGACAGTCGCTTAATCTTCTTCTCTGAGTGTGTGTGTGATGATGTTCAGATGTCCAACTTTCTTTTCATAAGTGTTTCTATGTCAATTAACTTACTAGATTCTTTAGAGGACTTCATCAGGAAGTAATTTTTTTTTTTTTCATTTCTTTTTTCCTCTCTCCTTCTGCTTTATCATGTACACATTATCTTCCCAGAAATAAGCCTGTGCACTTGAGATGCTTCCTACCCCATATGCTGACTGGAAACCCCACGACTGTTGTTGTGTGGTGCCAGCTCTGGGCTCTAAACCTGACCTAAAGGAAAGTTTATTAGCTCAGGCTCTGTGCCATGCTAGCTGTGTTCATACAGCTTTTGGTCCAGTTGGCTACAAGACAAGAGCAAACGTGGTTTTGTTTGGGCTGTAGGGAGGGGAACTTGAGTCTGTGTGAAATCTGCAGTGTGGATGGGCTCTAATTAATCTCATCTGGGTGGCCAGAACACCTTTCCAAAACTTATAGCTTTTCCATTCATGCTTTCTCTCTGCACTCTTTGTCCATCAATCAGATCTGCTTCCACCACCTGATAACTCTAAATGGTGTTTACTAAATGCTCAGTTCTCCACCCTCAATTTTGACATTCCTGCTCCTAAATTGAGCAGGTGAATGGCCCATTATTATTATGCTAGTTAATGAATCCTCTGTCTTCCTCCAAGTTTTCTGTTGTGAGTTTTCCTTCTTTCTTGTAGGACAGGGGGCTACACAGGCAGTTTTCTTCTCTGCATGAACGCTTCACTTTATGCCCCTTCCATGAGAAGATCAGGAGCATTGTCTTCTTTGTGCACCCTGTCCCTTCCTCTCAAGTAGTCTAGGTCATAAATATCACTGTCCCTTGCTTTTCAGACAAAGAGTGTCTGGTCATTTGTGCTCCTTCATGTCTTTTTCCTCTCAGTCATGTTAAAGAACTGCTGGCTTTTAGAAAAGCACTGTTGCTACAGTGCCTTCTTACTCCTCTTTTATAAATTGTAAACTCCTATAACTCTACAGCTGCAAAATGTAAAAGAAAGTTTGAGTTAGTTGCCTTTGAGTCAGCTTCTTGCTGTTGCCACATAGTTTTTGAAAATAAGTCAGAATATGTTACCTGGAAATGTGGTTAAACTCTTCACTCTGACAATAATATGGGAGAAAACAGACAGCAGGTTTTAGCTCAGAATTTACTTTCTGTGTGCATGCAAATCGCTAAATGTCTTGACCGTGTTGCCTGTTTTATTGCCTCAGTGGGTGCGTGTGCCAAGGTGATAAAACAAACTGCTACTTGATATCCAGGTGGCACTGCCGAATTTGTGGCTTGCTCCATATGTCTCATGCAGGGTACTATTCTGGAATGACGTTTTTGAGACTGAAAGCTGGCTTTTTTTTTCCCCTCTTGGTGTGTGAGTACCAGCTTTGAAAACTTTCTTGTTTTAAGTCTCGTTAGCCATAAACTGTCGGAGCAGAGGGCCTATAGTTGTGCTGCTGTTGAAATGAGGTGAAGTGTGAGGTTTGAATAATCCCCCATCCAAGCAAGGACCTATGTTTCATTTTTAAATCTTGGAAGCAGTGAGAAATGGCAAATCTAATACCTAATTCTAATGGTGTGTTAAAAAATTAATATCTCTGATAGCCAGTCAAAGAGCAATTTCATGTGATATACTTTTACTTGTAGGAGGGTCATGCTTTCTCCTTCTGATGACAAGGGAACTTGTAGTCTGTTTTACACATGGATGCCAGAAACTTTTTTGTCCTTCTCCTTTTCAGTTCGAAAGGATTTAAGTGGGCTTGATGATGTGACACTTACGAGCCAATCGGAATGTGGAGGTGAGATCTAGAAGTTGGTTCCATTACATTTGTGGAAATTAAGTCATTAGAAAATCATAATTGAGTGAAAGCCTTTTGTGGATGATAATCCTTACGGAATGAAATGGTGTATGTACGTAAAATATCTTTGTTCCCAAATAACCATGAAAAGTTCCTGCGGTTTAGTTACTGAAGGTCAGCTTGCAGTAAGGGTATAGTGACTGATGGCAACGTAAAATAAAATGTGTTAGCTCAGATTTGAGTGATAAAAGAGGTGTCAAGTAATTTATTTTACCACAGGTTAGCAATGAAGGAAAATTATGTGTTACATGTGAGCTGAGGGCTGCATGATGCATGAGCTGATAGCAACTCTGTGTTAATTCAAACTCCTAATTTACTGTTTTGAGGATGCTTCATCTTACTGATTTTAAACAGTATGTTGGGATTTCTTGCAACAATAATTTGGCTCCTGCTGTTTGACTTTTCTAATAGCAGTCACATGCGTTTAGTTTTGTAATTTCATGGAGCCCAATGGTGAACTGCTTTTGAAATTTAAGTTGGGTGTTACTTTGTTCCCAGTGCTGAAGTGAAGACTGGTTGTTCTGCAGAGTTCATAGTTAATTTTTTATATTTTAAAACAAACATATTTTAAAAATATGTTTCTATAGGTACTAACATTTTTTAGAGACTACATTACAATCAGGGAGTTTCTGTCTACATTCTGAGGAAACTGAATAAGTGAAAAGAGCTAAATCTTTGAATGGGATAAGGAATTTTGAAGGCTGCTAAGGTGTATGAGCAATCTAGAGTAACGGATGTCTTTCTGACTTCCAGGCTTCTCCAGTGACAGTGACCTGATCTCTCTGACAGTTGATGTAGATTCTCTTGCCGAGGTAGATGATGGAATGGCATCCAACCAAAGTTCTCCCAGTAGAGCTGCTGGCCTTTGTATTACTTCTGAGCCCCCAGTCCAAAGCATGCTGGCATCTGAGCAAGAGTGGAGCAAACCCGAAGGAGAAAAGGAAAGCCATGGTTTGTTTACTGGAAGCTTAAAATCCAAGCCAGGCAAACAAGATTACTTGGAGAAAGCAGGCGAGTTAATAAAACTGGCCTTGAAGAAGGAGGAGGAGGAAGATTATGAAACTGCCTTAAGCTTTTATAGAAAGGGGGTTGATCTGCTTTTGGAAGGTGTTCAAGGTACGGATCTTCTCATGATGTTTGTCTTCTCCTTGGTTATGTGTATTTGTTTATGGCATTTCCGTGGTTAATATTAGCTTACTGTGTTGCAAAGAAGTGATCTGAAATGTGAAATTACATGTGCTTGGCTTTCATGTACTTGATAGCTGTGTGCACGTGAGAGAGAAAAACTTTCCTAAGACTGAGTGATAATTTAGGGTCTTGTCTTCCACGTGCCCAATATCTCCTCTGTTAAAATTGCAGCACAACCTTCAACTTGCAGGTAAGTAGCAAAGTGCTCCACTTTTTGCCTCTTTCCTTTTTATTGCCTAGCCATTAATTAATATGTGGCACTTGCAGCACTGTTGAAACATTATTTAATTTACATGGTTAAGTGAGGATTAATTATCCCCATTTTACGCATGGGGAGAAGCAGCCTCAGGTTAACTTCCCAATCACAACAGGATTAGAATTGCTCTTGTCTCACAGCCTCTTGCTTCTTCCACTAAACTATTCTCCTTTTCTAGCTGAAGGATGCATAGAAACTTACATGCTTACATTGCTAGAGGAGAACAGTTCTTTTTTTTTCCTTTCCAAAAGCCTTTGGTCTGTCAATTTATATCTGCAAAAGCTGTTGTTAATAGACTGGATGCAACTACATGTAAATTTCTGCTCCCTTGCACCTTGTCAGTAAGGGAGAAAAATTTTTCCGTTCTCTAGCTCTTGAGGATTTCAAGTGATAACCTCATATAATTTGCATTTTGTCCAACAGTGGCTTAAAACTATAAAGTACAGGGAAGGATTTGTTCTTTCCTGGAGTGAATTCAGGGTCTGTGTATTGTGCTTCTGTCCCACACAGATCAAATGAGTGAGATTAGAATTGTGCCTTTGTTTGACAGTGTACAGCACAGGTGCATTCTGCTGCTCCAGATCTGGACTTAGACATGAATGTACCAAACACACACAAGCAAGAAGCCTTTGCTGCATCACAGTGGGATGCACAGCAGTGGTCCAGACCTTCTGAACAGTTCTAGCAATGGAAGTTACCTGCTGAGCTGATTTAATGGGGCCTGGCAAAAAATAATGGGTAGGTTACTGATGATAACTAGAGGTGTGAGCCAAGATACGAGCACAGCCTTTGCTTAAAGTGTCTTATACTTTTTGGCAAAAGTAAATCCACCTCTTTTCAAGTCTCAGTGATGTCAGTAGGGTTGCTGCTTTGCTGGTTGTTGTGGCTTTTTAATAGCATCCTACCTTTCCTTGTCTGTTGTCAAAATGTTTTTCATTCTTAGTGTTGAATGTGCTGGCAGTCTTCTGTTGGAGAGCCCAGCTATTCTTTCTTTGCAAGTACACTTTTTCATAGACCTGTGGGCCATTCAGTTGTGATCTTCTGAAGGATATCCTATTTTGTCATAAACACTTCTGTCTGCCAGCCATGATGCAAGGCTGCCATGATGCTGTTTTGAACTGACAGTTCAAACTTCAACTTCAAAAGCTTTCTTTATTAAACAATTTCAAACTGTTAGGGCATGAAAACAAGTCATTCTATTGCACATCAGTTTTGCTGTGGTAATTATTGTGTATACTTGAGTTGTGGCAGTGGTTAAACATGTTGGGTTTGAAATTTATGGTAATCCTTAGGGTAATACATTTGCTTTAAAGTTGTGAAAGACTTTTATTGCATGTAGGTGACTTGCTCAACTCATGCATATGAGCTTGTTAACTTCTTACTTATATTTGCCAAAATTTCCTCCAAGGATTTTTTCCTTTTTGCTGTTGACTAGCCATTCTTCCATCTGCCTCAGATAACTGTTAATCCTTTTCTCTCACCCACTTATCTCTGCTTTTCAGGCTAAGAAGGAATTCAAGGAATCTTAGAGAATTCTGATATTCTGCCTGATTTTCTTGATGCCACTGAAGTGCAGTGGGAGCTAATAATACATTTTTAGTGATGGTACTTGTATGGTGTATGTCAGTGTTCCTGATGGATGAAGAAACATGTAACTAGCACCAGCACCTTTTTCTTTGCAGTCCCTGACATTGCACCTGTATAGCACACAAGAGGGAGTAATGGGAATGAGATTTTAGGTGGCATCTTATCCCTTGGGATAATTGTACACAGGGTGGTTCCTAGCAGTCAGCCCTTTTTTAATTTCTCTGTGTTACCCTGCATGGCTGTGAAGGAATATTCATTATCTTCTGGGCATTCACAGTACATTTGGGTAGATCCAGCTCATTTTGTGTCCCATTCTCTTTGAAGCTTCTGAAAGTTGGCAGAGAGACACTGTTGCCTTCTTCATGGTGACGGGGCTGGTCCAAATGTCTTGCTAAAAATGTGCCATCTCATGATCTATGAGGACGGTAGAAAAAAGAGAAAAAAAACTCAAACAAAACTTTTTAATGTTAGCTGCTTTATGAAGGTAGTGTGTTTAGCATTAATATGTGAACATTTAATGTATATTGCAGTAAAAAACCACAAACCTATCTAATCACTTCAGTTATTTAAACACCCCTAGTTATGTATTTCACACGGATAAAAACAAAAAGATAATGAAAAGATAAGGATGGTGCAATTACTACAAAGCACTTCTGGTCTTCTGCCACGGATTATTTTGCACCTATTGAGAGTAAATAAAAATTTGTAACAGCTGAGAGCGAAACACAGCGTTCATCGATCCTTACACACCTGTGCAGTGCCGCTGTCTCTGTGCACAGCCGCTGCAGAACGCGTGGCCTCTGGTGGCTTTTTCCCTGGAAAATACAGAAATACGGGAATGCAGACTTTGGCCACGAGGTGGCGGCAAGGAAATAGGAATTGCTGCCCGAGACTTGGGATCGGGCGGTGGTACCGGCGCACGGAGATGGGGAATGGAATGCCACCCATCCTCTCTGCTTCAGACTTGGGATCTGAGACAATCCACTTCCAGCTTGGGATTTGAGACAGTCCACTTCCTCTGGTGAACACCTCTTTGAGCTGCTTGGGTGGGTCTGAGGGGTGAAGCTGTGCTGGTACCAGTCACTCCTTTGGGCTCAGCACAAGATTGGCTGCTCGTCAAAACCATGTACAAGAAAGTTGGATGCTGCAGCTTTACAGACCTGTGCTGGTTAGTTTGGAGTAGGTGGCTTCCCTAAAGGCAGTTGAGCACACTTGTTATGTTCCTGATGGCTTTCCAGCTCTCTGAGCTGCTGGCACTAGTGTTGGGCGAGGCATGTGTCGTATGTTTGAGAAATGGCCATCTTGACTTTGTTTTCAGCTGTGTGCACGTGCTCTCCAATATACAGTGGTGTTAATTATTCTGGGCAAGGTGCATATGTAGTTACTTTGCTAGTCTCTTGCAGAGTTTAGTACTAAATCCTTTCATGTCCTATTTGTAGTCCTGCCAAGAAACCCAATTTATGTCGCTTGGGGAATGACTGCTGCCTGTGTGCTCAGAGACTGGTGTATACCTTGGACTCTGGGCATCTACTCCTTATGCATGTTTGGCCTACTTCTGCTCCATACACATATTTAATATTAACCAATTGTTAGTGGGAGAAAGAATGAAATCTTGGACTGGCAGTGTAGCCCTTGAACTGCACCTTTTGTGCCTTCCTGTTTCATTTATACCAGGGCTGCCTTGCTTGCAGTGACAGGGAGTAGCTGCCATAATTTCCTTTTTCTTCTAAATGTGTACCAGTCCTCTTGTCTTTTCTGGGCATTGCTGCATGCAGAGTTTGGAAGCTTTTGGAAGACAGGTCTGTAAAGGTTGTGTAGGATGGTTCAACAATTCTCTAGGAGCTGAAACCTTCTAGAATTCAAGGTTTTCTGCCTTTTAAAGCATACTGAGTATGCTAGCTGATAGAAACTTTGGCTCACAATTATAGCTGTTCCTTTGTTTTGTTAGCATGTCAGAGCACTTTGAGGTCAGTGCATTGCTTCAGGCCTAGTGATGGAAAAAATGCACTAATCAATAGCAAGCCACCAACTTCTAGCTGGAAGTTAACTCTGTTTTATGCAAAGTAGTGCATTCCCTGACTTTAGTATAGGGCATAGTTTATGTTACTAACAAGCAGATCGTGAGGCTGAAATTCTGGAGAGAGTTTTTGTAATAAAGAACGGAGTTCTGTTTGTATAAACTACTCCTCTTTTTTACAACTGCAGCCATTCTGTAGTTATATCCATTATGGATCGGGGCAGTCTGAGGTATATGATAAACAGGGTTAACACTGCTGCTTATTGCTGTGTTTCAGTAACTTCAGGCATGTGAAGAAGCAAGAATGCTGCATGACATGGCTGTCCTAATTCATGTAGAAAAGTGCAGGATCTCTTCCATGTGTTTTAGAAACCAAATGTGTTCATTGCTGGTCTGTCCATGTTGCATGTTAACATCTGAAGGGAGATGATCCATTTACTCTGTCGGCCTTTTGGGATGTTTATTTTCACACGTGTAGCAGCTGTGGCTGGGCAGAATGAATATTGATTTAGTTTAGGCAGCATGAACCTTGTTGCATGAAGTATGTGATGCCTCTGGAGTGTCAGTAGCCACAAGCTGTTTTCCAGGTATCTGTTTTGTGTTAGGGATCTACAAGTTCTGAATAAGCTGCTGTTGTCTTTGAAAGCAGGTTGTGAATGTCAGTTTTCCACTGCTCCGTGCTATTTTAATGTTTATCCAGTAAACAGAGCTGGAACAAAATTTACACAAATTACTGGAACCTTGCTAAAATGACTTTGACTTTTAACCCAGAAATGCATATACAATGAAATGCTGGGAATACTTTGGACAACTAGATGATATTTTTGGATATACTGAAAACAAACCAACTTGTGTCTAATTACTGGGATTATGATGGGCTATGATTTGAACTTGTGATGGAGCCAGGGATGCAAACAGGAGCATGCTTGACAGAATGCCAAGAAGACAGTAGTTTATGAAAAGGGAAACAGCCATGGCGCTCCACCAGCGCATTTCTGGCTTCCTTTGCTTGTTTGTTGAATGGCACTTATGAAGACAACTTCTGTTACCACACAGTAGCTATTTTGAATTCCTTTCACTTGTGAAGGCCTCTGAGTAGTGTTCTTCATTGGTGTTAACAGTTTGAGCTATCCAGCAGATGTCTGGTTGTGGCAATGTCTTTAAGGAAACAGAGAAGGTGAATTGGGGTGTGAGCTGATGTCTGCAGGGAAGCCCTCAGACAGAGCTGTGCTGGACTCTACAGGGAAAGGTTGGTGGTGGGATGACTGATGGAACTGTAATTCTCCTCACTCTGATCTTAGGCTTCTCTATTCCTATGGTGTAGGACCAAGTAGGTCCATTTGCTCTTGTAGTTCTATACTTCCACTGAGGCTGAAACCAGTCAAGCAAAAACTTCCTGGCCTGATTCCTACCAAGGGAGCCAAAAACTATTTCTGTTTCTTGCTATTGAATTGTGAGGATGCTGTAGAACTATGTGGGCTGAGCTTTCTGGACAATGATACAAAGTGCTCCCTCTCTCCTAGTGCTTCATACAACCTTGAAATCACAGCTGCTGCTTCAGAAGAAAAGTATGTGACAGGACTTGTCTGTTGATAAGCAGCTGGATTAAGAATGGGTGTTGGAAATACTGTGGTTGGTTTTAAAAAAAACAAACCTCATATCTCACCGTGCTGCCAGTGACACTGAGACACATGCTGGTATGGACCATGAACTGTTCATTTTTGGAATGTATTGTCTTCCAGGCCCCTTGCAAGACCATACGGAGCTTCAGAGCAGATTAGTGCTGTAGGATCCTTCACTGTGCAGTAGATGCTGGCTGGACTACCCTGAGTGATGTCATTCCCTAGGTGAAAGTGCTGGATTTAGACACCTCGTTGTGGCAAAGCAGTAAAATACAGCATGTGCCAGTAAAATATGGTTAATGTGTATAGTTACTGTATAAATGCAGCCAGATTCAGCTATGTAAAGAAACACTCAAGGCAAAGTTCCATTTAAACTGCAAGACTTCTCTGCATCAGGAGGTTAATAAAGGCCTGAGGTTTAGTACATGCTGCAGAGCTTGGAGCCTTGCAACACATGTGAAAGTGAGATGTAGCAATACCTGCAAGTCAATGTGTAGGGTGTGATGCAGAGATGACTTTGAATGTGGTTACTTAGCATGTGGCTGTTTAAAGAATTAATAAATACGTGACCAGGTGAGCCTTAAAATCTTATTTTTCTTCCCTCTTGGGACACAGCTAGCTCCATTAACTTGGTGGTGTTCTGACCTTTCCAAGATTTGAATCTTTCCTCACAGCAGTTCCTTGCCAGATTGCTGCCTGGCCTCTTTGACAGACATCTCTTCCAGCCTGCACTGCCTTTTATCTCAGCTGTTGTTAGCCACAACACTTAGCTGCAAAGTGCAGGAATCTTTTTTTACTGTAGCTGTGTGGGGTTTCTGCCTCCCATCAGAAGACCCAGTAGGGCTGCCACACTTCTTGCAGCATGCAGGGTAGACAGGGCAGACTGATCTAGGTTACAGTGCCGCTGCTGTTCGCAGGTGAGAAATTTGAAGTCTCTGGCTGCAGAATTCAATGCCTCAGGCACTGTAGGTGAATTGAGGCAAATTACTAGCTGGAATAGAAAAATTGCATAGATAGGTTTAACGGCATGATGCTGCATGATAATCAGTGCTCTGATTCTCTCCCAAACAGTTCTTGCATATACAGCTTCTCTCTTTTCACTTCCTCCTTTTCTCTGTTCCTGTCCTCTTTCCCTCTTAATTCTTCCAGTATCTTAAAATTGCCTCTTTAGCTTCAGAGCTTTGTAGAAGGACTAGTATAGGTTTGATTTCTACAAGGCCTGCTGCTGGCTCTTCTGTTTTAGAGATTTTTGTGATTGCTTGGGGAAAAATACCATTTCCCACAGTAGTATATAAAAGTACATATGAATTGCATTTAGTGCATAAATATCAGTAGTACGAGACTGTCAGGATTTATGGATCTCATAACTGGGTTTTTTTAACCTGCTTTTTTCTTTTTTTCCCCCTGCAGTACTTTACTTCAGACTGTCCTTACTTGAAGGGATAGGTGCCTGTGTGCCTGGGTTCCCTCTGCTCTGAAGCAAGGGATGTTTGTGGATGCTAATTCTAGTTTGAACTTGTCCTTTTAGTCAAGAAGGAGGAGTGCAGAGAACTTGGAGATTTCCTCTCTCCCATGGTGGTGGCCTGTATAACTTCTTTCCTTGCTGTGTCAGTGCTCTTCCCCTGTTCCCATGGTGCTTGTGTTGGAGGACTTGCTGCTGCTGTCACAGTTTTGTTTCCTACACTGTGCTAGAATGTCCTTCTATCTTGAAACACTTACAGGGTTTATTGCCTTCTGAAGTAGTTCAACAGAAGAATGTTCAAGAATATTTGTCATGTTAACTCTTACTTTGGTGAAATACTTTACAGTAAGACTATAAGTATTAGCAGATAGATGGAAAGTTAAGACTTTCCTCCGTGAAGTGCTGGATGCTGTGACCATTCGTTTTATTTTTTTCCAGGTAGCTGTACATGTGCATGAAAAGCTACCACCACCTTGTGGATTTAACATGAGAGTTTCTCTAGAAGCAGATGCTTGTTGGTTAACATTTCTGGCAAGTTACATTTCTTATCTTCAGTTTTTGACTCTTGCTTTACTGGTCACTCAAACACATTTCACCCACACCATTCTTCTGTGTAGTCTTAACTTTGGCAAATATGCCTACATTTTTTTTTTTCCCCTAGAGAGATGTTTACTTAGACATTTACATGACAGGTGTGTAGCCATAGGTCTTCTACAAGATGCAGAACTGGCAACTTCATAGGAAATGTAGATGTCTAAGGGTCTCAGGCAACCTGCAGTGAAGATGATGTATGTAGCATATGGACGTAATAGTTACCAGCACACTGGAAAGTTGGAAGAAGAACTTGTACACATTCACTCACTGTCATAAATTTGTGCTTTAGTGTGAAAGGTTTAAGTGGCTTTTCTTCTTGGTTGATAGCGTGCAGTACTATCCTGACTCTTCAGAAAAGCAAGAAAGAATGTTTCTGATAAATGTGTTGCATCTTAATAAATTTCAGCTCTCTCAAAATGTTAAGGAAAAAAAAGAAGAAAAAAGATCACTTCAAGCTGTTTTATCATAATGGGCTTAACCTTTGTCTTATTTTTTAATATTTACGATTTTTTTTCAGCTGCAGAATTTGATCAGGACCTCAAAGGAACTTGCCATTAATATAATATAAAGCATACTAGAGCTGATGAGGTAGTGGTCTTATTTCACAATTCCAAACCCCCCACCTGCTGCTCAAATCTATAGCTCTTTCCTTGATGCTGCAGTATCTGTCTACCCCAGCACCTGCCAATTTCACTTAAGTAATTGTTTGAAAATTAAAGGTTACCCACCCTCCTGTGAAAGTTGGTGGAGACTCGTTCCAAAATCAGCAGCTTTTCCCCTTCCTGAAATAAATTTTGGGGTTATAAAACAGTGTCCAAAGTCATCACAAACCTGTGCTGGATTATGAGTCGCATTGTCACTTATGCTGTGCCTGAGCTTTTGTTTGGCTAATATGGACAAAGGAGTCTGCTTCACATGATGTAAGAAGTGTTTGCCCTAAGAAGAACAGAGGTCCTCTTGAACCAATTAGGCAAAAATAACAGCTGGGCTACCCACTAATAAGGAAGGTGCTGCTAAACCTCTTTTCATTGTGAGAAGAAATAAATCTTTTAAGGCTTACTCCCTTGCATTTTTATAGAGAGCAATTCTTTGAAAAATTCAGCAATCCAGCTGGGTGATATGTGCAGGAAGACTGTGAAGAAGATAAAGAAACTTTTAAAAATAAAAAATGGTATTATAGCTGTTAGATTTGGCAATTATAAATGTTTCATTGAAGATTTCAGTATTTAGAGAAAGTTTTACTGTTTGAATTGTTAAGAACGTGGAGTTTGGGGCTGGCACAACAGGCAGTCTCGCACAAGTTCCTTGTAGCTTGTTCTGCAAGAGGATATTCCTTCCTGGAGCAAATCTCTTCTGATATCTTCTTTAAAGGAAGGCAGCCCACATATATTTTTAGTAAGTCTGAGAGAAAAGCAGGAAGAGGAGGTTGCAGAGGATTGGGACAGATAGTACTAACTTTATAGCCTTTCTTTTTCTGTGAAAATATCCCTGTCCTGGCCAAGCACCTACTCAGGTAGGGAGTGCACCTCTGTTGCCCTGACATTAACTCCTGCTGAGGAAAACCTCTTAACACCTTAAGTGGGATGATTTGGAACTGGTCAGGCACAAAGAAAGGAAGGGGTAGCTAGAATTCCTGGGTGGGTGCTACATATCGTGATTTATTGATTATTTTGTGGGGTTTTTTGTATATGTTATTAGCAAGTGGCAACTAGAGCTATTTTTATCATCCAGAGAGAAACAGATCTTCATCATGACTTCATCCTGGATTCTTGAAGGAGAATTGTTACACACCAGACCAAGTTTGAGAGCACTTCTGTGCATCTGAGATGTGTTCTCTTTGTAGTATCCCAGATTATTTGAGGAAAAAGGACAGATTTTCGTCCACGGTCTTTACTGGTCTAATTTTTTTTATTTGTCTAAGTTTGTTGAATATGGCCCACTTTCAATAGCTTTTTGCTGTTACTACTAAATGTAAGTAATTTTCCTGTATGATAGAATGACATAAGATTTGAGGTGTGAATAAGCAGTTGATTGAGCTGAACACTTCAGCATTGAGTTAGCTGATCTCTCTAGTGTGTCCTCTTCTGAGGTACTATGAAGTGTGAGTGAAGACTCTGAGCAGAAGACAAACAAAAATATTGCTGGTTTTCCAGATGCCAGTGCTGTACATCGTGGAAGTGCTGCTTCTTTGTGTTTTTCATTCAAATCAGTGCACCATGGGCAATCAGACAAGTCACAGAAGAACTCAGTGGCATAATTATTCTGATATTTGTGGTTTTCCTCTGTCAAACCCTCAAAATCATTTGAATGTTGTTAGGAATATCCATCTTTGTAAATATATTATAGCTGAGCTGTCTTTAGAAATACAAATTAAAGACAAATTTTAAATCATTGGCTGCTATCCTAATGTCCTGGCTTACTTTTACTTTGGTCAGCGGGTGGCCTGGTCAGCCTTTCCAAAACCAATTTTCATTTTAAGATATTTTTATTTCTTTGAAATAGGCAAAGCCTTTGGAAAATGAGGGAACAGCCTGCTTGTGCTTGTGTGTGTGGATGAAGGCTGTGCAACAAAGTAGCTGTAGAGTTTTTATTTCTGTTTGCAGTAATAGTAAACAGAGCATCTAAAATAACCACTTGCACATTGCAACAAACACATCATCATTTGCTTAAAAAGAGTTATAATTACAGTTGACGAAGCATGGACACCATAAAAAATGCATTAGTTTGGCTTGACACATTAATTACCTGTTTTTGCAGATGTTTTTATATATTGTTGTGTGAACAGTTTACAAAATAATTACAGGAAAGTCATATGGAAAATAAACTAAGTGGGTGGTTTCTTGCCTTAATATTTTCATTCATGTGAATCTGTGTGAGGCACAGCTGCTCTGTAGCAAATGCAGAGGGAGAGAGAGAGAGAGAGATGGGGAATCTTGAGGGGTTTTTATTCTAAGGTCTCTATGATCAGCCTTGCTGCACTTTTATATCTTGCTTTAGCAGCGTAGTTTTTAAAAGTGTAAAATGACATTGCTGATTTAATCCCAGTGATCAGGAGGGGGGAGAAGCTTTGATCCTGATCAGATGAAACATAAATCTTCTAGTATCTAGGAAAATAAATGAAAAATCAATATTATTTTAAGCAGGATGATCTTTTATGAACAGTTGTAAAGATTCATCAAAGGCTTTGACACAGTTTAAACATTCCTGTTTGCTGCCATTTAAAGAAAAATGCCTTTCAAGTTTGAATTGTAATTACAGAGATAACTCTTTACATTATTGTGGGCTAACTACAGAATGGAAATAGGAGCTCAATATGCTTGCACAATATTTAAATAAAAAGTTCTTAACTAGGAATAAATGATTATTTCTAATTTATTATAAAATAAAATGGATGCTTTTGAAAATACACATTTTGCATAACTAAAACCAATATTTCGCGGCAAAATGTAACGTTGCATTAAAAAAAATCTGTGAAGTCTGAATCACAGCTTTGACATCTGTCAGATACAAGGATTTATTCTAGTACTGTGTTTTAGTGATTTATTTGGTTTTAAGTGAACAGTTCTATGACCTCGAATTTGGCATGAATGCTAAAGATTAATTTTAGCTTAATGGGGTCTTTATTGTCACTCTCTGTGTTTGAGGCTTTTAAAGTAGCATTTATTTGTTTATTAAATTTATATCCTGCATTTATTTACAGATTTTAGTGAGATATTGGCTGTTTAAATGGGAATTTGTGTTGCAATAGAATTTTTTACATTTTCTTGGTTGAACTAATGCAAAAAATAAAAAGCCAAAATCCTATTTCCATAAACCTAATTCTCAGTCATCCACCTGTTAAAGTATTCAGAGACTGAACTGTTAATGATCTTATCCGTAACTATGATGTGAGAACTTGCTGAATGAATGTTATATTGTAAATCCACGCCCTTTTTTATGGCTGACGATTTTGATGAGGGGAACAGTTTGCAAAGGTTATTTAACAAATTACTTGGGAAGAAAAGTAGAAGGAAAACTGAAATTAATGTCTTGTGAAAGTAGGGAGAACAAAGACAGCTCTAAGGGGACATCCTAGCTGGTTTTGTGTTAATTACTGTAAAATTACTGAAGCATTGGAAAAAAGCAAGAAACATCCAAACATAAGTACACGTAACTAACAATTAAACAGTAAGCTTGACTTTTATGATAGCCTTAGACACCAACCTAGCAGTTTTCTAGCAGCCTGCTTGAAGGAAATGCTGGCTGAAGAGTTTATTGCTGCTGTGCAGATGTCTTGTTTTCCCTGAGCAGCTGCCACTTGGTGTGTATGAGAGAACGTGGGTGCTCACCAGTGCTCATTGGCAGAGGAGGAAGCTCCATGGTTCTTTAACACTAGCTGCAGAGATGAAAGCAAGAGTTAGTGGTGTTTCAGGAAATTGCAAGACACGCTTAGAAAAAAAAAAAGTGTATCTACTCTCTTCTGATAATGCTAACTTCAACTTCAAAGAGTTGAATGATTTTTTTTTTTTATTTTTTATCCTTAATGGGAGTAAGACTGGCAGTCTTATCAAGGGAACTTTTTACCAAGGTTCCGCTAGGTCTTTAGAATGAGAGAAATTACTGAGATATTGATAAATATCCATAATACTGTATGCTGAAAGTGCACTGAATTTCTGTCTGTCTCAAACCAAGCTTAGACAAAGGTTTTTGCAGAGCAGCCTTGTGTCTATATCCAAGGAGGGGACAATCACTTTTCCCTCCTGCTGTGAGGTGGGTAGTAAAATTTACAAAGGATCGCTTACCCCAGAACTTGGAGTAGACCCAAAGTCTCTTCTGCTTACTTTTGATGGAATCTGAGTGCAATGTTTCTATGTGTTTGGGTAGTCCCTAGTCGTGATATGAAAGGAATGGGAGTCTCTATTTTAAAACAATCCACCTTGACCCCTACCTTTAATTCTGTCCTTGCAAATCTCAGTGTCTTACACATTGCCACAATTGCCCCCTGAAAACCTCACGCAGTAATTTCTGAATGCAAGCATTCACACAGTAAGTTCTCTCTCAGAAATTCCATAATAAGCTTGCCCTTTTTTATGAGACTTGTTCTTGATAACCCACAATAATCCTGGTGTTTTCTTTTTTTTTTTTTAATCAGTTACAAAGTTTCTGGTTGAACTCCTTCAAGGTTACGCTCGGGTTCCTTTCATGGCCCCGTGGTGATCAGTGTCTTACGAGAGTTCCAGTCTTCGTTAATGTCTGTTATCTGCCGTTGGTTGGGGTTCGTGTATTTGTGTGTTTAATTTATTGCCTCTCCTGTTCCTTGCCTTGTCTTTCATGTGGAGTAGCTGTTGGGCTGATATCCTTGCAGTTCCTTGCCCTGTTTGAGCATTGGTTTGAGAGGTGCTGGCTTGCACCTGGCAGTGCAGAGCCCGTCACAGTCAATTCTTTGTTTCTGCAAGTCTTGGATGGCCTCAGTTTGAGCTGGGAGAGACTCTCAGGGCCATATCAAGTCTCTGCTGTCCTTCAGTCTTCTTCTGGAACAGTTGTCTCTCTTTTTCAGCATAATAGTCTCAGTTCTCTGTTCTAACAATTGTGTCTCACAGTCTCTTACCTTTGCTTGGCGATTAACTGGTTGGATGTTGCCATCACAGGTTGAGTCTGTTACAGCAATATATTGCTCAGGATGTGAATGCCTAAGCCAAACTGAAAGCTTCAGAGTGAATTCAGAGTTTGTGTGGAATCATGTGGCTCTTACCAAGAGTTTGGGTAGATCAGAAATAGTACAATGGTCTTTTAGCCGTCTGAAAAGTGAAGTACTTGGGGCAAATGCTTGTTGCTTTCTTCCCATGTTATCCCAAGACAAAAGGCAAGGAATGTCTAACATTGAAAAGCTCTGAGCAGGACTTCTTAGTGTCTCCTCAATTGTCTTCTTGCTTCTAATAGCATTTCTAGACTTCATGTATAACTAGGAGAGTCCATACTGGAAACCTGAGGAAAAAATGTTTGTTGTTTTTGTTGTAAACATCTTATTCTGTCTTTCCTAATTGATGTTGCTTTTTGGAATACAGGGTTTGGATCAGTGGTTTGTTTCAGTTCTTGCTTATGTTACCATAGGAACATATACGAAATCACAGAAATATTAGGCAAGGCTTTTTATTAAACTTAGTCTATAGCAAGGCTTAATTTGTTATTTTTGTAGAACTCTTTTCATAGTACTGGAGTTTTAGAAGATGCATATCTTTAGTTTTGATTATGAATAACCCAAAGAAAATTGAAAAGGTAGAATCAAAGTAGTCATGTGCTTTGATTATTTAGTAACTCTCTCTGTATAGAAAACTTAACTTTTTTTTTTCTCCATTGAGGTGAATCAAGCCCAACTCGTCGAGAAGCAGTGAAAAGGAAGACTGCAGAATATCTTATGCGTGCTGAAAAAATTTCCAGTCTCTACCATAAAACCTCTGAAGATGCATCTGTTTCTATGGTAGGCTTTAATGAATTTTTTTCTGAATTAGTTTTTTTCAGAATTTGGTATAACTTAGTAGCAAAGCATATTCAGGCTTAGGGTTCAAAAGCTGTCTAGAATTTCTCTTTTGGGAGGCCTGAGGAGTATTTTTATGTTGTGTTTCTGTTCAGTTGCCATTCTTTCTGATTCTTCATAATGTTACGAGGAGTGCTTGGTTTAATACAGGACTGCTTTTCACATGCTTTCCTACTGCTTATGTTGATGATGCAGACATTTTTCATCGTGCTAAAGAATCTAAAGGTAAAGCGAAAAACCACACTAGAATGTAGCATTTTGTTTGACTTTTCCATGAGAATGTTGGTCGGCCCTGTAGGGAATGAGAAACCTGTTGATTTCTTTAGCCTGGCACGTAGTGATGCATCATAAGTGGGTCAAGCACAGGGTAGAGGGGATCAGATTCATTTTCCATAGGAAAAAGTCCTTAATAGAGCAACGGTTCTTCCTGATCCTTTCAAATGTCTCTTTTGGATATGCTTGTGGGATCAGCTGCTTCTTGATTTTTGAGATGTTTCTTTGCTTATTTCCACTTTCTTGAGCAGAATAGGCTTGTACAAAAGACAAACAAAGCTTGTTCTAGGATACCCTCAATAAATATCTAACTTGCCCTTCCTTAAAACAGTTCCTTTGGGATTTATCTGTTTCTGCTTTAGACTTTTACTGCAGTCATGTTAAACTGTGTTATTGTCGATGACTGCCCTATTGCAGTAAGCATAAAAGCTACAAACTTCCTGACTCTCTAATATCAAGGGATAACAAAAGGGATAGAAGATTATTGCTTCTTACTTTGCACAGATCTAAAAATGCTTTAAGGAGACAACTGCTGCAAAAATTGGAAGCCTTCTAAAAGCTGTCTATCTAATAAGTAAATTTAAAAAGCAAAGACACTGATTTTTTAAGGGTAGATTTTTTCATGTTGAGAGCCCACAAGTACGATTTTGAGGATGTTCCAAATGGGATATATTTTGTGAGGCTTGGAGTCTTGCTGTTGCTATGAACTGTACTTTGAACAATTTAATATTTTGGACAGATACGAACTCCTACTAGGTATTCTTTCTTTGGGTCAAACACCCCTGAAAATGGGGAAGAAGCTATATTAAATGGAATCCTTGGTGTGTTTGGAAACTGAAGAACAAGAGAAAAAAATCCACGAACAACCTATTTTTGCCTTTTTATAAGTTTAAAAACTAGCTGTGGTTGGGAAGGAGGAAGAAATAGGTTGCATTTTTCTGTGTGAACTTGAGAGGTAAAGTATTTCCTCTTTTATGCTGTACTGAATAAGACACATGCCTTCTTTGCAGATCCAAAGAAAAGCAGATTTAATTGGGATAAGAAGAAGAAAAAAAGCAGATAGAATGAAAAACCATTCTCCTTCTGTGTTGAAACTCAAAATTGATAAATTATGGCAAATCTTGTTTTGTACAAAGTATTGCACCTGGCTGGTTCTCCTGTTTAAAAAAAAGGGCCGTGCAGACATGATTTAGCCTTGTTTTTTTCCCTGTAAGTTTGTACATGTATTTTAATGTCCTTTATTTGCTTCTCTTCATAATGCATAAATTTAACCTCTGTCTTAGAACTTTGGAATTTGCTGATATTAAGGGCAGATGGTGCTTATGGGTCATGATGGTTGTGGTGAGGAACAGGTTGTCTCTTGTTCATAGCTGAAAGTTACCTTGGGGAATGACCAAACTCCTAAAATTATTGTGAGGGTAGTGGTAGGGACCACAAATAATTGGCATGCTCTGTGCTTTTGCTTAATGTCTTAAGGAGAATGAGCAGTGTGACTGTTCCTGCATGTTGGTTGCTGAGCAGACCTGAATTCTTGCACCTTAGTTACTGCTTATTATTTTTACTGCCCAAGATAGTTTATATTGCAGTTGGTACGAATTATCCCATCCCATATGGATGGTGATAAGTGCACTGAAAGAACCTGCATCTATATACGGTGTGACTCTTGGGAGATACCAGTGGCAACTTGCAGATAGTTTGTGTCTTTCTCCCAAAGACATTAAGTTCATGATGGGGAGGGTTAGCACAGTGCCTGGGCCCCTGTTAGGGCTGGCAGAGTGCAATTTTGTTATGGAAAGCATGGTGCCATTCCCAAGTGCAGGGAATATCATGGGCAGTGGGGGTGCTGAGACCATTTTTCGCCTTGGAGGAAGAGATCTGGCTAGTAGGTGGGCATGGGCATTTAGGGCAAAGTGCTCTTGTTCATGACCTGGTGGCACAGGGCAGAGCTGCTTTGTCACCCCTGTCTGCTCTAGGTGGCTTTGCATTTCCTATTGTGCCCTTAAAAGGAGCAGTCATGGGCATCAGCATCAGAACTAGGCTGACTTGTCCTTCTTCCACGTGGAATTTCACTTCCTTCTCTTCCACCAGGCCAGAGAACTGTCCAGCAAGGGAAGGTGTAAGCTCAGAAGTGCAGGTTCAGTTATTGTCCTGCACTTCTGAGCCTGTCAGATCTCCCAAAGGATTGGGATTCCAGCCATGTGCTGAGCCACCTGCCGCAGTCTCAAAAGGCTGTGCCCGCTGAATGTGCCCCAAGCTGAACACCACGTGAAGGTAAAGCACAGAGGCTGGCTTTCTTCTGGGGGCCTGGGGCAGGAGGAAGTGAGCCATTCTTTCATGGCTGGAAATGCCAGACCGTCGCCTCCTCCAAGACCAGATTTTCCTAAGGAGGCAAAAGTCTGGTATTTGAGAGCTGAGAAGCAAAATTGTCTTTGATGTCATGGAAACCAAATGAAGAACAATACTTTGTTACTTTTCAGCAGTGTAGCTCTCAAGGATAGCATCTTGTCAACCACCCTGCTGCTTGCAAGTTCAAGTGGTGAAGAGAACACAAGGAGGTGGTGTTTGGAGAATCATTGGCATTGTTAAAGAAAGGGTTTGGGTAGAGGGCTTAAAAGAAGCATAGGGAGATGACACAACTGTGTCCTTGATCTGGGAACTCACCTGAGTGTCTTGTAAACATTGAAAAAAGCCTTGCTGTGACCCATGAGAGTAGGAGATGTGGAAACAAAAGCTTCTGGAGCTTTTAAACAGGCATGTGAACCTTCTGGAAAAATGAGCTGCAGCAAATGCTGTCCTTTTCTTCTTTCTTTGGTGCAGCACAGCAGCCTCAAGGACCATCTCTTGGACAAGTGCTGCAGAGCAGCACTGGGTCATTTTGCAGATTCTTAAGCTGCATTTTCTCCTCTGCCCCTTTTTGAGTAGCATCTCTGGGGAGCCACCTCCAAGCCTGAGTGGGAGCTGCAGCAAAAGCCTCTGAGTCACATTGGATTGACCATCAGAAAGCTGGAGTCTTGCATAGCTGTCAGCTGCAGAGCCCAGCACAGCTGCTTGTACAGGCTTTAACTTTGGTTGCTTTTATAAAGCATATTTTTTTCCCCTCTTTGAAATTAGTTCTGATTCTATTTACGCCTTACTTCATATATTCAGAGTTGGGGTTTTTTTGCACCATTATGAAAGCTGTTGTCTCTTAAAATGTCAATTATTTTTGATTTTCAAAGCAATTTAGTAACAAGAAGTACATGCAAGCCTGATGCCCAAACAGAAGAAGCAGTCTTTGTGGTTTCCATAAGATATCTTCCTAAAATTCTCATTAAATGTACATGAAAATTACATGAAGTATAAAGAAAATGCACTGCTGTAGTTCTGTGAGATATAAATGTAACATAAAATAAGAGATTCAGTCTCAACTTCTAGGATCACATCCAATGTGTGCCAGCTTCAGGAAAGGTGCATTCCCCAGCTGGTGCTCACTGAGGGCCTTCTGAAGCACACTGTGGTTCTGTCTGGTTCAGATGAAGGCAGAAAACCAATCTGGCTTTCTCACGGTGCAGAGAGAGGAAAGAGCCAGGGTGTTTGCCAGACCAGGAGAGCTGGAAGCACTGTGACATCCATGAGGCAGATACCAGTGTATCTGCATGAAAACAAGGCATCTCTTTGCTGCAAGTGGAGATCTGTCTCTGCTACAGGTAGACAGTTATTGAAATCATCAGACTCAGACCTCTGAATGGCAAGGGCAGATTGCATTTTGATGTGCAGATCTGCATTGGTGTTCATGAAAGTTCTCTTTTCTTATCCTGAGGATCTGTTGTGACTGATGTCAAAGGTGGCAGCATTAGCAGTTAAATTAGCAGAGCTTTCTGGGTGAAAGAATGAAGAGGGGAAAATAAAGATCAGTATTTATTTAATAATAAATATTTAATTCGAGGGAAATCCTGGGAAAATAGCAGTTGTGCTGGGAAAGGTTTGAGAGACCAATGTGAGGGGCATCACTGTTTGAGCACATGGATTGCTTTGAGCAACAAGGGAAGGACCAGGACTCCACCATTCCTCGTGTTTCACTGCGTCCCAGGAAGTAAAGAGGTGCAAGGAACCCTCACCATAGATACTGGGGTGCCCCCCAGCCTGAGATGTACACATGGTGTGGTTCTTGGGGTTTCCCTGTGTGAGGCCACGAGCTGGATCCTTGTGGGTCCCTTCCAACTCAGGATATTCTATGATTTCCTGTGAAATGGTATTTGTGTCACTGGGCTAGGGATAGTGCTCTTGTCTTAAATGAGGTTAGCAGGAAATGCCTTTTCTCTTACCTGACTGGTGGAGTACTCCTCTGTCTCCCTCTGCTCTTCTACCTGCTGGCAGTGATGCCAAAGCTGAGACAAGGGCTATTTTCGTATTCCTCGTGTAGCTGGTAAAAGGTGGTGGTGGGAGAAGAGCTGGTGATGCCTATCCTAACTCTGGATAAATCCAGCTATGCAGCTCAGAGTGTAGTCTGGAAATAGAGGGGGCCTGACCGCAACAGAGAAGATCCTGGGATACCTGAGCAGCATGCTGAGCATTTGGACAGGCTGCTGGAGGCCTTCTGCAGGCAGAGGTAGCCTGACACTTTGTCCAGAATATTTGTTTCATTTCTAAAGGCAAATGAAGCTTTGTTGTTTTGTTTTGTTTTTTTATTATTTTTATTTATTTATTTATTTTGTTGGTTTTTTTTGTTTTGTTTTGTTTTTGTGTTTTTTGATGAGAGTGAGGGTTTTTAGTTATTTTTATTATTGCTGCCTAGATGCTGAGCTTGAATTTTTACTCTATTCAGAGGAGCAGGCTGTTTCATAGAGTGCTTAATTGCTGTAGTTTTGGGAATTGTTCTGGGAATTTAGAGTTTGCTTCCAGCCTGCTTCACAACAGAATGTGATGCCTCCCTATCATTGGGCTCTTCTATTAGACTTTGAAACAGTGAAACCAAAGTACTGTAAAGAGCGAAACTGATAAAAATGGAGAGCCTGCTGGGAGCTGTGGATGTGATTATAAATCCCTTTAAGGTAAGAAGTGACTGTAGAGCACACATATAAAAACCAGTGTGTATACACAGTATTACCGACTGTGCCACCACTGGTCACATTTTGGAGAAGGACCTAGAATATGTATACTGGGATTTTTTGGCTCTTTGGAAAGGATGGGTGCAGAAATCTAATTGTATAGCATTTTTAGATAACTATTAACTTCTTTAGAGATGTATGAACTTAATTCATGGTTAAAATGTTATTCATAAGAGAAAATTTTAAAAGCATGATTATTGAGGAGTGGTTATAAAATGCAATAGCAAGCAGATAGAAGTGAAAATCTTTTATAGTAGTCTAGAGGATTAGGAAATGTTCTCTTCCTTTAAATGTATTCCTTAGAATGCTTTTTGAAATCTTGTCATGACTAAACTGTGTTAGCACAACTCTGTTTCAAAGCAAGTATTTCATTATTACAGAAAAATTGCACACTCTCAAAATACTTTCAACAGCTTGCTGGAATGTAGAACTGAAATTAGATTTGGAGAAAAAAGTTCATGTAGAGCTTTCTTTTTTTATTCTTCTTTCTGTTAAAGCATTTAGTTTTAGATTGTAGAATCTGGGCTGTTTTCTCTTAACTGCTGTTGGTATTCCTGCTTGGCAGGGTTCACGTGACAAAGCCATTATCAGATCCATATAAAAAAATGAAGATTACTAATAAACTCCTAAACACTGAGCCCAGAAAAGCACACTTTCCTCCAAGCTTTTTGAACATGCATTTATGGCCCTTTCTTTTGGATTTTGTGGGCAATCAGTACTTAAATAAGTACTGATTTTTAGGAAGGAATTTGGAAAGAGAGAATGTTGTTGAGTGAATGGGCCCAGTTTTGAGGAAGGCTTTGAGGAATTGCTTTGGCCTTTGAGGACAACACAGTAAGGATTCCTGAGGGTTAAAAAATAGGGGGGCAGGAAATTGCTCTGCCTAGTTCAGGATCTTGGAATTTCTCATCACAAGGGAAAAATTTTAATTTTTCCTGTTAGTTAAGCATTTCATCCACAGCATATTTGCTTACCAACCATTTTCCTTTGTGATATAGCTGCTAACTACTGCCTCAGAATGATGACCTTCCTCTTCCTTTGCACCTTTGTCTGATAGAAATCTGCTTGGGGAGGCCAGGTTATGCTTAAAAGGAGTTTGGCATTCAGCAGCTCTGCAAATGAAGTTACCTTGTTTGTGGTGAAGAGATACAGGTCTGTGGTTCTACTAGAAGCTACATGTTGAATTTTTGGAGGAAGATCTAATGAATTCTCTCAGTTGGCAACTAGAAACTGCTGAAAATATTTGTTCACATGCCAGAGGTATATGGGATGCTTAAAAGGTTGATCTTTGTCCCAAAAGACTTCCAGTTGAAACGTTGTTCCCCCTCTGACAGCCAAGCTTTGAGTTTGCTCTGAGAAACTACAAAACATAGTATGGACAAACATCTATCTATATTAGCATATTAACTACTTGAATAGTTAGCACATGCCAATTTTCTTGCTGTGGTGTTAATTTCTAGATTAATGATACATAGCTAGCTACTTTTTTCTAAGGCAGCTTTAGGAATCGTTTCTGTTGTGCACCTTTTTATTAAAAGGATTTCATAAAGCCCACCAGAGAGCAAGAGAACCCTATTTATAATTCTGTATTTTATGTTCTTCAGACTTAAAAAGCCTCTAATTTGCTTTCTCCTCCTCAGTGATCTCTGAATTATTTTGTACCCTGAATACCTGTAAGGCTTTGATTGATTATTATTATGTGGTAAGAACTAAGTAATCAATTGCTGTGTTCCATTAAGCATAGAAAATATAAAATTCATTGCTTTTTTCTTTTTCAAATTTTTGTTTTCAGTGTTATCTTGACTTTTATTTACTTGCAAGTTGTTTTTTTTTTCCCCCTCCACTAAGGACAAACAGAAAACTTCTCCTTTCATCTTCAGTCTCTCTGATTTATGATAAATTTAGTTTCCTTCGGCCTGGCATTTGCTTCAGCAGGCAGTCTTCCTTCAAGTACCACCCTGATTGATGTATAATCTTTGATATCTTCCATTAGCCTCCAGGATCACTAAGTTCAAGGCCCTCTTGGAACCTAAGGAGCCCTGCCGAGGAACTGAAGACCTTCAGAGTCCTTGGGGTGATTGACAAGGTAATTCTTCAGTGTCTCTTCAAGAATTCAGTCATAAATCGACTGCATGCTGACATTTTGTCTTTGAAGCTGTGGATCTTAAGGATATGAAACAAAAGGAGAAAATGACTCAAATGCATCTGCACTTTAAAATAACAAAAGTAGAAGAAAAAAAGGCTTTTATCTAAGCAATTCATGTAAGGTCATGCAAAATGTATTTGAGCTAAAGGATAAGGTACATGTTTGGTAGCATTCAGTAGGATGAGGCCTGTTTTTCAAAAATTAAATCATGGTTCTGGGGTAAGGACAAGTTGATGTGTTTTCAGCTGAACAATCTGGTGGATACTGGAAATATAGAAGGATAGAAGTTCTTACTTTTGAACTCTTACTTGAAATGGGAACTGGGGACACACACGACTGTTCTCCTTCCCTGAGAATTCGGAATTGAAATCCTTTGCCAAGACAGAGATTCAGCGATGAAGCCAAGCTTATTTTTGAGTCATGCAAATAATGTCTTCCAAAATCCCAGGATAATACCCGTCTGTAAACAGTAAAGGACCATACAGATTTTTTTGCAAGCCTAATTAAGAGACCAGAAGAATTGTTTGGTTGTTTTGATAATGCTGATTAGTTACCACCTTACCAAATACTTTTAAGATGATGCATTATTCAGCAGTGTGACAGTGGCTAATGCAGACTGTAACGGCTCGTTTCCTTTTTGCTGTGCCAAATCCCTTGTGCCTTTTGATAGTTCCTTATGTAGTCCCTGGTTTCTGCATGAGCTACTGAGGCATGGTCAATTTATGCATTTGTAACATGCCTCAAAAACCTGTGGTTCATCCCTTGAGGTCTGTATTTCTTGGTTTCTTTGTCTTGTTGGACTGAACCTAGCTATTGAGACTAGTTTTTGTTTTTCTTTGCCTGTTTCATTGTAATTGTGTGCATAAGTTGATAACTTCTCCTTAGAGGGCTGTATACATTAGGTATTATGGTTATTTTTATAGCACACAAGGTTTTCTAAGCTCTGACTTCATATTCATTGTATTTTCTTTCCTCAGTTGTAAGTACAGAATTTAGCCTGTATTTCACTCTGTATACATATCAGAGAGACATGTTTGAAAGACCACCTACCTGTAGCACCTGTTAGTAGGTGCTAACTGAATTAGTAGCCGGCAAATGGATGCAGTGTGCATGGATTTTGTGAATTATTCTGACAGAGTGAGCCTGCAGAAATGCTGGAAATGCATCAAGAAAGACTTTCACAGTATCTCCATTCTTGTGTAACGCTAATGAACAGCTACTGGAAAAGATGCTTGATCACAGTGAAGCTTTTGCAGTCCTTGGTGGTACCAGATCTCCTTAGCTCTCTCTGAGCAGTTTCAGTAAACCCAGGTGTGAGCTGAATATTTCCAGATCTTTGAAGAGAAGCTGGGGAGAATCAGGGTTCTAATGATGACTGAAATACAAGATTCTCGGAGCTGGAGATGTATGCAAGGAGCAGCAGGCCCGTGCATACAGCTGGAATGCTCCTGTATAAAGAGTATCATAAGGCTCAGAGTTCATGTTTAATTATTGTAGAATATCTGTAGAATAGGGAGCTGGATTCTTTCAGATGTCTTTGTACTCTGCCTTCCTACTTCGAAATTCTCTTGTCACAATCTTAGCCTTATTCTGAGTATGCTGCTTTTTAGCATATATTTCTAGGTGTTTGTAAAGTTGTGAGTCAAATGAAAACCTGCTCTAAGCCCAGAGAATATTTCATTTGGTTTTATAATGAGTACACAAAATGCATGTGAATATGAAACAAGAGTGCGGTTGTATCTGTGGGCTGGAGATGGTGCCCCCGCTTTTGGTTGGAAGCACCGTCTCCCTTCCTTCCTCACCATCACTGTCATTTCCCTCCTCCTCTGCTTCCATATGCCCTAAAGCTCGCATCATGGAGAAATCCAATCAATGTGTAAGTATCCTTGCTGCAGCCAAGTAGATGACATAGCGTGCTTGTTCCTGAAAATGGATTTTGATTTTCAGGGCCAGCATTGAGGATGCTATGCTTTTGGGCACAAGGCTGTAACTGATTCAGCACCATGCAGAGTTTTGCCTGAAAATAATCTTCCATTCTAACCCTAAGGTAGCTGCTTTGGTTTCAGCAGAAAATGGGTGTGTGGGACATAATGAGCCACTGGCATTGTAGCTTCTGGCTTGACTAACCCTGTGCAAGACTGGCTTAAACACACTGACTAAAAAATGGTGTTGGTTGGTTTGCAGACTTATTCTCCCACTGCTGAAGCCCATAGTGGTGTCTGCCTGCTACAGTGCTGCCTCGAGAAAACCAGCTGTTAACCTTCCCTCATTCAAATGCTGAAAGGTTCAGTGCTTTCCCTTAGAGTAATGTCGCTCTTTGTTCTTCTTTTGAAGCCTCTTCAAGTGTTTCGAATTGGCTTCATTTTCACGGACAAAACGCTTGTTGCTACCTGAAACTCTGGTTTTTTCAAACTGTTTTAGAGTAGGCAGAATGATTAGATATTTAATTTTAGCCTAGTTTATTCCAAATGTGCAAGCTTTCTTTCCCTGTCTGCGCTTTCGCCTTCCTTGTCACCTCAATAATTTTTGTTGTGTTGACCCTTTTCTGCTAAATCTGAGACAGTTAGAGATCTTAGCATTACTGAACTGCTGAAATTATTATGAAAATTCAGGAAAGAATGCCCATATCTGCCTTGCCTCCCATCCTTCTGCTTTTGCTGTCATGGAAAGGCTATAGCATAAATCTGACTATTTTAGCAGACCAAAGCAGACTTAGATTTTTCTTGAGGAAGCCGTTTTTTTTTTTTGAGTTCTGCTGATGCTGTTTGCTCACTTCGTGGTGTCAAAAGTTAACGAGGTGGTGTTTGCAGGTATTTTATATGTTTAATATGTAAAGAGCCTGCGTGTGAGTAGGTTTCTGAAAATAGAGGTGTAATCTATTTGTAAAGGTGGCTTTTGTCCTGCAAACGTTGTGGAATGTGAGGTGTTGCTGTTTGGGCAGCAAGGCTCTTACTAATGTTACCAGAGGTACTGCATTGAAAACAAGTACCTAAATATTGTAGCTGTTGTTATCACCAACTACAAATGATCAATTACTTTATCAGCTCGTATACCTTAAAGTAGAAAACTTCTTTTTTGGAATAGGAAGGAGTTTTGCTTTCAAAATTTGCCTAATTAAAAATCAAGGTTGCAGGTTCTGTGCTGAGTTTCTGCCCTAGGCAAATCTTTCCTTTGAAGCTACAACCGGCCCCTAAAGAAAGGACTTTGTTATGGTGCTGCTGGATACCTTCACAATGCTGTTTCAAACCCAATTTCTTATTCTTTAGAACCCTCTGTTATTTAGATTCATTCAATTTAAAGATTCATCTTGAAAGCAGAGTGCATTAAGTAATAACTATGCCTCTGTAACCAATGGCTGTCTTTTATGTCTCTTCTATCCCCTCCTCTGGTCCCCCATCAAGGCACACTTTCAGTACTGACACTGGCTGTGTTCAGTTCTTCCACATCTGTCCATGCATTTGAGCTTGTTGTTCAATACACTGTTTGTTAAGCTTTATTATGAAACCTAATAAAATCCATACTCTCATCAGGGCTTTGTGGTAAAATTATTTTTGGAGTTTCTGAGATAGATAACGTTTTTTAGAAAATGGAAGCAATTCTGTTAATTGTGAATATAGGGGGTTTTTGCGTCTCCCATGCTGTCCTGAGAAGTACTAACTCTGGTGGTTGTACATTTTGGTGAAGCAACTTTAAAAATATGCAGGAGAACCAAATTAATGTTATTAATTATTTATAAAGCATGATTACTGCTTGTCTGCTTAATGAGTGAAAATGCCAAAATGCAGAAATGTGTAGGATATAGGTCAACTTCACATGTATAATCTGCAGACCCAGAGTTGAATTCAAACCAGGTTATGGCTAGTTCTAATGAAATTTAGTCAGAGGGGTAGGAGGAATAAGCCCTTCTTATGGCAACACGTGTGTTGTTGTGCATGAATAACAGACATAGCTAACTATGTCCAGGTAGTGTTTGTTGGGAACTTAAATATGCAGCCTTTTGTTGTGAGGTGAGATTAAAGACTGTTGCAGCTGTGAAATGAGTTGACTGTAGCAGATGTTTTCTCTCCCCTGGCTCTCAGGTGCACTCTGTCGAGCATCTTTAGATCATCTTATGGATTTGAATGTGTGTGCCTAAGAGGTGAGGGGGAACGGGAGCTGGGATGTACATACAAATGGGGCATCGTGGAAAATAGCAGTAGCAAAAACGTTGAAAAATCTGAAACTGAGTAATAATAGTAACTATTTGTACAAATAAACTTTTAAGAGCTGGTTTTATATTTTGATAACCTTTTAGTTTCTTAAGTGGCTTGCCAAGTCCTACAAAATCAAACCAGCTACAGAGTTATTGTCGAAACTGATTTCTTGGCACACCACCTTCCTTTCCCTGCTGCTGTGGGATTATTCCTAAGCTACTGTCAGGTTTCAAGCCCCAAGTAACAAAGCTTGCTCAACTTTAAAATGTAGTCTCTCTGCCAGCTAGAAAGAGCCCTGTCCCTTCTTCCCTGTCCCCAAACACCTGCTGCTTGTTTTCCTGAAATCTTTCAATTTACACAAATCTGAAGATTTCTGAGTGTTTGTTGTTGTAACCCTTAGTTTTTCTCTAGCTTCCTTCTTGTTTGTCTCACTAAAATTTCTTTTGACTTAAGTGAGATTTGGTACAGTAATGCAAATTTTGTCCTTGCCTTTAGAAAAAAGAAATTATGTTGTTGAATGTTCTTCTGCAGGCTGTAATATATGTCTTCTGGCCTTGAGAAAGAAATAAATTATTGAGATTTTTTCTTTTAAGCCAAAATTATTTAAGTTTGTCTTCCTAACTGTTACTAAGTTTCTTACTAACACATATAATTTGTGCCAGGCAATTGCTCTGGGATGCCAGTGGCATTTCATATTATAAATTGCTTTTGCTAGTAAAACCTGCCAGATATATTTTCCAGATTAGTATTTCACCATTTGTAATTTATTGGCCAGTTTTTAGTTTATTTTAAGAAAATGGACTTTCCTCTCTGTTACCAACCAACTCAAATTATTTAAAAATCCAAATTTGAATATATGCTGCTTTCTTAGCATTTTCATTTTTTAAAGCTGCACCATTTGTCTTGTAAGTACACTATTATTCCAAGTCAAAGAATATACAGGCTCTAAGTTCCTTAGAATAATGGCTTGAAAGGTGGAATAATTGCAAACTGAAGATAATTCTTATTGCACAGGTACAAGGATAAGGAATAATCACGTTTTTCATACATATTAGCCAAATGTAATCTCTTTCTGTAACGACAGAGGGAGACGAGTGAGAGTCTGGGTGGTGTAATCTGAAAAGTGACAAGAATAAATCTGTGTTAAGTAGATCTTTTAATCCTGGTAGCCTTGTGACAGCAGTCACAGCTGAGTAGAGCAGGAGGAATTGCATCCCTGCTCCTGCCCATCAACACAGCTGTATCCTGAGTGCAGCACCCAGCTGAGCTCCAGCCCCAGCTGAGGTTTTCTTGCAGTCCCAAATACTAGTGCCAGGGATCAGGTGAACCACTTGTCTCATTCCTTGTCATCTGTCACTGCAGCATTTCCCAGCTGGTGGGGTAAACACAAGAAAAAAAGTCCTAGATGATCATCTGGTGCATATTCAAGTTTGTAGGACTTTAGCTAGAGTACCTATCCTATGATAAGAATACATTTGTTTAGCAGATAAGGACCAGAGTGAATAGGTGGCCCACTGGTGACAATATTTACATGACGCGTTTTCAGTGTAAAGCAGCAATTTAAGGACAAAATGGAGCTGGTTTTAAAGTAATCCCTTAGCTGTGGTTTGTCTTGGAAACCTTTCTGCTATCTGGTGCTGCAGTAAGACATCTTATTCCATTTTCTTTGATCAGGCACGAGCTATTTTTCGCTTGTGTTAGTGAACTTAAAGTCACATTTTTGTAAGCAAATATGTTGACACATTTGTTTTGATTAGTGTTAAAAGCTGCTCCAGTAAATAAAAAGCACAGGTATGTTCTGTGCTATGTCCTGAAAGAACAGAAAGTAGGGAAAAAATTGGTATTGAGATGCTGGGCATGGGAGAAGGGAGGGGGGGAAAAAAAACTGCAGAAAAGGAAGGGGAACTGGGGAAGCAGATGTCTGCAGCGTGCCAGGATTTGTGTGTTAAAGGCACTGGCAGGAGAGCAGCGCGGCTCAGAGCAGCCCTTACTTCTCCCAGAGCTGTCCCCCGTGACCTTGGCTGGGTGCTCCATGGGGTGACTGCTGCTCCACCATGTTCTTTTTTCCTGGTGACTTGCCTGTTGCCTGCCCCTGGGTCTGTGCTCCCCCTTATGCTGACTTCTGCAGTATTCCTTCAGTCTCTTATCTCAGGGCTTTGATGCATATGTTCTGAAGGTGGCCACCGTGACTTTGGGTGGCAGCAGATGGTAAACCTTCAGGCTGCCACCGGCTATACTGGTGTTAAGTTGGAAACTTAACGTTTGATGAAGAATCAGTAGTGCATATGAAAGAGCTTTTACTGCAGAAATATCTTTTAATTAAAAAAAATTAGCATACCGAAACATTTGCTAATTTCTTTGCATTTAAAGGATCTTAAAATTAACTGTTTTCTTAAAGCTAGATTATGGTTATTTACCAAGCAGGTTTTATTTTATTTTACTCCAATTAATTGTACCTACTATATTGAATTGAATTGAATTTATTTTCCTCTAAGCTGTTGGATACCCTGTAAATCAAATCTTAGAAGCTAATTTTTTTAAGTAGCTGCTGTCAGCATCAAAATTAACTCTTGACTTAGGAAAGGAAAAAAAAATTCACAAGTAAGAAATACTATTGGGCATCATGGAGGGGTATTGCTATCTGCCCTTTACTGAGATGCTGTCATGCAGTGCTGCTGCGTTCACTTGTTTTTTTTGGGATGTTCCAGAGAGCTCCAGTGCTTGCACAAAATTAGGATGTCTGTGCTGCTGAAGACACTTATTTGCATTAGATATTTATTTGTGGTAATTGCTATTGGTGTGTCGGTGTTCTTGGCCGTGTTGAGGTTGTCATCAGTGCAAAACAATAGAGAAAGAATGAGTAAGCAACAGAGCCATAAGAGCCAGCATGATATGTGGACCTTGACTCTGTTCATCCATTAGTACTACAAACAGGATTTTGCCTTGTCTCCTTTTGTGTCACAGTATAGTTGCTCAGTGCCCAGGAGTGCCCTGCTGTGCCTTCTTGTCCCTCCTCTCTGAGACAGGATGCTGAACGTTTCAGCTGACAGCTCATTGTTAGGAGATGTTAAATATTACAACTTACATGGGGAAAGAGGTTCTGTCAGCTCATGTGTGCTAGAAGCAGCCTAGGCTAATGCCAGCATCTCTGTGTGATTTGCTCTGGAGAATAGTAGAGTTATGTCCTGGGGAATGCTCTGTGGAATCCTGGTTTGTCCCACTGTGCCTTTAGGGTGAGGACTTGTCACTCTACATTTTAAAAAGGAATCTTAGAATTACAAAAACACTTCTGCCACGGACATAAGTGTGGAGGAATGCAAGCAGGAGACTTGGTGCACTGCTGTCTGTAAGTTGGCTGTAAAGCATGAGGTGAGGAGAGTAAGTTGGCACCTGGGTCAGTTGTGCCTGTCTACAGCACAGAATTCTACGGTGTTGTAATGCATCCAAGAGCTGCTGACCTTTCTCTGCTCTGGGTGAGTGATAAAAAGTCAAGCAAATATACTTGTGACCCTCTCTTTCCTGGACTTATCCCTTCCCAAAATAGTTTTCTGATAGTGACTTACCCATTCATGTTGTCCTTTAATTATTTGGGAGAATCTGGTTAAACCACATATTTGTAATAATGCAGGCAGGCTGCTTTCCCTATAAACAGGTCTTTGATTTGGTGGGCCCATGTAAAGTCTGCAGTCTGCCGGGGCAAATGGACCATCACTATATGAGTTTCTGAAGTTACTTCCGAGGCTCTTCCTGGGCTTCTTGGAGTCCCTTTTGAAGTAAACAGTCTTGCCAAAGATTGGTACTGAATCAACAAAGAAATAATTGTCCCTAAAAATGAACTGGAGCTGTAAATGAGGTGTCACTCAGGGAAGGTGCTATGCTTGATGGGAAGCAAAAAGAAAGGAGCTGGTTAGTTGGACTGGGTAGTCCATGTAGGCTGTCAGCCTCAAAGTCACAGGGACATTAGTTGTTGTTATTGCAGGTATAAACCGTAGCTGCTGCTTTCATGTTGATGGTGCAGTATCAGAGCAAGAGCAAGAAGAGCAGACAAAGTTACCCTACAGGGACCCTGTAGCAGCCTGCATTGGCGTTAGTGGTCGTGGTTCTGTACCTCAACTTACAGGATGAGGGCTCAGTAATCTCTTCTGTTGCACCATATGCTAATACAGTGCTGATAAGCAAGTGTGAAAAATGAAAGGGAGGAATACATTAATTGTATTTGTGCAATAAGGTATGCTATCAAAGGTAATTATTTCATGACAGTTTTAGTTATAGCAGTTGTTTTATCATGGAATAAAAGATGGCTTTAGGAGCCTTTTATTGGAAAGACAATTGTATCAAATTAGTACCAAATTAGATTTTTGTCTTTATAAAGGTGAGCAAACCCATGAGCAGTTTTTAAATTGGTGTCTTCTACTCTACAAATGAACAAATCCTATTTGAGGGTTAAAGAAGCTATTATTCTGTCCTTTATGCTGACAGCTTCATTACTGATTGGCCTACTGTTGGTATTAAAAAAATGTTTGGCTCCTTATGATCTTTGTGCATGCAACTATAATATTAATACAGACCATGGAACTGTTCATTAAGAAATGACTTTAAATGAGGTTGATGCTTGTAAATCTGGAGAGATACAGATGTTAAATGCTGGCATTCCTTTTCATATACAGCCGTATGGCTAATAATTTCCAAGTGGCTAAAGCTCTTGTTAGCAAGAGTGCTGGTGTGTTAAGAATGGCCCTATAAATAACTTTAAGAACTGAAGTTGAAGGTGCTTCTTTTAAAGACTATTGTTAACTAAACATTATTGCCAAACAGATGGAAAGCATTCACCAGCCTGATGTTTTTAGGTCTAATTATATTATCACCAGTCCTGTACGGCTCAGTTGAAGAGGTGTATCCAGAGGCCAATTTATAATCATTTAGCCAACACCTGTTTGGGAGATATTGACAGTCAAAGGGCACATTTAAAAAAAAAAATCACATATGTTCTCGTATTTATTGCCTCAATGTGAACACTGTCTATTTGCAAACAAACTTGGGAGAAGAGGAAGGAAAGTGATTGTAAACCCATAGATGTTTCCAAACCATTTTTATCTTCTTTTGGCACCTCTTGTAAAGTGGCTTTTATTTTTCTCTCGTTCTCTTGTTTTCTTTGGTTGGTTGGTGTGGTTTTGGGTTTTCTTTAATTTTAATTTTACACATTTTGGTTAAGCAAGGATAACAAAACCAGTTTTACAGTTGTTATTTATTGAGTTGGTTTCCATTGTTTCTGGAAGCCCTATGTAAGAGGCCTAAAAAGTTGTTTGGCAAACTCAATAGTCTGGGAATATTTGCCTTGCCTTACCATGCCCTTGACATGGAAACTGTGTCATTCCTTTGTCAAAAACATGTCAGTAGCACCAACTTCTGTTGATTTTTTTTCCCCCTGAAGATACAGGAAAGCTTTTAAAATTGTCTGCAACCCTAGTAAAAGAGGAGTTCTTTGAAATGGGGAAGAGTCTGTGACTTCATTTATTTTGGTGAAATATGGTGAGAGAGAAATGGTTAGAAAGGACTTCAGTTCTCCTTCTCCCGTTTGAGATATGGTGGAGAGAGAAGTAGGTTTTGAATGCTGCCATCCAGAGAGAGCAGAGCATGGCTGCATTGCTGCCCCTTGCAGCAAGGAGCTAAGGGAGGCTGTGTGGTGTTCTCCTCCTAACACCTGATGCACAGAAGCCATGCTGTTCCTGATGTGTCATTCCTCTGTAACAGGGAATCATCTTTTTGGATGCAAGCTGACTTGATCTTCACTGCACCTTGTCTGTTCGATTGGAGTTGCTGCATCTTATCTGTTAAACCCAGTGTTAGGTAACCCCAGTCCCAGCATGGGATAGAAGCCCTTTAGGAGTTTGATTTTGAAGCCTAAATATTTTGGTATAACTGTATGTGAGTATTTATACTGGAAGCTTACAACGTCTGCTGTAAATAAACAATGAGGGCACACCCTTGTTCCTAGAGGAGGGTTGAGCTTGTGCTTGTGCTGCTGCTCTGGCTGTCTTGCAGCTGGTGCTTTTGAAGAACATCTGTGTTCTTAGAGTTTGGAAACACTTAATTCCTGAGCAGGGTGACTTGAAGGCGGAGGCTTCCAGCTTTCTAAAGGTGCAGTTTCCTAAATGTATATCCACATGTATCTTTTTGTTTGTTTTGTTTTCTTGTCAACACGCAAACAAATGGAGCTTTGTAAGAGTGTAGTTGCTATTTAGTGCTTCTCTCATTGCTGTGTTTAAAGTGCTTTCAGTAGAGGTGATGCACTGCTAACAGAGATGCTCTATGCAGCTGTAGGTGTTCTTCTCTCTGCAGCAAACCCACCCACGCTTTTCTCTCTAAATAAATCCTCTCTTTTTTTTTTGTTGTTATCCTAATTTTAGAGATCTATGTCCTCAGTCATTTGTTGCTAAAAAAAGACTGGTTGTCAAGTCTGTATGCTGCAGGGGTTTAAGTTTTAAATTGATGATATCACTTTTTTGGTAAGAGTATTCAACATTAGATTTAAGAACTATGTTTTGTTAGCTTACTCATGTGAATCCTAAATAAATTCTGATTACTTTTTGCTTAGGTTTTGCTTGTAATGGACACTAGAACACAGCAGACTTTTATATTGAAGGTGAGTAAAATCTTGTATTATTTGTTAATAATCTTTTACTATTATATGGTCTCCTAAATTACACCACCACAAAAAGATTGATTTGTGTGTAATTTATAGAGGTGTCCCTGCAATATATTGTTATTGTGGTAATATATATTAATTAAGTGCCCTGAAATTCTTTTTTCCAGTGTTTGGTTGCATTCCTTTCCTTCCTTTCTAACATCCCTAGTGCTCAGATGTGCTGGTTTAGTCACCTGAGATGCCTCTGGTTATTGAGGCCAACACCTGTGCAGGCTTTGGTAAAGAATCACACATTTAATGTGCTGCTTAAAACATCTGTAAAGCCCTGGTGGCTCAGGACTTCTGATGAAGGTGAAGATTCTCCTTAATCCAAGCACATCCACTGCACTTTGTGTTTGGTCTTCTTTAGCTGAGGAATATCCTGCTGGCCAAAGTGGGTTCTGAATGAAATGTACAGCTGGCCTTCTTCAAATTTGTTTCCTTATGTTTTACATCAATAGTCTGAGATAACTGAGTTTAATGTTATTAACCCATTACATTTATGAACAGTTGTTTGGCCAGAATAATTTTTTTTGCATTACTCTTTAATGTTTCAGAAAGAAACAGATCAACACCCCAGTATGCTTGGAGCATCTGTGATGCTGAGAGTTGGTTTAGTTATGAGTGTTGTTTTTGTGGCCATTTACTTCAGGCTCTCCTTGACATGAATTCCACTGCTAATGGCAGGAAGGATGGAAAAAAAAGCTATGTCCCAAACGTGAAGCTTAAATTACTTGTTAACATTTTGTAACTTTGCTTCAGATCTGGCTTACAGCCCGCCTTAACTTTGTGCATCAGCCTTTGAAATTGTATGTGCAGGATACAGCAAACCTGTTTGTTACTCATAAAGATTCATTTGTGAATATTGTATATTAGAACCTCACATTATCTACTGGCAGATAGGGTAACATTGAATTTCCCATGTAACTGCCTATGTTTATCAATATTGTAATAGGTCACACTATTGACATAATTTTTTTTCTCTTTCTCTCTCCCCTCCCCTTCCACCCTCCCACATCAATTTTTTCACTTCTGGCAACTTCATCCCTGCACTAACTCCAAAAATCATTGCCTCTCAAGGAGACTAATCCTTTCCTTTTCTTTTTATTGAGGCGGCTGCTGTCTTTAGTAAAGTAAAATGGAAATGTGAGGATTACCTGTGAGGCTAAGGCATTCTTTTGTCTTTAAGACTTGAATTGAATTTTTTTAATAGTGTCTTTTGGTCACACGCAAAAATAAAATTTTTAAAAAAGGTCACAGAGAAATAACTGAGTGTCATCCTGATGACTTAGTTTGAGAGAGATTCTAATAAAAACATTGACCCATGTAATTGATTTTAATGGCAGCTTTGTGCCATCTTCTGTTCTCTGGAAACGCGCCAGATGCCATCAGCACAGCCTCGGGGGACCGAGGGGCATAGAGCAGCAGATGAGTGGTTTCTCTGAAGCCCAGAGTAACTCGGATAGATTAGTTTGGTTGATAAACACAGAGCACAGCAGGCTCCAAAGGCAACTGAGGGTACAACTGACCTTTTTGTTCTCTGTCAGGGTCTAAGGAAAAGTAGTGAGTGCAGCAGGAGCAGAACGACCATCATCCCCCGCTGCGTGCCCAACATGGTGTGTCTGCACAAGTACATCATCTCCGAGGAGTCTGTCTTCCTCGTGCTGCAGCACGCAGAAGGTTTGTCTCTCCTTTAAGCATATCGTTGAAAAGAGTCAAAGGTTTTCAGTTTTAATCGATGGTGCACTTCATTGTCAAATTAATCTCTCATACATCCAGTTAAAATATTCTTAGTGTACCAGAGAGTTGTCATGTAAGGCACCCCACTCCATTCCTCTGTCCCTCCCCATTTCCCCTTTCATTCTGCAGTGGACCTGATCCCTGCTTCAAATGGCCTCAAATCCTGATGGCTTACTTGAATTGTAGCAGTATTGAAAGCTTCCAACTGTTTATTTTCTACAGGAGAGGGAGTGCTTTGACTGCAACAACTATCTGTGTTATTTACAGTTATCTCTCAGAGATAATGTCTTTGGCTACTTTTGTAAACTTTGACTAGTAAATCTTTTCAGCATCTTCTAGTTAAAATGACAAGTATTTGCACAAGAATTTAGTAACTCTGCTAAAAACCATGGACATTTTCCTGTTGGTTAATATTGCACTGATCTGGCTTTTTAAGAAAATAGCTGGTGGCATCACACAGGAGTTCAAAGCAGAACCACAGAGTTGTACCTTCAAACTATTTATAAAATTCCTGTTAAATGTACAGGGAACAGGTGGCACAAAATAATTACATTTTGATTTTTTTGTCTAACACCTGGATTTAAATATTCCCTAAATGTAATTACCCATATTTGTTTAGAATGAGTGCAGAATATAAATTCTGGGATTGCTAATAGTTCTTTTTTTTAGGAAATGTTAATAACTCAGACTGGATGATGTGAAGGAACTAAGATGAGTGATAGAGAAGATAATTTTATTGCACTGAATATTTTTTTTTCCTAATAACTTAGACTTTGGCTTTTTCATGAACAATTTGTCATATGAGGCCAGTTAAAAAGTTAGCTTTGCAACAGGAATGAATGTTTGTGTGGCTGCAATGTGTGGCTTGGTTTTGCCATGAGCACTGATGCAGGAAGAAAAGCCTCCCATTACAGTAGTGCCTGATGGTGATCTTGGGAGTTTACAGTGCTGCTCTGTGCAGTGCAGCACTTTTTCTTGAGGTGTGTATATAATAATACACAAGATAATCGGGAGATTCTCACCTGAGCTGCAGTCTCCACATAAGATGTTACATTTTGTTTGGAGAAAAAGTATTTTTAAAAACCCACAATCAAAGAAACCCCAAATGTAATAAAGAACCCCACTCACAACCCTTGTCAGACACCAGCTGCCCAAAAGGCTAGCATAATTGCAAAATATAAAAAACTCTTCCTAATATTCTGCAGTTTCTGAAGTCCTATGGTTTTACTCTTCTCTTTAGAAAGAAGAATGTTCTTCCTTGAGACAGATGGAAGAGTGAGTGGAGTAGTAGTGGAATTTCGTGGGAGAAGTGTTCAGGTGTAAGAACAAAAATTTTAAGGAAGACCTAATGTGAGCAGTTGATAAAGACAGTGTTCTGGAAGTGTTAATTTTATTGTGATAACAGTGAGAAAAATAGGGACATTGCATGATCAGAGCTCTTTCATTTTCATGAACCTACTGTCTGGGCTCAGAATGTGCAAAGGGAGAGGAGGAGTGATATATTCTGTTGTAAAGAGGGGTAGTTGGGGTACACAGTGATGGGTAAATTGGCTGAGAATGTATTCCATAAGTGTATTGCAGGTGTAGGGCCTGATCCCAAATCCCAAACTGGGGCAATGACCACTGAACCTCCCTCTGCTATGAGGCTGATGCTGGAAAGTGATTCAGGAAAAAGGCTTCTAACTCTGTATTAATAAAGGATAAATAAAAATAGGCCTAAAGTTATGCTGCACTATATGCAGACTAGTCTTGCTCACCCCACTGGTGATGGTCTTGATCAGATCAGTCTTATGTTAGTAGTACTCATTCTTAAGATTAAAAGGATAATAATACCAGGAATCCCTATAGACAAACCTATCGTAAAATTTTGTCCATCTCAGACCAGATATGGATAGAGAAGGTAGCTTGTAGTTGATGCTGGGAAAGGATAAAAATTTCTAAGATGGTAGTTTATAAGTAATACTCTCTTGAAATTTTATTTCATGACTTATGAATTCTCTGAATGCTCATATTCCAGTAATTCTATTCCAATAAGAAAGAACATTGTGCCAGTCAAGTAGTGCTGATTTATGATGTTAGGTATGTTAGCTACACCGTTGTGAGTTTGAAGAGTAAAATATTAATTTAAATGGGCAGTGGCTCATATTGTAGCAAATTCAAATGTTTTAATGTTATGAATGGACAATATATGTTTGCTAAGCTGCTCACTATTTCCTGTTCATAGTAGATTTTGACTGTGTTATTAAGTGCAGCACTGTTGGGTTTTGTGTGCAATTCTGCAGGCTTGACCACAGACTCCAGAAGAATATTTTGGTTGGTTGGTTGTTTTGGTAAATCATGATGGTGTAACATGTCTACAATCAGTGAGTGAGGTCTTGGGTTCTCTTAGAGACTTTTCTCCTGGCCACAGTGAGAGGCTTCAAGGATGCATCAGAAGCACAAAAGTCCATAAAGTTATCTTGTAGCTTTGTTGGAAAGCACTTGGCAAGTTCTAGTGTGGGAGAGAGCCAATCTGATGTTAATAAGGCCTCGCTTCTTCCTGGCACTACTAACTACAGAAATTTTAGAAACAGATGCTTCAAAAATAGGCTGGGGGGCTTCCATGGGACATCAAAGTTTAAGTGGCTGTTAGAAGCTGTCAAATCTCTTTAAGCATAAACAAACTGGAGTTCCTATCAATCTGGAGAGCACTCAAGAAACTTCCTGCTGAAGAGGCTTGCTGCGCGCAGCAATTGATCGACAACACCACGGTAGCGCTCTGGCTTGCAAAGCTGGGGATTTGTTGTTAGGAGAGGAGATAATGCTAGCTGTAAATATTTGACAGCAATCAGAAAATGTAGGGAAGGTGATACGCTCCTTGGCAAGTGGCTTTTTCAGGAGGCTGCTTTGGAATAATAGCTTTTGCTCGGAGCTCATTGGGAAGTGGGAGCTTTGCCTAAACCAGCAAACTTTGCAGCAGAGATTCAGCAGCAGCACTGGAAATACAGGACTGCAGATACAGGACTCTGCTGCTTGTAACTACTGTCATGTTAGAGATTAGGCAGGAGGTCAGCTTCCTGTTCATGTGGAGCTGCAACTCCACTGTGGCTGCTGCTGGGATGCTGGCGAATATTGTTGTTGTACCATGGCAGTGTCTCTGTGTCTGCTTTGCTTTCGGCCTAGGAGCTGTGCAAGCCTCATTTTTTGTAGCCATTGCATTAACATGGTGAAGTTTACCAGTAGGCATGTCTCTGTTCAAAAGGAGGATGGTGATTCTTTGAAAACCATGAAATTGTTCCTTTTCCAGCGAAGAAGGCTATTAATTCTCATGAGGTGCATGGTTTAGGATTGGAGGTCCTGGCCATACACAAGTGCTTATGCAGTGATGCAGAGAGTTGGGCCCAGTTTTGGAGAATAATTCAAGCATATGTCTTTCAGTACTCTGTTTTTCTTCCCTATCACATTACAGTTATTTGGAAGCCTGGATTGTTAACTTTGACTTTGTTTGGGATTTCCTAGTGACAGTGACTGCTGCATTCTTAGCTACATTCCAGTTCTGCGAGAATTGCCATACTTCATCCTTGGGAATAATCTCATGGGCCAAGGTAGCAAAAGCTCTTGATTTATTTTGGAATATGTCTTCTTAGTCAGCCAGTCTTTCAGGATGTGAAGCTGAAATGTGAAGTGTTTGAGCAATGGATGAGGAAAAATCCAACTGGTCATGAATTTTTCTTGTCAGCTGGAACAAAAACATGTTTAGAAGACTAAATTTGCTGATCTGAGAGGTTTCATTTTATCCTGTCATATATACTATATAGTCTCTATGTTTTCTTTTTGGTGTTCCTACATTAAGTGCTATTAATAAAAAAGCTGCAGAAATGTTTGAAAGAATATAGAAGATTCCTAGTCAGCTTCATCACTTGGTCACTTTGTGCTGGATTTCCTGTTAATTATTTTGGACACTAGCTTTTTAGATTCTGCCTCAAGAAGCAGAGGTATAAGCTCCAGAATGCTGGAAATGTGGTTAAGTGTGGCACTGCTAATAAGAAATTTTTCATTGAATAGCTGCAGAAAAATGTGGAACTTGAGGATTTTCGTGTGCTTAGAAAACCAGAAAGATTGAACTAGGCTGGCTGTAGAATCAGTTCATGGTAGAAGAAAACAATAATTAGTTATATTAATAATATAGTTCTGAAATTGTATTAAACACTATTAAACTTTAGCTTAATACTGTAGCTTTTATAGTTATTTAGTCTGTTGGACTTTCTGACAGTGACTGAAGCTTACTTGTTTGGATTGATTTCTGTAATTTTAGTTTTTATAGATTCCTGATACTATATTAGCATGGCTTGCTAATGGGTTTTCTTGATCTTACACAACACACGGGGAGAGGGGGAAAGATTATTAGTATGTCATTCATAAAGGCATAATTACATACGCAGATACAAATATCACTTTTGTTTGACCCTGGATTGGACATTTTCAAAAAGAAATAAAATTGTTGTTTTTCACTATAGAACCCAATTATTGCATGGCATTTATTTGTGTATTTCCACTTGACCAGGAGGCCAGTCTTGAAATGTTTGTATGTTAACATATTTGGACATAATTTTTGTTTTGTTTTGTTTACTTGTGTTTAACTCTTAAGTTGAAGTCGCAGTAAGTAGTCATTTCCACTGTGGTTTTTAAATATAAGTCATTAATAATGAATAACTTCTTTTTGAAAAGCTAAGATAATGGATTTGCAAAAACGAATGAGTTGTTGCAGTTCTCCCTGTTTTCACAAATGGACAGTGGTGAATTCTTGAACACTGTAAGAATAAAGAGATTTCTTTTTTATTTTCTTTTGCAGCTTTTATGTCTCAAATCTGCCAGTGGTTTTTCTGTGTATTTTTGAAGTATTGATCCCAACGTGTCTATTTTTCCTTCCTTAATCTTTCTTGGGTCTCCCTTCTTAAGCTGCAGTAAACCAAGTAGAAGCCCAAATCTAGTGGAGGCTGCATGAAATCTTGCATGAAGGGAGGTGGAGGGAGCAGAAGACAGGAGTTGTTCAAGTTGTGCAAGGATAATTCTTGCCTTTTGCATATTGCTGGGCAGCCCAGCTCCTTCTTATCTTAGTGTAGGGGTACAAAACATTTGGGTCAGTGAGAGCCGTTCAGGTGTCACGTGTAAAAGCACTCTTGGTGTCCAGTAGTGGCAGAGGGAAAAAAGACTGAAGATCACAGGAAGAAGGTTTTGAACTTTCTGCCTCCCTGGGTCAAAGCTCAAGGCAGGCCTCTGTTAGAAAGACTTTTTATTCCAACTTCCTTTAGAGGAAGCACTGATGGTGTTCATACTTGCACTAAAGCCATGCCTGGAGACTGTGGTGATCTTGTGCCAGGCACTTCCCAAAGCTCCAAAAATCTTACCTGAGTCTTCATGGATCATGGTATGTGAACATGCTTTGACACCTGAGATTTGTGTTTTCGTAACAAATTTTTGAAGCACAAGTAGGAAACACTAGTAATATGTAGATGAAAATATTTAGCTTGTACTAACTAATCTTAATGCAGGTGGGATGGGGAGATTATGTAATTCTTTAAATTAAATAATGTGTTTTATTAATGCAGTAAGGGTGTGGTTCTCGAATTAGATTTTATTGTTTGATATGCAATGGACATAAGTAATTCCATGCCTAGTTAATAAACCAGGCAAAGTTACTTTATTGTAGACACTTTAGGGTGCATGTTCTGAACCCACCTCTGGGAAAGAATTTAAAGTCCTTTTGCCGTACAGTGGTCAGTATAGCAGTTCTTGTTTGTTTCTTTATGAGCATTGCTTCCCTTTGCTCTTGTTGGTTTACCTGGCATCCTTTCTCATCACATTCCAGAACGTGGCAAGGGTCATCCTGACCTGGTGCTAACTCTGTACTTAAGCAGAAACTATTAACAGACCTAAATCTGTGGATTAGCAGACCTAAATTTTCATTTTTACAATTGGACTCAAGCTAGAATTCCCTCTTAGTGTTTTTAATATACTTACTTTCACCACAAGCAGTGAGATATTTTTTTCCCCTTGAAAAAATGTCTTAGCCAGGGGGATGGAGGGCAGGAAAACTTCACATTATATTATTCAAATTAATTTTTTAAAGTGTCAAGGTTTTTCTGTCTTTGATAAGTTTTATTTGAAATACCTGGGAGTATAGAAAATCTGGTCCTAGGCAATGATAAATAGTTTCTTCTTTTATTGTACTTTTTAAAGGAATTTTCCCTGATAAAGAGAGTGTTAAAAAAAACCCCAAACTATTAAAGAATGTATTTTGGAAATGTATAAAACTGTTTTATCCAAATAAGTAAAAAACCCAACAAAAAGCGCACCAACTTTGCAGATGCCCAGTGGGATGGATACTTATTTTTTTCTTTGTTACAAAGATTTTGTTCAACTCCTGCATTTTCCAGAATTTCTGTACAGTCTTTTAAGTTGAAATGTCTTGACACTGCATTTCTCCCTAAGTTATCAAAGGAGACTTTCTAGCTTTAAGCCAAATTCTTTGCCACATATAAGAGGTGCAGTAACTTCCTGATTTATTTTGCTGAAATTACATTTTGAAATCTGTGAGCTTTTTTAATATGTGCAGCATTTAGAAACATGAGGAGTCCTGGTTTGTATTTTTTAAATGTAACTTATTTTTGGAGATATAACTTTCTTAGATGCTGTGAAGGAGCTGTTTGCCTGTGTAACTTAAAGTACTGATAAATCCTTGTGTGGTGCAGCAAAGCATAAAAAGCTTTTTTTTGAATTCTAAAGTTGATGGAAGAAATATATCAGTATTTAACTAAAAACCCCAACTTCTTCAAAGACAGACCCTTAAAATATCCTGCTAATATGGTAATTTCCCTTACTGAGCTTGCTGGTTAGTTTTCAGTCCATTTCCACTAATGTTTCTGGTGAGTTTAGAGCTGTGATACAGAATTATTCAGTGTAGGCAGAAGCGGTGGTAGGCGCTAAACAATTTGATCTTCCCTAATTTTTGCTTCTTTTGAGGCAGCAGGTGGATAGTAGTGACCACTGTGCAACTTGAGACACACTCTGAAATGAGACTTTACTGAAGTTTAAAAACAAAAAACCAGCAGCTTAGTCTCAGATGCAGCTCTTTAAATATTTATGTAATAATACAAATCTACGTGAAAAACAAGTTGTGGTCCCTGTAATTATTTCCTGCTGAGGTAGCGGATCCAAATAACTCTGTGGACATAAGGGTATAGTATATAGTGACAGAAGATATTTTGCTGTTCATAAAAAAAATTCTATTTTGAGTGAAATTAAGAGATCCCCTCCCTTTTTTCTTTTTTTTTTTTTCAGGAGGGAAACTATGGTCTTATGTCAGTAAGTTCCTAAACAGAAGTCCCGAAGAGAGCTTTGAAATTCCTGAATCCAGAACATCCAGTTCAACTAAAATTTACCTGGAGCAGCCAACACCTAGTCCTAAAGAAACTGGTAGCAGCACCGATTCCAGAGAAAGCTATGGGGAGAGCATGCTGAAGGTGCTCCCACTGAGGAGCAGCCTGACACCAAGCTCTCAGGATGACAGCAGCAACCAGGAAGATGGTCAGGAGAGTTCCAAGTGGATGGACTCGGCATCCAGCTCAGAAGAAGAGTGCACCACTAGTTATTTAACGCTGTGCAATGAATACGGACAGGAAAAAATTGACTCTGGCTCCCTAAATGAAGAACCAGTGGCTAAAGTAGAGAGTGAAGGGCTGCATAGCAAAGAGAGGAGCTCCTTGCAGAAGTGCAGTGTTGTTGGCAGTGACAGCTTCACCTCCCAAATTGCACCTCAGGAACGAAAGCTGTTTATCGACGATGCCGAGTCGGAAATCGCCAGCCCTACTAGAATATTGGACTCGTTAACTAGATCCAAGAACAGCCCCATGGAGCTCTTCAGGATAGACAGCAAAGATAGCACCAGTGAGCTCCTGGGGCTTGAGTTTGGAGAAAAATTATATAACCTGAAATCAGAGCCTTTGAAGCCATTATTTTCTGTCCCAGATCATGACAGAAGCTTGGATGCCCTGGAGAGCAAAATGGGTGTGAAAGCTCATGACACCGTGAGCAGGGGTTCAAATGACTCTGTACCAGTTATCTCCTTTAAGGATGCTGCTTTCGATGATGTGAATAGCATTGATGAAGGAAGGCCTGATCTCCTCATAAACTTACCAGGCATGTCTGATGAAACAGAGGAGCCAGCTGTGTCAAGGCCAACAAAGTTTACAAAATCTGATAGGGACATGTCAGAAGTAAAGTTGTTAGAAACACCCGATGTCTTGCAATTAAATAATTCTGCAGAGCCATGCAAAGCATTTGATCAAGAGCCAAATCATGTGGCACCAGCAGTGGGTGATCCTGCCCACCGGGAAGCAAATGAGCAAAGCAGTGTCACTCCAGGAACTCTTGGGATGCTCTTTACATCTGACCAAGAGGTAGGTGCTTCAGAAGATGGGGCTCTGTTCCAAGAGCTTGGGGCCTGCTCCTTAAACATGGCAAGCAAAGAAGAAAGTTCATGTGTTTCCAACCCGCTCTCAGGTGCTCAAGAGGTTAGCTTGGACACAGATGTGCTGAGGAATGAAGGAGTGTCACTGTTTTCCAATCCAACTGAAGACAGTGGGAAAGAGGAGACAGACTCAGCTATGTCACTAGCAGCTGAAAGTAAAAGGACTGCACCAAAGAAGGAAGACAAAATAGCAGGAGCAGGGCAGAAGGAAATACATCAAATTTTCCGGGACCTCGACGAAAGATTAGCACTAACCTCCAGGTTTAATATCCCAGAGGATTGCATTCAAAGATGGGCAGCTGAAATGGTGGTAGCCCTTGATGCTTTACATAGAGAAGGAATTGTGTGCCGCGATTTGAACCCAAACAACATCTTATTGAATGATAGAGGTCAGGAACTTTTGCAAATGCATTTCTTTTTATTCGCTGTTGCTTCCAATTAACTGAGTAGGCGTTTTATCTTGTAATTAGTATCTTCATTTCCTGTCTAGAGCTTCATTATCAGTGCAGCAAATTCACCCCCAGTAATAGCTTCTAGTACTTAATGATGCCATTATTCTTAATGATACTGTTTTTAGCTACAAAAGGAGTAATTACAGTTCACTTCTGCAGAAAATGGAAGGGAAAAATGTTTTGATTTCTCCTGTCGTTTTGTTTTTAGGACACATTCAGCTAACGTATTTTAGCAGGTGGAGGGAGGTTGAAGATTCCTGTGACAACGATGCCATAGAGAGAATGTACTGTGCCCCAGGTTAGAGCAATCACCTACAATGTTTCACTTGGAAAGTAGATTAGCAGCTTTCATTTTGTCATGTAGTCTCTGTAGCATGCAGCTTGAGATCATGCAATATCTGAGTTTTCTTTGCTTCTTTTCCTTAATGTCTTAAAAAGCTACAGGGCTCATAACTACTTTATTGTTGAACTGTGGTGGTGTTTGTTATGTCATTTCCATAATGTGTAATTGTACTGAATGTCTTGTTTAAGCAAGTTAGGAATGTTCTGTTTTCCTCCAGTTATTTCCTGTGTGTGAGTACATCTTGGTAAATGAAAAGAACAAATGAGACTGAAAAGGTGGCACTAAGACCCTTAAAAATACAAAAATTTATACATGCAGAGGACATGGGTGGTGGGGGGAGAACCACAGAGGTTTGAAAAATACAACCCCAACAAGCTCAGAGATGCCTCTGACATTTTTGATGCGCTACAGTGGGCTTTGAAATAGTTTAGAGAGCTCTTTCCTTAGAACCGCTTTCATCAATCATGAGGGTGATAAAATCAATATCTCTTGGGTTTTTATAGCAAGGATGGCACTTGAAACTGAGCCCTCCCTCTTTTCCTTTCTCCAGTTTATTTTCTGCTAATATAGTGGTCTGTGATTTTCGACAGTGACAGCCAAAAATCAGGTGTTTCACGTACAGCTTCATATTTTAAAAATTTCATAGTTACAAAAGCTACGTTTAGAGTTGAAATTACTACATTTTTATTCCAACTTTGAAATGCTAGCGTAACTTTCTGCTGAATGCGTGGTCTGGCCAGGCATTGCAACTTGGCATGCAGGTAGTCCTCAAGCTCAGAGTCTGCAAATGTGCTTAGAAAAATTTAGAATAAGAGTTACCAGCCACTGGAAGTTCTGAGTTTAGTTTGGCATCAGGTATTTCTTCTGTGTTTTTGTTCTGCAAGTGAAATGCAGCAAGGAACTGCCTCTGTGAATAAAGATGGTAGGGTCTCAACAAACTTTGAATGTCAGCTTCTTGAAATAAATAAGAAATAAAATCTTTTCTACACAAGTCAAAAGAGCAGGTATTAGAGAAAATAATTCTTTTCACCTATCAAAGTAAACCCAACACCTTCATTCTACCCTCATGCCATTTTTATTCAAGAACAAGATAATTGAGGAATCTCAGCAATTACTGTGTTTGTTAAATAGATGGTTTTCCTGGTTGCCAACATGTGTGACAACCTGTTAGAGAGAGGTGTTTTCCTGCCTCCCTAACCCAGCCTTGAACAAAGCGCTCCCCAGTTGTGTTCCAGCAAAGATGGACGTGCAGCCTTTTCCCACCCTGTCATCATTAATGAGCTGTGAAAGTCAAAGCTTAATTTTTCTGTACTTTAATGAGGATCCAAAGAGAGGCTTTTTTTTGCCCCCTAAGCCCCAACCAGCCAACTCCTGCAGTAATTAAGTGTTTAGGGAGCAGTTGAAATAATATTTAGAAGTCCCCGAATGCAAGAATAAAGTTTTCCACGCTGTCATTATTTCCACCTCACAGCACAGGTGTGGTACCCATCCGGGCTTTTTTTGATGAAGTTGCCCTCCCCTCTCTGCCCTCTCTGCCCTACCCCAGGCTACATTTGCTCTGTGTGTCTGCAAGTGAAGACGTGCAAATGCAAGTGTTAGATGTATTCAAGGTGGATGAATTGGTACTGCTCCGTGATTCTTGCCTTTCATATTTCTTGATCTTAATGTTATCTCTGTGAAGCATGCTTCTGCTTTAGTGTAGCTGTTACATGTTCATTTTTAGTAGGAGAATAATACTTGATATAACTTAGCAGCACAAAATATATTTTGGAGTCAAGTGCCATTTTGTTATGAGGAATGATTCAGTAATGGTGTATAGCTGAGTCCACAGCAGCTTTCTTAGGGCTACTGCTGCTGGTAAATGTTGCTTTAGAACTTTTGACCAGTGTTAAAAAAGATAATCACGTTAATAAGTTTCTCTAGGTCCCAATATTACAGGGGGGGAAGAAACCTTCATTTGGATGGTATTTTTTTTTCATTTTGAGGAGTGTACTGTGTCCCTGAAACTCCTTTATCATGAAAGTATTGCTCCTCAAGCTGCTTCTTGAAAAAAAGATTTTGAAATTGTATTTGTGCTTCAGTTCAGTACACTAGGAACAGGTTTTGAGGTTTTAATATTATTTTAAAGTTTCTTTTTAATGTATGTGTTTCTCACAACTTGTTTTTTTTTCTACTGAGAGAAATGCTGTAGTTTTGTAGAGGTGTACAATTATATTCCCAGAATTTTATCAGGTCTTGTGATTTCTTACCATAATAAAACACAGTGTCTAAAATAAGTGGCTCAAAGTGAGTCTTTATCTTGTTTTGAATTTTCCTGGTGTTTTCAGGATTATGTGCTCTGCTGCCCTGCCTCTGGGTAGCCAGCCTTCCTTCTCCATTTCTCTCCTGGCTGAAGGATGGAGTGAAACTTGACTTGTAAAAATTTTGTGTTTAGCTTGCTGTGTGTTTTTAACAGGGCTCAAGAGAGAATAGATTAGGATATGATAATTTGTATGCTACCTGATTTCAACAATTAAGTGCACTCTTGCAATGTATGCAGGAAGGGGAGGGTGGCTATCAATAAACATTGCTATTTAGGATCTGCTGTCGGAGACCAAGAACAGATGATGAGTTTAGGGCTGCGGTTCTTTTTCAGCATTGATTTTTGAGGGGGTAATTTTGGAGGCAGAAAAAGGGGAGGATGAATGTGAAATATAAACACATTGCAGGATGTCTTCAGTTTAAAATAGGTAGGAAATTGTATTGCAGAGTTATATGAAAATTTTAAACATGTATTTGAAACAATTGTGTCTTTTCAGTTGTTGAGATTTCAGATGCTGCTTTTCTACACTGTAAGTTACAAAGTGATTTGCAGTGAAGTGCATGAAGATGTATTTAAATATTAAATTGTTTTATTTGTTGAAGAAAAACATGAAGTCTAAATTCTACAAATTATATATTGAAAACTAATTGCTGGATGGGCTGGCGATAGTGTGGAAGCTTTTCAGAGCCAAGGGAGAATAGCGGTCCACCTATGTGGAACTTGCTTGCAGGATCTAGGATTTTGTGTTTAAGGCTTTCTGTGCACCAGAGTGTAACTTTGCATTAAGGTAAAGCAAGGCGATGTCAGTACAGCAGCAGTGATCAGATCCCTGCCTTGGTGAAGTGCAGGGACTTGTTTAGCTCCTGTTGTCCCACGAAAAGTGGAGAGGCAATTTGACTGCATATGTCAGAAAGACATGATGCAGTGCATATATAAAATAACAGAACAACTACAACGATTATAAACGCAGAAGTGTCAAAGAGACGAGGGAAGGGAATAGTTTAAAAAGCTGCACCCGCTCCCTGCGAGCAGTATAATTAGTTTTGTATGAAGTAGCAATTGTCATTTTACGCTGTGCCTGAGTTATGAGCAGGGCTGCATCTGTTGCAGGAGCGGCACTTGCCCGCGGCCGACGGGAGGTGGCATTGCACCATTAATGGATGCTGCTGTCGCACTGCCTGCCCCTCATTTGCTTAACTTCTCTTAAGAGCTGGAGACGGAGGATGCGGCTCATTTGTAATGATTTGCACATCAAGAATTGTGCTCACAAGCTCGCCGTGTTTTACAGTGCTGTTGAATCTGTTGGTGTGGCTGGGTAACTCTGTACTGCTCTATAGTTCTGCTCAATTTAAAAAACAAAAAAGTTCCTGGACCAGCTCTGGCACCACCAAAGATGTCTGCAGATGCTTAAAAGTAGTGCCTGTGCTATACTTTGATTAATGGCCAAACTAAATCTTTGCTGTTCACCTATGATAAGTCAAATGTTGTTTCTCTAATTCACAAGGGAATCGTTGGATTATAAATCATGCCATATAAACTCAACACCACTTCAAGTAAAACTGTGGGGGGTTTGACTGAGAATGACCTATTTGCTTTTAAAGAAGAAATTAAGCACTTGTAACTGAGAATTTCTGCTCTGTTAATAAGGCTAAGGTGAATGTTGTGAGGTTTATGTATTTTGTTTCCTTGAACTTTCCTCGTCTTTTTAGTAATTTTGTTTTCTGAACATTTTAAAGTGTGCTGAGCAGCTGATGTCTGAATACAAAGTTATTAGCAGATCAGATGAGAATGATTCACTTCTGTTTAAACAGCCCTTTGCTCTCCATGCCCCCTGAGAACTCTTATCACATATTTGTCCAAAAAATCCCCACAAAAACTAACAAAAAATCCCTTGCTTTATCCACCTGCCTGGTGGCTGATAATATCAGCCATGTATCTCTTTATCTCTTGGTTAATGTGCCTTGGTATTCTGAAGGGGGGAAAATTCCAGTAACAGATTCAATTTACATGGACAGAAACTTGAGCAAATGCCAGCCTAGCAGGGGGGCCATTATTCTGCTCTATAAATAAGTTTAAAAAAGAAACATACACACACACTTTCCTGTGAATCAACATGTTTTGGTCTAATTGAGAGAAAAGCAAGATAGATGAATTTTGAAATGCAAATTATCACCTTCTGTTATTTTAGGTATTGGTTTTGCCAACATTGTGATCTTAAATATAAAGAGTTGTTAACTTTTAAATACAGTAATAATTGTATTCCATTCTTGACAGTCACAATTTTAAAAATAAAATTGGTAACTTTTCTTTTTAAAAACCCTTCTCAGTATGCTTAATACCTCTGAGAAAGGCAGAATTGTCTACAGCCATTGCCTACTCCAAGCTGTCTTCAGGTAAAACAGATTTAAGTTGAGGATTCTCTCATGAAGAGAAACCTTTGAGTTACTTCTTTAGTCTAATGTGTGAAGTGTCATGTTGTAGAAGCAACTTGCTGGTCTGACATCCTGTGTAAATATGATGTATGAATGAGATGTTTTATTTACACTCCCCGAGTTCTAGTTCCAGCAGCAGGGATGCTTTCTGTTGCATCCCTGTAGTGTTTTTGGAGGATGAGGTTTCAGAACTGGGCTGCCTTTAGAATCTTTTTTCTTTCTTGTTTAAACAACAAGTTTTAACCAGACTGTGTGTACTAAAAACTGGAGATTTGCTGCTTGAGATCCTAAAGCCAAAGGGAGCTTAGCTTCATAGAAAATGTAAGTAGGAAACTGGCCATCAGTAATGCATCGTATTATTCTGATGCTTTCATAAGCTGTGTGCTATAATCAAGCCTTATTTACACAAACTAGCAATCACAGAAGCCTACACATAAATATATGGTAAATTTGGTTTTATGTAACCTGCTGTTACTTGTGCACAGTGCAAAACCTAAGCAAAAAGAAGTGTGTAAAGGATTTTGTTCCAAAGAGAAAAAAATGACAGAAATGTTTCAATGTGCAACCTGATTTTTCTACTCCCAAATGAAGATGTCTCTTTTGCTCTTAAACAATTGAAAATACAGATGCAAAGTGCATCTGGTCACCTAAAATATATGGCATGAAAATAAAAATTGCTAGTTGATATTATTAGCCTGCATGCTATAATTTTTATTTACTGAATAAGGAAAAAGATTATTTGCCTCTGTTTACCAAATAGACGTTTGATGCAGGAAAACCTGCATATTATTTGCGTATGTGTTTTTCAGTAGGAGTTTGCAAGCACTCATTAAATCTGCTGTTCTGTATTAGAATAATTTAATTTGAGCAGATTGTTTAAGAAGTAAAATAACTGTGGTAGATTAAAGTGCCATTGACCCTGAGAGGTGTCAAGGGGTGGGCTGGTCTTATGGTTATAGTGTAAGACTGGACTTCCTGCTTTTTATCTCTGACTCTGTCCTAGATTTTTGCGTGACATTAATGTCTCAGGATTATCCTAAAAAGAAAAGAAAAAATCTGCATAGGTGAAGGAGCTTTGGGCATCAAAATCAGAGGGATGGGCTAGCTTGATTTGAAAAGCCCTGGCAATAGGAAACAGGATCAAAATTAACATGAAAAATACATGGCTGGTGTGAATAAGGTCTGGAGGTGCAGAAGAAGTACTGATTCCTGTGAGGCTGGGAGTAACAGTTTTACAGCAACCATTTGGAGTGGGACAGCTCTCTAAAGACCCCAGAGTGTTCCACAGAAAACTGACAACTGACTGCTCCCAGAATAGCAGAATGTCGTGAACTTGGAGTTGGTAATTGAAAGCATAGGTTTGGGGGCAGCATCAGGTACTTTCTGAAAAAAATCTGATCTTGAGCTTGTTGTAAGTGCATTACATGTTTCAGATGAAGTGCACAGTCTTGTGGTTTTTCTGAGACTCTGTAACTAGAATAAGCAGTAAGATGTACCCAAGCTGTCAGTTTGTAAAAATCTGATGTTTTCGTCTGGCTGTCATAAAAGCCAGTTGTTAACTCCAGAAGAAACTGTACTTTACCTGTGTTTATTTATGTCTATTATTATTAGTAGTATTAATATCACAGATGGGACTAAACCTTGAAGATAGTATACAAGATGCCTTGTGAAAATAAATGGAGCTAGCTGTGAGGTTAATTAATGTTTGCTTTGTTTTGATAACAGAACGGTAATAAAACTTTGTCTCTTTTGTCACGTGATTATTTTAGAGGAAGTTTTGATTCAATCTTGGGCTGCTAAAAGAAAGAAAGAGCACAGTTCCCTCTATTATTTTTTTTCTTTTTTTTTTTTTTTTCCCGAAGAGGAACATAGATGCTCATGTGTTTTTGAATAACTTTTAAATGAAACTTCCTATTTTCATACTCCATTTGGTCTTAGCAAATGTTCATTGGACTTGCCTCACTACTTTATTGTTTAAAGACCATGATAAACTTCTCATACTTAAATATAGATGGTTCAATACTGTGCTTTATAAATTGCTGAAGCATTTTAGGCAAAGCATTATGGCCAGATTGCTTGTGGGATGTTTTATTTAGTGACTGTGCCTTACGGTATCTTGGCTGACTGAGTCTGATGAGAGTGAATTAGGTTGGAGTTATTTTAGTTGATTCTCTGCAAATGTTTTTTACATATATAGATATCAAAATATAATAAAATGGTAATCTTTTGAAATTAAGTGAGTGTAAGGTAAATAGAATTTCTGGTGTCTCTAATGGTTTTTCATGCAATTTATTTAATTTTATTTAATGGCCACAGAAGGGGAAAACGTTGTATTTCTTTTAAGCATGTTGAACAAGTCCAATTCCTCATGAACAGTTTCAGACACCTGACGGTTGTTCGGATGGGTCTCCTTATTTTCTTATCAGTGCAGAAATGATACTTGAGAGTATGCTGTTTCTGCTTGGAGTGTGGGGTAAGGGAAAGGGTTTCCTCAGGTTTTGAAATTCTTATCAATCTGCCCTTCTTAATTCCAAGAAACTGTCTAAGTGCAAAGCCTTTCGTGACTCCTAGGTGTCTGGGGAAACATTACATCTACCTAAAGCCAGTTCTGTGAGCTGACTGGAGATACTTTTTTTTTTTATTTTATTTTTTTTTATTTTTTTTCTTTTTTTTTTTTATTTGATATTACAGTTTGTCCTACAAAATTTTTGACAGAGATTTTGTTCTTGGTGATTCACAAGCCATCTGGCCTGAGTTGCACAGTGAATGTCTAAGGCCTCCTGTAAGCCTGCCTTCTTGTATGTTAACTATTATTTGCATGTACTGATCATGAGGCATTATTGTCACATTATTGTCAGCCCTGGAGGAAGCTGTTCTTGGAAGAAAATGTGGCAGGTGTGGTATTAAAAGCCTTTGAAATAATCCTTCAGCAAGAAGGGTATATATTTCAAGTTAAGGTGCTATGTAAAGAATGAGAAAGTAAGCCTTGGTTTGCCATTGATAGCTTTATTGAGAATGCATGTTCAGGAGAGGGGAAGTTCTGGTTTTTCTTCGGAACTGGCACTTCTGTTTAAAATACAGAGTGTTGTCAGCTATGTGTCCCTTATCAGGAAGTAAGGTATTGCTGGGTATAATGTAAATATTGAGATAAGTATGGAAACCATAAAGAAATGGCCTTTCAGTTGAGACCAGCTGCTCTGGAAGGAGGGCAGTGCAGGGTACTGAAGGTGTTTACCCACACCATCTGTCTCTGTCTAAACCTGATAGCATTTTACAGATCTCCTTCCCTTCAGTTATCCCAGCGGCTGCTGTTGGAATTGCTTTGTGCAGGAATTTAGCGCTGCTGTTGACTTGTGCTGCTTGGTGCTGGGTGTCATGGCCATGCTTTGGGAAGGGAGAAAAAGGAAAGCTCTAAAGCTCTCTCTTTAATGAAATTGCAGTAAAGTTGGAAGAGCTATTGACTTTTTTTCACCCTACTTTATTATTTCTCTGATTTTCTATTTGAGGATGATGTGAATGATGTTTTTTTCTGCAGATGTTTTTCTGCCAGTCCTAGAAGCACCAGCACTGTGTCCATGTGTACACATGTTTATTTTTGTACAAATCCGGGTAAGGTCCTTGATTTCAAGGTTCATGAAGGAAAGATTTGGCACAAATATCCCCATGTTATTCACTTAAGCTTACGTGTCACTACCATTTATTGTCTAAATTACTTTGCTGATGGATTGAGATGAAAATGTTTTCTTAGTGAAGGCAGATATTGTAGTTCAGATTTATTGCAATATTGAAGCTTTAAAAAAAGCATGTGCCCTGTGTGGTGTATTACATTAGCCAGCTACTCTGTGTCCCTCAAAAGCACTTCATAATCTACAGTTTCTAAATTTTCCCATGATGTTTAGTCAAGATAAAATGCAGTAATATTGATGTGGTATCCTGGACTTATTGTGGTCAGTATTGCATCAGAAGTCATGTGACCTGTTCAAAGTAAGGAAATGTAAACAACACATGTTTATTTGTAGTATGTAGTGATTTTTAAATTTTCTTTGGTTTTGGTTTTTTTTTTTTAATGGAAAATATTTTAACCTGATAAAAGGAAATTTTGGAACCTAGGGAAAGCAGCCGGAAGGCAGACATTGCAAGATAGAAAAAAAGTTGAGCTAAAATTTAGTTTTTGTGAAAAAGAGGGCTCAGGTGTTGCCCTCAGCTGAGTTTTCCATTTTCTGTTCTGTGTTGGTTCAGATGACTTGTCATGCAGCTTCTGCTTGTGCATGAGAACCCAGGCAGAGCCCTTCAGCCCTGGGAGAAATCTGTGTTACTTGCCTGTTCTTAATTAGTTCCACTCATGTCATTTTGGTCATGGCCAAAAGTGGACGGAAGAATTCAGTGCTGCTCTTGTCAGAGAACTGCAGTGACATTTGTTTTTGCTTGGCATATATTGAAAGTATTCTTCCAATTGAAAATATGGGCTTGGATTTTGAGGAAGTGGACTCTGGTTTGCTTTTTGACTCTTATTCTATATATGTCCATTTTCTTCATCAGCGCTACTTCCTGTAATGACCAGTTCTGTGAAAGAAGGCAATGTAACTTTGGTTCTTTAGCGAATTGGATCAGCAGCATCTGTTTGCCAACATAAAGGGAAATAACACCAAAACTGAGTAATAATTTTTTTTTTTTTTTTTAATTTCTTTTTCCTGTGCTCTGAACAATATATTTTTTTCACATTTAGATAATTTTTCTTTTTCTGTTGGGCTGTTACTCATGAGGCCCATTCTCAGTGAACGCCTCTGGGAAGAATTGATTATTTCCCTCTGTGGCATTATTCTAAAATTAAAAGTGTATCTATATGGGATAATTAATGGAACTGAGAATGTAGTAGTCATTCTTATTAATTCTTGGCTTTGCTGCCCTTATTCTGTAATAAGTGTGTAATTTGATTTAAAAATAAAGATCTTCACTTGTTGGGAAGAAAGATGCCTTGAATTGAAAAGGCATTTCCCTTTAGTAGATTTCACTGAGAAATGCTGTGAGAACCTTTCAGCAGCTGGTTTGTGTGGAAAGGCCTAACTCTGGGGTTTTTATGTTTTTCTTTTTTTAAAGGATAGTTACCTAGGTCTGCCTTTCTGAAGGGCTTTAAAATCAAATTGGAAGAACAGATGTTGATTTTTACACAAATTCTCTCAATTTACTGTAATTTCAGCTTCATCCGGGTGCTCGCATGGGATCTTAAAGCATTTTAAAAATGCTTGTAACTATCCTGATAGAGTTCCTCACGTAGTTGCTGTTACATCTTTGTACAAGTTTCTTGGTGCTGATAGGAGTATTCATCTGTAAGGAGTGGAATAAATTCTGATGTGTGGCACCCTTATAGTGACGTATCGGTCATTCCAAGGCCATTAAGTGGAGTAAACTTTTCAATGTGAGGGATGTGCTTCCTCAAGAAACAACATCTGAGCCATCCTTCCTTGTTGCTCTTGCAACAGCAGCCTGAGCTGAGTTCTGTGAGGTGCTGAGCCTCTTCCAGCTTGTGTAGCAGCCCTCTGCACATCCCTGAGCTCAGCATGGCTGTGCTTCCCTGCCTCTGGGGAGCTCTGGGGTGATGCCTCCCTCTCCCTGACCCTGGGCTGGGACTCATCTGGAACTCTCCTTGGCCATGCTCATGCTAAGCTCCGTAAAATGATGAGCAGGATTTTTCTGCCCATGCTGCACTGCTTTTTGCAGCAACAGCTATGTGACTGTATACTAATTGTTGTCCTCTGCTGGGGAGCTGGTGTGGCTTTTGCCACCAAAGCTATTTTAGTGCAGCTTCTGCATTTTTTTGACAGTCAAAATGAAGATTTCATCTTCGTTGCAATCTGGTTTTCTGCCTGTTTTAGAGCAGACAGTGTGGTGTGTTTGTATTTAATAATTTTTGTAGTTTAAAGCCTGAGTCAGTGAAGGCCAAGTTTTCTGCATGCATCATGCTACTGAATAGGTGTGTGTGTATGACCAGGGACTGTCACCCTCATCTCCCCTCCCTGCTGTCCCTTGTGCCTGTGCAGCAATAGCAGTGTTGGGTTGGATGCAAAGGGAAACAACTTTTCGTACCAATGTACAGTTTGAGCTGGGCTGTAGCAATACACAGTTAACTGGCTGTGGTTATGCTGTGGGAAGTAGATTTGATATCTCTCTATGATAGTGTTGTGAAAAGCCTCCCATGGTGATCCCAGTAAAGGGTGTGGGTTAGCCATGAGACAAATCCTGTCCTCTAAGACAAAACTGAGGCATGCAGTAGGTTACTGCACCCTCCCTTGTGCTGCTATTTTGGGTGTTGTAGGCCACTCTGATCTGTCCAGCTCTTCTGGCCAGGGTAAATTCTCTAAATATGCTTTGCTTTGCTGTCTGTCACTGTCCAGTTTTGTCCAGAATAGAAAAATCATAACTGTAATGCCTACAAGTCTCGAAAGTGCCTATGTGTGCATGGAAAAGACAAATTATGCATGAAATGTATGCTGTTGCTTGAACAATGCAATCTGTAGGTGGCTAAAGGGCTAACTAAATTGCAGGCATAATGAAAGCTCCGTGGTATTTAGTATATGTTCTGTCAGCATTAAACAGTCACCTTGTAAATATATGTTAATTTTGAAGGTGTAACTGACCTTTTTAATATTAATTGAAATGTCTCATGTTTAGAGGTTGGTGCTATCCTAGAAGAGACCGAAGCCTGTGACTGGTGGAGCCTGGGTGCCATTCTTTTTGAGCTCCTCACTGGGAAGGTAGGGCTGGGAGCAAGTGACTTGATAAAAGTGGCTTCTTGGCCAGTAGTTTCTCACCAGTGGTGTGCCCAGGTGTGATTCCCTTGATTGTGTTTCTCAGGTGAGCTTTGTCAACCTGAGCATTCTCAGTTTGCTTTGTCTGCATGGGACCAGAGAAACAAAACATGCTCAGCCTTCAGCAGAACAACTTAATAGAGCTGTACCAAACTAAGGACTAAAAAAACCACCAAAACTATGCTGCCCTCTTAGCTACAGTGAAATCCAAGTTCTCTAACATTCCATCTGTATGTGTACAAAACTTTTGCCCTAATACTTCCAGTATTATTTCCTGAGACTGTGTGGAAGCCATATGTTGCTGTTACACCTTAATTCAGTATTTTGAGACAAGGAGTGCTTGGCCAAATCAAACTGGTGATTGGTTAACAGGTCTGCACAAAGAAAGCAAAGTCCACCAAATTCCCAGGCTCTTCAAATTTGAGCAATAGAACAGAAGCTTTAAGATGTAACTGTTCTAAAGCTGTATCTCAGGGAGCTCATCAGCACCTGTAGACATTCCTCCCAGAACCAGTACTTCATACTAGGAAGCACTGAATTTTGGCTTTGTGTGTTAAATTTGCATGGATATTAGGAGATAATCCAACACTGCAATTTTGAAATGAATAAATATGCCTTCCTGCTTTGATTTTTTTTCTCCCTTTTCCTGTTTCTCCTCCAGTCTCTGGTTGAGTGCCATCCATCAGGAATAAATACTCACACTTCTTTGAGTATACCAGACCATGTATCAAAGGAGGCCAGATCACTGATTCAGCAGGTAGGTGAGGGGAGAATTTATTTTCCCTATATGCATGTGTGGATGGGACAAATACTTACCTACCTAATTTGTTCTGGTGAAGTAAATTTTGCCCAGTTGTCTTGTTGCATTTGCAAACTTTGACTTCTGCTCCTGGCTGGGTCTGTAGAAAACTGGAGTGCTTTGCCTTTTCTTCAAAGAACAAGTTTGGCAAATGCTTTGGAAACACCTGCTGGTGATGCATGAACACTTCAGGAATTCTGCCCTAAATGTTCGTGGAAACATTTGTAATGAACTAAAGTAAAAAATGCTGATGCCAATTCAGCAAGATAGCTCAAAGTACTGTGAAACCTGTAGCACACTGATTAGAAGTTATGACCCCGCTGTGGTTGAAAGTCTGTAGCTTTCCTCCAGGAAACCTTCTGAATGCCATTTGTTAAGAAAAGTATTTTCAATGGTGAACCCAATGACTTTTGTAGTCAGAAGATAAGTGGTAGGTTGGACAAAAGACAAAATTGTAAAATACAGACGAACTTCCAGACTGATACACCGTTATTAAATTAATGGGAATATTACTGTTTGATGGTTTTAGTTTACTCTTAGCTTTAGGTAGTCATAACTGAACTTACAGTCTTGAAATTCACTTAATGCAATCTTCCTTTTAGTTAATTTTGACATAGCTGTGGAAGTGGTGCCTAGATCTGACCTGTTCCACTTGAGAAGAATAAGTGATATATGTGAATTGTGCTGGTCAGCTTTGAAGAGGATCTTGCTAGTGAATGCATAAATAATGGCATGATTTAGATATAGTTTTGAACAGAGCAGAGTGGACAAGGTATTTCTTGAAGAAAACAAAGGAAACAGATTTTGAAAATTCAGTGAGTGAAAACACCCAGTGACAGATGAATTTCTGTGCTGTTACTGTGAAATGATTAGTGGAAATAGAACTGTGTGTTTGGACACCACCTATTTTGACTAAGAGACGTGAAATCATTGAAGGTGAAAGTACATACAAAGGTATTTCTGGCAAAGGTAGAAAGGCTGAAGAAAAAATCCCATTTTTATATAACCTGCATTTATGTAGTTGGATGGTAGCAAATTTTTACCCTCACCTGCAGATGCTGAAAGAGACAAATAGCTGAGGGAAAGCAAAATTGCATTTAATGAAGGGAATTCCTCCCATTAAGACTAGAAGACAAATGAAGTCATCCAGTCCATGTGTCCCTGCCAGTGCAGGATTGTTTTTTGCTGTAGACTAATGTATTGCCTCTTTTTACATATGCCAAGGAATGGCTCTCTTGCCACTGGTGGGTTTAAGTGGCAAATGTATTTCTGCCACTCACAGCTGTGTTACAAGGCCATGTCTGTTCAGAGAACAGTCTCCCCAGTGCCTAGTAGGTCAAGCTGTCTAGTGTAGGGTGGTGACTTATCTGGTGAAGGTTTGGCTATATGAAGCAATAAATCACATTTTTGTTGTGTGACTATCCAAGGAAGCTGCCATTCATTGTTGAGGAAGCCTTGTCAGGAAAAGGAAGAGAGCTCTCTTGGCATGGATAGCAATTTGTCACTGCGACTTTCCTTTCCCCCACTGCCAAGGGTAAACAGGTCAAAACATCACAGAGTAACTCTCTAGGATCAGTGTTCAGCTATACAGAAAATTGTGTCAGGCGTTGTCTCCTGCTGTGGCTTCCAGTCCAGGTGACTTCATGGTAAACATCTTCTTCATTAAGCCAGCATCTGAAAAACAGAGATTTGTTTGTTTCTGCTGAAAGATAGAGATGTTTTTTGATGTTGGTTTGGTATTTTGCACTCAGGTTTTTTTTCAGGAACCTTCAACTTCTACTACCAACAAAATATGCAGTGTGACTTTTCAATAGGTGTCTGTTTCAGTTTACATTTGTCTTCTGAGATTAAAGTTATTCTAGAAGGACAAAGAAAATAAGTGACCATGTGTGATTTCCCAGTGCTGGTGCTGCCTGTATTTCCAGGGAAGGCAGAGATACCCTGGCTGTATCTGTGACTTGTAGGAGATACCAGAGCAGCACCATTCACTGTCAGCAAGCTACTTTTACTATGTGACACTATGACTGCAAATAGCAGAGCCATCTTAAAATGTGTAAATTCCTATGTTTATGGATGTAGGCTCACTTAGATGTTGACTGCATCAAGATATGAATACACATTTTTCCAAGTGACAACTGGGAGAAGTTATCCTATTAGCTGTTGCAGAAAAAGCAAGCAAGAGATCATGCCTTTGTACTGGCTGTAATTGAATAGAGTATAAACAGTTCTTGAAAACTGCAAAATATGTTTGTGTGTCTTTATTAGTCTCTTTGGAGTTTACCTTTGCATTCCCTTTTATATGGATTGGTATCTTTAAACAGATGTAAATATTGTGATTTCCTTTTCACATGAATTCAGCATGTGATGTACAACTAAAAAGCAAACGAGGTGCTGAATTTCAGGAAATTTCCATGAAGCCATTAGGCTGTTTTGTTTCTTTCACTGGGGTTTTGGTTTTTCAGTTTTAGGCCATTTGTAGGACTCTTTAAAACTTTTTTTTTTTTTTTTTGGTAGGAAATGGAGAGCTGGCTATGTTATCTGATATTTTAGGACCAACTCAAAATTTATGAAACGGAAAGTTACAGACCACTATCCCTGATGTAGCCATAACACAGTGGTGTGAGCAAAGGTTAACATGAAGCAAACGCAGCGTCCAGAGTTCTACTGATGCAGGCTCTGGCTGCTGCTGTCTTTTTTTAAAATGAGGTTACACTTGAAATGAAGTCCCAGTGTGCAGTGCTTCAGGGAATTGCATGCTGTGATCAGTAGTCTCTGAAGACTGTAAGACTGAGACTCAAGGAAAGGAGAGTCTTCTTCCATTTACTGGATTTTAGGAATTTCAAGTATGCTTTTGCACTCTTGAAAGTAATTCATAGAGCAGGAAAACGGTAGGATGTCCCTTACCTTAGACCTTTCTGGAACTTTTAAGCAGTTGTTTTTGTTCTTACTCACTGAATCGTGTATTTTTCTTTTATGTCAAGCTTTTGCAGTTTAATCCTGCGGAGCGTCTTGGGGCTGGCGTTGCTGGTGTTGAAGATATCAAATCTCATCCATTTTTTGCCCTTATAGAATGGGCAGATCTGCAGAGATGAGAGACACGTGCCCTCAGAACAAACTCAGGTCAACTTGGCAAGTTTCTCTGGCACAGGAGCACCCTGACTCGCTTCCTTTGGATGTCTCAGACCGCTTGGATGTAATGGCTAAAGGATGCTGGAGCAACAGAGCCAAAAGTGAACACTTTTAACAGGAATCACTGGTTGTACAGGGTGCTGGCTTATTTTTTACCACAGTTGGTTGCTGCATGTGTGTGAGTCCTTTCATCAAAGGAAGGTTTGTGAGGCAACTCCTGGGCAGCATGTTTGGAGCTGCCAGCTTGCCAGATAAACAGGGGCAGGAATGTCCTCCTGGTGGTTTGTCTGCTGATGGAAGTGTCTATAGACTATGCCAGTTGAAAGTATTTTTTTTATTGTGTCAATAGACCATTTCCCTATATTAAGTGCAGCTCTTGGGGGGATAGGGAAGGAAAAAGCAAATAATTTATTAATGGTATATGCTAAAGAGAATACTAAATAAAATACTAAAATGCTTTATGCAAAAGTTGACACATCAAAAATAACATATCCATTAAAAATGAAGAAAGCTGTTGCATAATACTGTGGAATGTGTCTTGACAATAGCGTATCATTTCCCTTTCTGGAAAGAGCATATAAAAGGCAAATAATGCTGTCAAATGTTGTACTTTGTTGGCTGGCAATGTCTGTTTAAAACTCTTGACTCTGTTGTATTTGATGAGCTACATGTTAAAGTCACTACTGAAAGGGAAATCTTCTTTTCCTCAGCTGGATAAACACTGCTTTAGCACTCTAATAAGGAGCAAGAACACATAACACTAAATAAATATATAGATAAAAAAGGAAGAACTCTTCTCTCATCGCTGCAGCCACTGCTTTATCACTTAATGAACTTTACTTCCTCTAAGTGTCCTATTTTTAGCTGCTACTTCAGGAAAAAACCCTTTCTGCTCGTGTTCTTGTGCTTGAGGAAGCTTCTGAACTCCCCTGTTTGTTTGTTAATAGTCTTAATAAATCAAAGAAAGCCTTCACCCACTCTGCTGCTTGAACAGGAAGAAGCCTGGGATTTGCTCATGCCAAATGACTAAGTGACATCTCTGAGCAAACCCTAGTGGGTAAGACTTGGGCAGGAGCCAATTAGCTGACCTGTTTGTTTGCTAGAAACGTCTGGAGGATGGGAGAAGAATATAAGACATGCAGAATATTTTGCTGAGTGCTGCTAGTGCTGCTAAGCAGCCATGCCTGTACGGGTTCCTGATGTACAAATACTGTACACTCCAATGTACAGATTATGGATCCATGGGTTTTTTCTTAAATATTCCCTTTGCTTGCACTCCTTTTTTCCTCCTCTTTTCTTCTTCTGCCCAGCTTTATCCAGGGAACAAAGGACAAATTCCTTTGGGAAAGTGAGGTGACAGCAACGATTATTGAATTTACAACTCAAAAAAAAAAAAGTGTCCTTCCATTTGTATGTTAGCAGTGTATTTTATGGGCACTCCCAAAAGTGCATCTGTACAGTCTCCATCTGTTAGACACGAGGTTGATGTATTCAAATAAAGTGGAAAAGGAAAATGCTTCACTTAAACAAAGGAAATCTGGAAACTTTTTTTTTTCCTTTTTAAATTATTCCACTCTCCTCTTTTTTTTTTTTTTTNTTTTTTTTTCCTTTCTTGTGATTGCCAGGCCAGCAGAGGGGCTGTCACAACACTGCAGGTTGTAAGCAGGTCACTAGTATCACTGCCTACCCCGTGCTGTCCAAGATGACATCACTTGCAGAGACTGCATTTCAACCCGCCACCCTCTGGCTTCATAACAGGAACTCCCTCAGGTGAGCCACAGGAACAACTTCCTGTGCCGAGCAGCTCGGAAATCTCTAATGCACAGACCAAGCTGATCCCGAGCTTCCTTCCAGCACTGCCCTGGCTGTGACTTTGGAGAGGGCTCATTGCTCAAGGAAAGGCTCCCTCCCCTCGGCCACCTGATTCCCTCCCTGGGGCTCTCTAGCCCAGCCACCAGATAATGCTTGTGTTGATCTGTCCCATTGCATTTGCCTGGTGATAACTGTACAAAGAAGTATTTTCCATGTTACTTTGAAATGCTGTTGTGTTCAGGTTGTGCCCGTGTGCTGACTGTAAACAAAGGCAGGATACGATAGCGCAGGAGCACAAGCTGGTTTCTGTGAGCAGCAACAGAAAAACCCTGTTGTGGCAAAAACCAGATGATCAGTCACTCTCACTGCAAAGCATTCAGTTTAGTTAATGACACCAACATTTTTTGTTTCAAGTATGTTAGAAGTGAGGAAATCTAAGTCATGGAGAGTAGAAGGAATGGCAGTATGACTTGCCAGAAATGAGCCTTTGAGATGCTACAAGTATTTTAACATTACCACTGATTCAGATAATTGTTTTGTTAAGGGAAGCATGGTCTGGAGTTAATTGCACAAAACCAATCCTGCTTCTATTTTTATTATTTTTTTCCTTGAACATGTATTATGTTGTATTGGTGTTTACATGTATTCCTTTAATAAACAAAACCTTTCAAACCTAATTCAGACCTTGCCTTTCTGAACTTCACATTCAATTCTTGAAGACTGACCTTACCTCATCAGTCCTTTTTGTCCTTTGCTTTAATGAGTTGAAATACTCTAGATACCTTCTTTTTTGTGCCTGTTACAAAGCCCTGTGATGCACATCTCCACGTGGATGACTGTTCATTCCCACTTCCTTCTGTTACACCTAATAGCTAACAGCAAAACGAATTGGTGCCTTTTTATTTTTTCCACAGGAATTAGGGACAGTCTACGTAAAACACAGTAAAATTAATGTATAGATTTTCCTATTCTCCTGTGGGTATCTCAAAGTGGTAATTCAGTGCACCCTGTTGAACTATCCTGTAATATTCTTTGTGTCCTGCTAAGTAAAACTGGGACACAAAATGTTTGAAGGCTTGCCCTGGGTAGAATTGCTGTGAGGTGAGCCTGGGCCCCTGCCCAGACCTATAGGAGAAAATGCATCTGGTGAAATAGAAGGGGCATAACTTTGAATGGCTGTATTCACAGCTTCTGTTCTTGTAGCACAGCTCCTGTGTCTCCTGTGAAAATCACCTGGCAGACAGCAGTCACTGTCACGCTGACTCTGGGCGCACCTTTGGGATGCTGAGTTGGCAGGGTTACCCGCACCGGAACATCCACCCGGCTCCTCTCTCCAGTGCTAACCTGTTCCTTGGTGTGTCCCTGCAGCGAAGGGCACTGGGATGAAGAAGGCTGGGGAGGTCAGCCCTCTCTAAATGAAGCACTCAGCATAACAAGGCACAGGGAAGTGTGAAGTAAACCACTATGGGATTTTTTTTTTCTTTTTTTTTTTTTTTTTCAGCGTGGTATCATCTGTTTTCTCAAGGACACTGAGTAGGAAGCTGGAGAAACAGAAACTTCCTCTGTGGTGAGATTTATGGTAGGGATTTTAGCAATAAACTGCGAAAGTACAATTGTTAGTTTCTTTGGGTTGGTGCTTTCTGTGAGGGCTGTGCTGTGAGCAGAGTGCTGTGGCTCCTGGCTGCTGCCTGGTCCTGTGCTCCATGTGAGGGGCCATCTCCTGGGCCCTGGCACATGCCATCCTGTGGCTGAGCACCCCAACGTCCTCCTCCAGTCAGTGGCACCTCTGTGCCACCCCTCTGCTGAGCCACCCGTGCCTTTCAGATCGGAGCCCCACAGCTCTTTGCAGCCCCAAGCAGTGTGATGTGCGGGATTTGTTTGCCTGCAGCAGTGCCCTGTTGAATGTTGCCCATTCCCTCCCCTCAGCGGCTTGTTCCCTGAGGTGTCCTGGGGGCACGATGGGAGATGCTGCTGGAGAGGCCCCTGGTGTGGCCAGGACCTGTTGCTTCCCTCAGCCACACTCCTGCCCAGCAGCCTCCTGCGGGCTCTGCTCTGCAGTGGTTTGTGGCACCAAATACAGCAATGGGAGTTGTTTGGTGTGTGCCCCCCAACAAAGGGGAGTCTGGGGCTAGTGAGGACCAGATCTGGGGCTTTGGTCACCCTGGTGCCCCATATTGTTGTGCCCCCAGGGCTGGGCCCCCTGTGGGTGTCACACCATGGCACTGCACAGGGACAAGAGCTGTGGCAAGGTCACCAAGCTGGGGTGACCCTCCTAATTTTGGGAATGGGTTTGGGGGCAAGGGGGGCAGTGAGGGACTGGGCCAAGCCCAGCAGGGATGCTGGCAGCCCCCAGGACAGGGTACCTCGTGTGGCTCCAGCTGCCATTTGGGAAGGGGTGGCAGAGCCAACTCCCAGAGGGGGAATGGGACTTGCTTAAAAGGTGCCGAGCAGCTGCTGCTGGCAGCAGGGGTTGAGACTGGCAGCGCAGGGCTGGCTGCTGCGCTGCAGGGCCCGTGGAGGGCTGGTTCCTGCCTGAGCCATCTGCAGCAGCAGAGCTGGGGAGCTCTGGCCCAAAGGTTGTGGTGTCCTCAAGAAAATCCCAACTTGTGAGTGGCAAAGCAGTGGAAGTGATCCCAGTGCCTGCTAGTGCCGTGTGGTGAAATCTCCTGCACCCCTGCTGCGGGGCAGAGGAGGCTAATCAGGGTACAGCAGAGAGACAGGATGCTCCAGACTCCTGGCAGCGGGTGACAGCTTGATGTGCTGCTCCAACAGGACCTCACTGTCTCTTGGCAGATCAGAAGCCCTCCTTCTCCAAAGGCCGCTCTGTCTCCATCTTCTTGGCCCAGGGACCCATCAGGAGGGATTAGTGCTGCTGCCAGAGGACTGCAGTGGCTCTGTGGTGTGTGGGAGGGCTGGGGACACGTGCAGCTCTGGGCAGCTGGGAATTGGTGTTGTCTTGGGTAGGCTGTGGGTGGTTGCCTTGATGCTTGGCTGTTGAGATCCTAAGGGTGGCAAGTTTGAGAAAAGACCTTTGAGGGTAATAAGCTAGACTAGGCTGTTGGCAAGTGATGGAGCTGGATAATGATGGACCAGACAGGAAACAAGTAGATGTTGGGGTCAGTGCTCTTTTTGTTTTACCTTGAAGAGAAGAGATACTTTGTCCTGATACAACCTCACTTGTGCTGGTTTCTCCCATCCCCTTCTATGAGCTGGCCATTTATTTCTGGGGTATTTCCTAGGTTTGCTACCTCTCTCCATCCACGTCCTGTGTTATATCCTTCAGCCTTGGTCACAGATTGTCTTGCCCTTTCTGTGCCCTTGATTCTGAAATGCTGCCCCAAAATGCTGGGACACAGGAGCAGATTATTAGATGGAGGTGTTATCCCCATATACTGGTGAAGCAAAGAGAGAGGATTGCTCCCACAATATGAAAGTACAGGGATTGTAAAAGCGTTAGGAAATTGGTTCCCTCAGCAGTGTGTGAGTAACGAGGGTTTTATGGCACCTTGTGCAGCGGTGGGATAACGAGGAAGGAGCCTCCAGGAGAGGGACCGGTGCTGTGCCGTGATTTAGAGCACGGCTCTGGCCAGCTATGCTCCTCTTGGGGTCTTGCTTGTGCTCTGTGATCTGACATTTGCCAGCTCATAATCTTCCTTTACAAACCAGGCATGGAGAAGAGCTACTTCAACAGCATGGATCGTGAGCCAAGTGGCACGTATCCTTTCTCCAGATTTGAAAATTTGCTACTCTGCTGCCTTGGTCTCCATCCGTTCCAGCCTCATGTCTTCTTTGGCTTCAGAGAAGTCTCCTGTGACCAGCCCCTGCCAGGCCCAGCAACCACAATAGGGTGAGGTGTGAGGGGAGTTCCCCTGAGAAGGACCCTGGCTGCTCTGGCTACTTGCAAGCCCCTTTGCAGGTGCTCTGGGATACTAGAGAGTCCTGAGTTAATCACCTTTCTAGGGCAAAGCAGCTGCACAGGGAGAAGTCCTAGCCCCATTAACATCACTGGGAGTTTTCCCATTGGCTTTTCTGGGATCAGGAGCTTACCCTTCAATTACAGAGAGAAGCCAATTTCATGGAAACAGGTACAGAAAGCTTATTTGCTTTCCTACTTTAAACAAACACACCCATGTAGTTTCGGTCCCGGTGTTAGTGAAATAAGCATGGGGATTTTTTGTTTGGTTGGTTTTTTGTGGTTTGGGTTTTTTTAAATGTTGTTTTGGCTTATTTGCTATTCTGGTGGGTGCAGTTAATATGGCTGTTCAGTTGCTGTCCCTGGCTGGGGTGAGGTCTGCTAGTCTTTTCCCCCAGCCTTTGCTGTGCCTCTGATTTACTGTGGGGGCCTCCATATAAAACAGGGAGGGCATTTTGCATGGTGGCAGAGATGGGAAGAGTTAGTGAGAGCCTGCTCTGCGTTTTAAGGCTGAGAAGTCTTTGATGAGCAGGGTTGCACATGCCCCGTTAGGGTGACTAGAGCGCAGAGGGCTGAGAAAGGCAGGCATCTGGTTTCCTCATTATTTCTTTTCATAAATAATCCCTTGTCCTTGCACCCTGGACTCTGACAGCATTTAGAATATGCCGGGCGGGTTTTTTTTCTTCTCCTCTCCGAAACTTATTCATTTGGAGAGCAATGAAACAATAGGTTTTTGTCTAAATCTTTACCAGCGAAATTGTCAGGAGAGATTTCTGCCGCCCCCCCCCCCCCCCCCCCCTCTTTC